>CM060332.1:53854315-53865111 GCA_030674155.1 Stramonita haemastoma | reverse complement strand
AAATGTAAAAACATATTTCCTTGCTGAAATGAAAAAGTTTTTCTTTTGTTCACCAAGGAGCATGAAAACATGAAAGAAGTGATGTGAGCATACAAAAAGTAAAAGTGTATTAACTCTTTAATTGCTAGCAATTCTGTTTGGAAGACATCTCCAGTACCAGCCATTTTTCTATTAAAAAAAAGAGCAAAATTTTATACCTTCATTAAAAAAACAACAAAAATGGTGAAAATGTAACTGAAAACAGTTCTCAAGCATGGCAAATGGCTTTCCTATCATAAATAATTTATACAAAAATGTTCCATGGGGCACTGACGTCAGTTAGTGTCCTTTTTAACTCGTCAAACACGAGACTAAAGATTTTGTAATGTTACCCCATCCCCGAAGTTGAAATGTGGCTACCTTATTGGGGGCAAAAACATTTTGCATGCACAAAATCTCACCATTGCTATACCTCAAATCTGTAGTGAAGAACAACAAAAAATAGAAAAAGAAAGAAAAAAAGCTAAAATAAAATAAATCCCTAAAGTCATAATGCGGCTACCTACTTTGGTGGGTAAAAATGGTCGCATACACAAAAATCTCACACTGGTCTTCCTTGGGTACTGAAGATCGACAGAAAAAAAAGGCAATTTAAAATAAAAAGAATATTGCCCCATGTACATTATATTTCTATGGACGGACAGCAGCCAGTCATTCCGTTACATTGTAACAGATTGGACATAAATATGTGATGTCCCCCCATCTTGCACAGTATCTGGGGTTCCACAGCACAGCCAGCCAGATAGGATGTAACAATGTACATGGAATTTATATAGCGCTATATCTTGTAAAAAAAAAAATAAATAAATAAAAAATTATGTGCCCTCTAAAAAGAGGTTGCATAAATTCTACATTTCACCGTAGAGGCAAAGTGTGTAACGGAGGTTTTTCAACAACTACCCAAGGAAACACAGCATCACAAATTCACAGGTGTGTCCCAATAGAAAACACGACGCTGCGATTGCTGTGCTCCTATCAATGGGAGATGATCTATTTACCACCCCATCACAACAAACTTTTTATTTTTAGCACAGGAATTCTGGAAGATGGGGATACTGTTACAGTTCACATTCAACATTATTTAGAGAGCTCCCTCCACCCCCACCCCCACCACAAAGTTAAGTCATGAGGCCAACACGAAAAAATGGAAGGGGGGGGGGGGGGGAGAGGGGAAATTGAAAGCAACAGCAAAGCATGTCTTCTGCAGCAGTCGCCCTCTCGCCATGTAAAAGTCATGTCAAGTCACTAAAAAAAAAAGAAATAGTGCAAAGCAAAATGTCTGAAAGCAAAAGTCATCACCATAAATTAATTTTAAAAAACAACAAACCCTTATTCTCACAACTCGTTTTCATCAAACTCGATCTCTCCCTGCGTTCGTAAACATTCCACAACCATGTTCTAAAGATTAGAGAAAAGGGCCATTAATTAAAAATACATTTATACTCCAAAAACAATGGCAGAGACGATTCATGAACGCATGAAATGTCATAAAAATGTCACAGGGAGAGTAATGATACATGCCACATAAAATGTAGACTGGAGCAACTTTTTGGACACAGTGCAATGATCAACAGGATTGTAATCACAAATCTGAGCATGCAATGCTATAATTACAAGACTCGAGGCCACAACCTGCAAAATGTAAGCAACACAATCATATGGTCAGAGAAAGCACTGCTTGTTAGCATTGTTTGTTAGCCATTTCACATTAAGTTTCATCTGAAACCTTTTTTTTTTTAAAAACATGGAGATGGAAAAAACTATAAAAAAAAAAAAAAATCTTCAACAATGAGCTAGATTAAGAACTTACCCGCCCCAAGTCGTAACGCAGCTACCTAAATGGTGGGTTAAAAACAAACCTATATTCTATATACAATGACATAAGTTTGAGGAGAGAGGAGAGAGTAGAGAGAGAGAGAGAGAGAGAGAGAGAGAGAGAGAGAAGGAAAAAAAAGAACACAAACAAGCAAATAAAAGGCATTCAACTGTGAATTTGATCACAACACATCTACCAGAAAGCAAGAGAAAAATGAACACAATAGCAAATTAAGATTATAGCTATGCTGCAGAAACTACATTCTTTTCTTGGTTCCTCAGTCGATCGTAACTGCCAAAATACACAAAATGAAGCAGGTAGCTTTGATGCACTGGCCTTGGCTTTGGAGCAAAAAGCAATGTTGTCATTGTAGACGTTCTTTCTATTGGGAAAAAAAAGAAGAAAGAAAATATGTACACACACCTTGTGTATATTCCAGCTTTCAAACTCAACTTTTTTTTTTTTTCTGACAAAATACATGATGACACCAAAATGGGTGTGGGTTGAAAAGTTGAAAACAAAACATAAAAGGCCTGTTTCTCTTCTGAAGATGCCATTTAAGTTAAAAACAAAACCAACATTAACAACAAAGAAAACCTATATGAGAGAGACAGAGGACAGAGAGAGAGTGAGAGAGAGACAGAGAGAGAGAGAGAGAGAGATGGATGTTCTTGTCTTGATATTGGCCATTTATTTATTGCATGATCTGTGGTAAAGGTAAAGTTATTCCCATAACCCATGCAGTCACAGGGGGCAAGGCATCAGAGACCTCAGCTTCTCCAGGGGCCAGCATATTGAGGGCAGCACCATCTCCTCTCCCTCGCTGCTTTACCTTCCCTGACCCTCCCTGACCCTCATTGCTTTACCCTTCCCTGACCCTCAAGAGGGCAGGTACCATTTACAGCTGAGGGGACTGTACTGAAGCCAAGGCGTGCAAACGGTCACCCATCCACTTAGTACTACCCTATGAAGAAGTTATAAACATTCAAGTCCTTGTATGATGACTTGTAATATATTCACTGGGGAAAAAAGTATATCAACATCTCTAACAGGAACTCATAACAGATTTGAAACAAAATGTACAATCTATCTGACGGTGACTACGCACAAACTAAGCAATTACAGTTACACGCATGCGCGCAACATAGTCACAGTCATACCTCAGTGAACACCCTGGTCTGTTTAAGTCTCATGAATATCATGAATTGTACAGAAAATACTGGACAGGTTGTGTGAGTGCTACACAGTTCATGATTACAGTTGAATGTTGTCTCCAGCCCAATCCATCAAAGGCCATAACAGGGCTGTTTGCTGTGCTGGCCTTATTCTTCTTTCAAAAGCAACCAAAATCAGAAGAGATTTCACAGGTCTGTTTATTTATTTATTCTTTTATATCGAGGATAATAGCAATCATATGCCTTTTTTACATCCAGTCCCGTGTGTATGTAGTTTTGTAAATGTCATCTGTTCCCACCGGCACATGATGGCCTACTCTTACGAAAAGCGGAACAGGATTTAACATGTGCGCAAGATGTTCTGCGTGCGTTTGCACACAGGGCCTCGGTTTATAGTCTCATCCGAAGGACTTTTGGGGGAAAATAGAGTCAGCACTGATGTTAATGCCAGAGGAAAAATCCCCTCGACTTGGAATCGAACCCGGGTCGTCAAATTGCGAGTGCAATTATTCAATCCTGGCAAATCCTAGTTCAGGACTAAGAGGGTTAATACAAAAGAAATCATCGCAACCACTTTCCAGCTATCTCCACATGCTACAATCTGAATGAAAGACACTGTCTAAACTTTGACACCAAACTAATTCAGCGTTTTCCTAGCCTGTTTTTATAACATTTCTTTTATAAACAGTGACTAGTTTGGGGAGATTTTTTTTTAAAAATTGTTTACTGACCCTTAGAAATGGGCAAGACGCAATGAAAGAGCAGACAATAGTAACTAATAATAATAATAATAATAATAATAATGATAATAATAATAATAATAATAAAATAAATAAAATAATGATGATAATAATAACATTAGTAACAATGATAATGATGATGATGATGATAATAACAATAACAAGAAGAAGAAGAAGAAGTTTAAAAGATTATACAAAAGAAATTCAGCAACAGAAAAGTTGAAACTTCAAGCACAACATCCTCCTCCACCCCCCTCCCTCCTCATTCCAATAAATATCAGTTCATAAACAACAGCTACAAATGTGACCCTGATGCAATGAACAAGTACAATCTTCTTCTCCTTCTGCATTCCCTATTATTAAGTGCAATCAAACAAGTGCATCATAATTTTTCAGGGCAGGAGGAGGGGGGGGGGGGGGGATAGCTAGTGGTTAGAACATTGTGCTCCTGATATGATGGCCCTGGATCAAGCCCAGGTTTTTGCCATGACCAAGACACCCAAACTTCATTTATTTTTATTTTTTTAAATTTAAATTTTTTTTATTTTAAGGGATAATTTCCCCCTGAAGTTTTTGTTTTTTTTTAAAACATTAATACTGACTCAACTCCCTCCCCCCTAAATCTACTTTGGATGAGAGACTTAAAACTCAAATCCTATGTGGAAACACACTTAGAACAATTTGCACACACGTTAAAATTCCTTCTGCCTTTTGGAAGAGTAGACTATTCATGCCGGTAGGAACCGATGACTAAAAAAAAAAAAAGAAATTCCCACAAACCAAACCAAACCAAAAATGCGTGCCCACAGGTATCATACTAAGACATCGTTCCAAAGTCGGAATGTGGCTACCTTCATGGTGGGCAAAACAAAAATGGTAGCATACGCAAAAATTGTCACCTTTGGCGAAATCCTTGGAGCTCCAGCCAAGGAATAAGATCCTCCCTTACCCCCACAGAAAAATATAGTTTTTCACTGCCCCCCCCCCCCCCCAATCTATTTACAAGCTTCTTCTCCTTCAGCTTTGCCTGCCATCACACACCTCTGAGTGTGAAGGTTTTCATGTGGTTTGTATATCATAGATTCATTCATTCATTCATTCATTCTTTTATTCTAACACAGTTCTCTCATGTCCACATCTGAATACGCAATCTCTCTCTCTTTCTCTGTCTGTCTGTCTCTCTCTCTCTGTCTCCCTCTTTCTGTCTCTCACTCTCTGTCTCTCTCTTTCTGTCTCTCTGTGTCTGTCTGTCTCTCTCTGTCTCTCTCTGTGTCTGTCTGTCTGTCTGTGTGTGTGTGTGTGTGCGTCTCTCTCTCTCTCTCTCTCTCTCTCTCTCTCTCTCTCTCTCTCTCTCTCTCTCTCTCTCTCTCTCTTTCTCTTTCTCTGTGTAATGTTTAACACAAACACATCCTCCTCCATTTTTACAAGTTTAGCATGTACAAAGTTCAATGCATACACAGGTAGGTATGTACACTAGCAATGAACCAAAAAATTGGTAAAATTTTGATTAAAAATGACATGAACACAATCATGAGCAAACATTTGCGTCATTCAGTGAATTTTAAAATGGATGATTCATGGTAAAAAAAATGGCATCAGACAATATGACAGGAGAAAGTAAAGGTGAAATTCTGTAAGCCTTACACTAACAAAAAACCCACAACCATTTTCATCTCCATTTTCAGGGATGTTACACAGATCAAGCTTTTTTTCATGTTAGTTTTCTGAAACAAACCGAAACTTGCTTGATCATAATCATCACATCCTGAAGTCAAAATGCAGCTACCTTAAAGGTGGGTAAACTGTCGCATAAACAAAATTTCACCATCATTTAACTCAGGGTCTCTAGCTGAGAAATGAAGAAAAACAAAAATAAGATAGAATCACGATCATGATGTGCTCTCAATATACAGTGATCAGGTAGAAATGGGTTGAATGTCTACAGAGATTTACAGCTTGTATAGTATATTAAAAAAAATAACCAGCATCATATATACATACACATACATCAGTCAGCCCTTGAAGTACATTTCCATTAACAACAGAACATACATCAAATATCACCACCCAGAAATCCCATTTTGTCCACACATATGTCAAACAGTACCACCCAGAAATCCCATTTTGTCCACACATATGTCAAACAGTACCACCCAGAAATCCCATTTTGTCCACACATATGTCAAATAGTACCACCCAGAAATCCCATTTTTGTCCACATAATGATACATACAACCACCATCTCAACAACAGCATTACAAAACCAAGCTACAAACCTAAAAAAAACCACCAAAAAACTGTCTGTTGAGGCAAGACTGAGTAAAAAAGAAAAAAAAGTCAGACCACCAGCTCTCTCATATGCAGCATCACAGAATCCTGTGGCCTGACAATCCATGAAGTCAGCTACAGGGCCAGTGAAGACTGGAGCACATGGAGAAGGAGGGAGGATCATGTCGGTGTCATTGGGTATGGCGGCGAACACCGAACTCGGTGATGCTGACATGTGAGACTGCTCTGGTAAATGTGGTCTTTTTAACCCTCTTGCATTTGGATTCTCTGAACACAAGCTGCCCCTAGATTTCGCATTCCATCACGAAATCAGGTCAGGCACACATGCTTGCTTGCCTATTCCTCCTTCAAAGTACATACCAGCAGCTATAATTACTTCCAGACTCTCAGCAGGCTTTGTACCTCTAGCCTGATACAGCTTTGGCATGTGGTAGCAATTAGTGATGGTCACAGCGTGAAGGAAATCTACTGTGTGTAAATCCTGGCAAATCCCGATTCAGGATGGGGGGGGGGGGGGGGGGGGCATTTATTCAAATCCTGGTTCGGGACTAAGAGGGTTAATTTCATAAAAACTCTGATGAATAAAACATGTTAAGCACCTTCCATTAAAAAAAAAAAGAAGTGATGATTGCAATAGGACAACCAATGTACGGAGAGTGCATTATGATAAAAGTGAAACTACAGTATGTTGTTTTTTTTTCTTATTTACAACTAAACCAGTCAGCATCATACACACATGTCAGTCCTGGAAATACATTTCTTTTGACAACACTAGTTCATAATTATGTTAACGATATTATCAGTCAATAATCCTTCATGTTTTGTTCACATAATAAATACATAATAAGCGTTTCAACAATGCCATGCCACATCTACATCTCTGTTAGTGTAATCCTTATTTCCAATATTGTCAATGTTTTTTGCTCATACCTATTCTGAACAGACGAAACAGACAAACATCAAATGCGTGGATCACTTCTGTTTTAAGCCTCCCCTTCCAACACACACACAGAGAACTACTTCTACAATCCATCCCTCCTCTAACTGGTAGACCCAAGTCAATCCAGGAAAGACACAGAACAAACAAATGAATAGTCGAACATTAAACACACAGAGCACTTCTGTCTTAACCCTCCCTTCCCTAACACACACACACACACACACACACACAGAACTACTACAATCCAACCATCTTCTAACTGACAGACCTTAAAACAATCCAAAAAAGACATGGAACGAACAAACAAACAAACATCTTAAGCCTCCCCTTCCAACACACACACACACACACACACAAAACTACTACAATCCATCCATCCTCTAACTTGTCAATCCAAGAAAGATATGGAATGAACAAACGAAACAGACGAACATAAAACACGCGGAGCACTTTTGTCTCAATCCTCCCCTTCCAACACACACACACACACAGAAAACTACAATCCATCCACGTCAATCCAAAAAAAAAAACACGGAACGAAACAAACAAACAAAACAAACGAAACGAAACATACGAAACCAACATACAAACATCAAACAGATAATCACACATCACACACGCGGAGCACTCCTGTCATTGGTGACAGTCTTCTTCAGCCTGGCCCCTCCCCTGATGCTGCTCAACAAAGCTCCACGATCACCGGAACCCCTGGAGGCAGAGGAGGAGGAGGAGGGGGTAGGGGGTGGTGGTACCCGTGAACTGGGGCCTGGGGGTGGGGGGGGTGGGGGGGGAGCCCCAGGGCCGGGTGGGGGTGGTGGGGGGGGGGGTGGGGGTGCTCCTCCTGGGGGTGGGGGGTGGGGGTGGTGGGGGAGGGGCGACGGAGGTGGAGGGGGTGGGGGTGGGGGTGTCTGGTGGCGTGTCCTTGGAGAGCGATCTGGTCTTGCGTTTCTTCCTGGAAGAGAGATAAAAAGAAAGAGAAAGAGAGAGAGAGAGAGAGAGAGAGAGAGAGAACACTGAACAGTTTTTTTTAATAGGTACATTGGCCTTAGGCCACAGTACACGGAGTTTTGGGGGAGTAGGGGGGGGGGAGGAAAACCAGTATACTGGTATCCAAAATATGATCGAACATGAACAACAACTGATTCTTTGAGGCTCATGATCGGGGACGGTATAGCCTAGTGGTCAGAACATTGCGCTTGCTATTTGACGACCCAGGTTCGATTCCCGTTGGAGGGGATTTTTTCCCCTGGAGTTAACATCAGTGCTGACTCCACTTCCTCCAAAAGTCCTTTGGATGAGACTATAAACTGAGGTTCTGTGTGTGAACGCACGCAGAACATCTTGTGCATACGTTAAATCCTGTTCCGCTTTAGTTTTCATAAGAATAGGCCATTGTGTGACGGTGGGAACAGATAACAAAACTTACAAAACTGCATACACACGAGGACTGGATGTAAAAAAGTACAGGAGTGCTTATTCCATTATCCTCGACATAAAAGAAAGAAAGAAAGAAAGAAAGAAAGAAAGAAAGAAGAAAGAAAAAGAAGAAAATGGCCATATCTGGAACAAGTTTAAAGTTTGATACACATTCATGTTACACTGCATCGCAGTTTTAGTTAGTAGAAACCACACTTGGTATCAGTCAAAATGCAACATTTCAATACTTTCATACTTGTAAATACAAATCTTTCACACACCCATTATTTATAATATTTTGACATTTATACGATTTCTTCCTACTATTAATAGAATGAAAAATACATCTGGATAGATAATGTCTTCATCCTCTATTTGATGTTGTAAGTAAAACTGACAATGGTATATTGATACATTCGAGATTCAATTCTTTTCACCCCTTTTGGGGCATGGACAACACACACACACACACACACACACACACACACACACACACACACACACACACACACAATCACAGACACACACACACACACACACATAATCACAGACACACACACACATACACATAATCACACACGCACACACATACACATAATCACAGACACAGACACACACACACAGACACACACACACACACACATAATCACAGACACACACACATACACATAATCACACACACACACATACACATAATCACAGATACACACACACACATATACACATAATCACAGACACACACACACATACACATACACATAATCACACACACACACACACACACACACACACACACACACACACACACACACCACACACACACACACACACACACACACGCACATAATCACAGACACACACACACACACATAAACATAATCACAGACACAGACACAGACACAGACACACACACAGTGTGTTCAGCTGAGTCCTTTGAATTCTGTTAATCTTGCTTGTAAATAGGTAGATTTTTGTTTGTACTTGATTTGTTTGTCGTCCAAATTACGTAATGTGCACGGACGTTAATTACTACCAGCACTACTACTTCTAAGACTACAAGCACAACTACTGCTACAACTACTGCTACTACACACATACACCCACGCACACACATATTAACATTCACACACACAACACAACACACACACACACACACACACACACACACACACACACACACACACACACACTCACTCACTCACTCACTCCTCCTCACCCACCAACACACACACAGAGAACAATAAAATAAGCAGCAAACATACTGACCTGCTGGAGGGTTTTCCTTTGCGCACACACTTCAGCAAACTCTTCATAGGCTGGCTGAGGATAATCTGCACACACCATCACCACAACCACCATCAATGGACACAGATTCTACATTTATTTATTTCCCTTCTGCTAAGGTTGTGTGTGGGGACGGGATAGCTCAGTGGTCAGAGCACTCGCTTTCCCCCAGCCAAGGTTAAGCATTGTCGAGCATGGTTACCAATTGGATGGGTTTGATTTGATTTGATTTCATTTATTCTTTTATATCGAGGATAATGGAATAAGCACTATTGTGCTTTTTTACATCCAGTCCCCATGTGCATGCAGTTTTGTAAATGTCATCTGTTCCCACCAGC
Organism: Stramonita haemastoma; assembly: GCA_030674155.1. Classification (NCBI taxonomy): domain Eukaryota; kingdom Metazoa; phylum Mollusca; class Gastropoda; order Neogastropoda; family Muricidae; genus Stramonita; species Stramonita haemastoma. Next base: position 53,855,074 of record CM060332.1, on the reverse strand, counting down.
ACACGATGGCCTGCTCTTACAAAAAGCGGAACAGGATTTAAGGTGTGCGCAAGATGTTCTGCATGTGTTCGCACACGGGGCCTCGGTTTAAAGTCTCATTCAAAGGACTTTTGGGGAGAGTGGAGTCAGTGACCGTTTGGGGTGACCGTTTGTGCGCCTTGGCTTCAGTACAGTCCCCCCAGTTTACCCAGCTGTAAATGGGTACCTGTCCTCTTTAGGGTCAGGGAAGGTAAAGCAGCAAGGGAGAGGAGATGGGCGACATCCTCAATATGCTTGCCCCTAGAGAAGCTGAGGTCTCTGATGCCTCGCTCCCCTACGACCGCATAGGTTATGGGACACAAAAAAAAAAGGTTGTGTGGAAATATGTACACCATCTGTTCGTGTAGTTTTTGTTTCTTTTTGTTTTGCTTTTTAAATCAATTGAGCTACCATGCAAAACGCTTGCTCAAACATCTGAGTATATATGTGTGTGTGTGTGTGTGTGTGTGTGTGTGTGTGTGTGTGTGTGTGTGTGTGTGTGTGTGTGTGTGTGTGTGTGTGTGTGTGTGTGTGTTGTTATGTGCGTGTGTGTGTGTGAGTGAGTGAGTGCATACGTGTGTGTGTGTGTGTGCGTGTGCATGGTGTGTGTGACTGTGTGTATGCATTCGTGCCTGCATGCACGACAATATTTACAAAACTGCATACACACGGGGACCGGATGAAAAAAAGCACATGATTGCTTATTCTGTTATCCTTGATATTCTGTTATCCTCGATACAA
>CM060332.1:53849315-53851815 GCA_030674155.1 Stramonita haemastoma | reverse complement strand
AAATAAAAATCACACACATGCCCGCGCACAAACATGCGCGCACATGCATGCACACACACACTGATATGTGTATGCACGCAAGGCACGCAAGCACTCACGCATGCATTCACGCATGTGCGCATGCACACACACCAACACACACACACACACACACACACACACACACACACACACACACACACACACACACACACACACAGCAACAAGCTGACACTCCGGGCTTTGTTTCTTGAGAGACCCAATGGTTTTAAAATATTTTTTAAAAATAGTTAACACAAAAATACACCAACAAAGTTACAACAAACAGGTAAAGCAAGTATTAAAGTTTTGTTCACTGAAGTATGATCATTGTAAAAAATGGTGGGAATCCGGCATCGTATGGTAAAAAAAGCCTTTAATACAGAAATTTGCTCAGTGGCTAATAGACAGCAAAGAAGGAAAGTACAGCAGCATCGCCAGGTGCTGGACTCTGACCCCTGACCGCGCGGCGCCCTAGATAGGCCTAGCCTAGCGGTGGGATAGAATTTCGGGTTACAGAGTGCAGTGCCAGCCGCCAACTAAAGAGTCGGATTTTTCCTGTTTTGAGCAGCCGTGCTCTCTCTCTCTCTCTCTCTTTAACTCTCACTCTCTAAGAAAAATTGAACGAAAAACCCGACCAACAAGATAAAAAAAACAAAAAAACCCAGTAACATTCTAACAATAACAACCAACTCACTTCTCGTAGTGAGGGGTACTTGTTGCTTGGATTTTCAAAGATGAAGTTCAGAATCTGCACAGAGATTGTTATGGAATAAGTTGCTGTAAAGTCATCTGAACAAAACAAGTTGTAGTACTCAATATGGTAAAAATCAACATGCTACTTTAGAGTGTTTTGGATTCAAAACTAAAAAAAACTTGTGCATACATTCAAAGATCACGGAAAAAATAACATTCCAACAGTTGTAAAACATGATTTTAAAATGATCTTTAAAGAAGATTTTTGTCACCGTTTTGATTTTACTATCAGGGAAAAGTCAAATTCCAGCATTTCGTCAAATAAAGAAGATTGGTTTCCACCTTTTCATTGATATCAGGACAGAAAAAAAAAACATGTTCTGCATGTCACCTCTGTGCGTGCATGCGTGCGTGCGTGTGTGCGTGCGTGCGTGGACAATATCACTAAACAGACTCCAATCCAATCCAATCCAATCATGTTATTTATAGCCCTGCTGACCATATGGCCCATGTGGTCGGCTGGGCTATAAACAACATGATTGGATTGTAATGGATTGGATTGGATTGGAGTCCATTCAGTGATGTGGTCCACCAATTTTTTTTTTTTTCATACTTAAAAAAAAATTTCTTTTAATACTTAAAACAAACAAAACAAACCCAAGCAGGAAAAAAAACAAAAACCCAAAAAACTCATAGGCACCACACAAACTGTTTACCTGCACAATTTCAGGTGCCTGTGCAGTCACAAGGTGCTCAGGACCGGGGTGGGCACTGTCCAGTTCATAGCCAAAGGCCATCTCAAACAACAGGTGTCCTGCAATCACCATCCAGGTGTTTTTTTTTGGTCAGTTCCAAAGAAAAAAAAAAAGAAAAAAAAAGTGTCACAGTGTGTGGACCATTACATGCATTTTGTATGAACTAAGGGATCTCTAACGTGTAGATGTGTGAGTGGGTACATGTCTGCTTGTATGCTAATGTGTATGTTTCTAGGTGTGTACAAGGTTTCTTAATGGGTTCAAAAACTTTTTTTTTCCATTAGTAGATGGGTTTGGGTTTTTTTGTAGATTTTGATTATTTGTCTATGTGTGCATATGTAAGGTTTTTATATATAGAAATCTTAAAAAAAAAAAAAAAATTGGAACAATTTTTCTTTTTTGTGCATGCGTGCGTGTCTGTGCATGTCTGTGTCTATGTCTGTGTCTGTGCAAGAGCATGTGCATGCATGTGTGTTTATGCGCACAGTGTTTTGAATGTGCACGGTGTTTTGACAGACAAAAAACAATGTTTCTGAGAGTGAGTTAAAAGTAGACTCTCCAAATTGTTTCTCTACAGCAAATGCAAATTACACAATCCTTTTTTTTTGTTTGTTTCCAAGTGAAAATCCAACAAACAACTAAAAAACCAAAATTTAAAAAAAACCTCCATCCCTTCACCCCTCTCACCTTTCTAGCGACACATGACAACAAATCCTATACATAACAAAACATCAAAGATCACTCCAAAAAGCACAACACACATTACACAGACACAAAAGCATGCCGACAAGCATTCTACATGCTAACTGACCAAAGGACAAAATGTCCACAGCATCCTTGTTCTCATCCTTCAGCTTCTTCTTCACCAGGGGGAGCAGCCGGGAGGTGTTACCCAGGAAAACATTTTCGTAGCCTGCCAGTCTGCAATGTGTATACACATAGCCTTTTGTTAGAATTAGTCTAGATATTTATAAGTTATATACAATACTATACAAACACAATACAAGACAGTACAGCTTGGTACAATACAA
>CM060332.1:53839422-53846715 GCA_030674155.1 Stramonita haemastoma | reverse complement strand
TACAGATAAGATCTGTACAAAATGACACCTCAGGCATGTAAAATAAAAACATTAGTTAAGTAACTTTAAAACACCCCAAAAAAAAAATTTTAAAAAAGTGCCTTCCCAAAAAACCTAAAATGGTCATCAAAGCAAGGCTATGTGGAAAAAGACTTCACTTTTCTACTAGGGGCAAACCATAAAGTTGGTTGATAGTAAGGAAAAAAAAACACACCAAAAAACCCGAAAAAAAAGGTAAAAGTGTCCCACAACCTAAAGCGGGCGAGGGAGAGGAGATGGGCCCCGGCCCCCCTAATGGCTGGCCCCTAGAAAAGGGCTGAGGTCTCTGTTTTGCCTACCCCCCCTACGACCACATGGTTTTTTGGGAAAAACCTTTACCTTTTTAACACCCAAAAGGGCAGGGAACTTTTTTGAATTTTTTTTCGCCAGGCAGTATTTTTTGTAACCCAAATTTTCCCATTCAAAAATTTTGGGCTTTAGAAAAAAAAAAAAATCGGGTAAAAATTTCTCACGAAAAAACCAAAACTGTTAAAAGAAATCTTTTGACGTTACCCATGGGTCTTTTGATGGGGCTTTCCCCCCCCCGCTTAAAAAACCCCGGGGGGGTTTCACTCACCCAGAAAAATTTTATCCCATTTGTCTTCTTACACATTAAACCTGTGAATTACTATTAAACCCCGTAGAAGACAATTTTGGGCTGACCTTTTTTCAAACATCTCGCCAAAATCAGAAAGCCATACTCAGACTTCGGGAGGATTTTTTTTCTCTGTATTTGGAGATACATGCAAATAAACCCCGCTTGACAATGAAAATTAAAATTGTTTAATACATTTTTAAATACTGACCTTCTTCTGGCTCTGCAGCAGTAGTAGAGAAGGATGATGATCAGCACAAACAGCACCAACCCTGCTAGGATGCCCACCTGGCCATCCGTACTCAAAATAAAAATGACACACTGCGCACAAAGATATAATAATATATATATCTATATCTATATATATCTATATCTATCATCTTATCATATATAATATCACCACCACCAGATACACACAAGATGATGATCAGACAAACAGTACCAACCTCCTGGAATGCCCACCTGCACACAAAACTACACAGCGCACAAATATATACACACAAATATAACATTAAAATACTATAACATATATATTATACACACACACAAAGATACACACAAGATGATTCACACAACAACCAACCCAGATGACCCACCTGCACACAAAATACACAGCCACAAAGATATACAATTAATGCATCATCTAACTAAAATACATATCTATCACTAGCTCACAAAATATATATCATATATACACACAACACACAAAGATACAACACAAGATGATATCAGCACAAAGACACCTCTGAATGCCACGCACACAAAAAATACACAGCGCACAAAGATATATATACAGCGCACAAAGACACCTCAAACATACACACAGCACAAAGATAATATAGCAAATTAGAATAACACACAAAATATATCACGCACAAAAAACACACAAAAGATCACACATAAGATCACACCAAAGAACACCAAAAACTACACCACAAAGATACAGCAACAAAAGTACACACAAAGATTCACAGCACATAACATACACAGGGCACAAAGATTAATATACACAGCACACAAAGATACACAGGACACAAGATATATAGATTTATTACAGAATCACATCACATTTCTGATTATATTTTACTGAACTGCATTAATTACACAAAGTGCAAACTGCTTTACATTATGGTATCAGTGCATGCTATTACCATACACTTTACCGAACTATTACAATATAATACACTCTTCCACAGGATGATCAAGTCAATTACACAACTTTGTCTTTACACACAGGTATTGAACATGTTATGTTTTATTTTCAGAGAAAAGTGTTCCACTTTTTTTTTTTATAAATTCAAAGTCTCTTCCTATTTCAGGACATCAGGCCACATTACCAGCTAAGTACTTTAAAAACAAATGTTTCCTTATCCACAACTTTGTACTCTTGAGACTACTTTATTACATTCCAAAAAAAAAAAATCTCAACCTTTCTTTTTAAAAAAAAGAGAAGGAAAAATATTAACAAAACATAAAACAAACAAACAAAATAGTTTTAAAAAGCTTTGACCCAGCTGTAGCAGGGAACTGCACACCTGCACACAGGTGTTGTCAGGTTAACCCAACATTGGAAAAGCACAACCTGAGCTGACCCCAATGTCATGTTAGGCCACCCAAAGAAAAAAAAAAAAAGAGCCAATCAAAAAACCACCTGTATCGGTATATGGGGTAACCACCAAAAAAAAAAGAAAAAAAAAGAGGGGGGGGGATGCAAAGATAAGAAAAGAAATGTGTGGTAGTTGCAGAACTTGAATAATATACTATGGTAACATCTCTGGCTGAAAGTTAAGCTGTGATCAATCTGACTTGTGGTTTTTCTCTTGCCAGAACTGGAAGAAAGCTCAGCTGGTATACAGTGTAACCAGGATTTTGGTTCAGATAGGGTGTTTGAACTGCTGCATTGTGTAGCGGCCTTTATTCGACTTTTGAATTTACTTGGTAGCACACAGGTTGCATGCTGGTATGTCTGTGTCACCCAAAGCTGACTTGGAAGATGCAGAACCAGCTGGCTAGAGATGGCACATCAAGTCAAGTCAAGTCAAAATGATCTTTAGTGAGGGTGAAAGATTAATTGAGTTTGCATCAGTCATCACTCAGATGTAGTACAGACATCACCTTAGCTTCAGCTGAAAATTCTGGAACGGTCATCCTTGATTTTCTTGGCCTCGCAACATGTGAGGCTTTCTTCCTTGATCTACTAGGGGGTCATTTCAATCATGCCACCTCTAGCTGGATGTTGAATTGGATGAGATACCTGTGCTCTAGATAAAGTGAAGCTTGCTAGGCTTCATTCCCTCTAGTTTTGCACTGCACATACTATTTATGTTTCATGAGAGGTTCAATCTCATACTCTGGTTACATACTCTGTGACCAAGCTTGAAGACACTTATTCAAGCTTGGTCACAGAGTATGTAACCAGAGTATGAGATTGAAGTGCCTTCTCTTTGATGAAAAAAAAAAGTTCAAATTCTATTAGAGATATTCCAACATCTGGCTTATGAAACTTCATCCCCCCAAAAAAAACAATGAATACTTTTGCACCTTCTACCTGAAGCCTTTTAGAGTTATCATTTATGCATACTTTATATCGTGAAAATGATGGTGGTCATAGGGTTGGTATGAAGTTAGTCCTCTGAATGACTGGAAGTACTGTGAATTTGTCTGGGTAAAACTCCATGTGTGGTTAGCTACTCTACCACACACTGAGCCTGTGCTTGCATGTCTTCAGGCAGTTTGTTCATGTCCTGTGCATTTGGCTACAATGATGTAAATTGTAAAACCTACAGTATAATCTTTGAAGAGTCTTGAAAGTGACTCCAGCTTCTCAAAAGAGGCTATTTGTGAGTCAGGCACATGCCCATGGTCAACTTGAAGAAAGACCCATTGTACAGAGCTCTGGGTGATGTAAACCAGATCAACCATAACACAACAGCCTTGAGGAAGTGTCATCCAGTGACACTGATCCGGTACTTGATTCACACCTGTCAAGAAAGCTTTCTGTCTATAGATCAGATACACAAATCTAGTCTCTTCTTCCATGACTTCACATTATTTATTGATTTGTTTATTTATTTATTCTTTTATTTCGAGGATAATGAAATAAATTCTCCTGGTTAGGGGGTTTGGTTTTTTTTACATTCAGTCATGGTGTGTACACATTATGTGATAATGAGATATTTCACTTGAACATTCATTGGGAACAGAACAGTAACAACAGAGTCAAATGCCCTGGTTAAGTTCTAAACAGGAACATCAGTCTTGCATGTCTTGCCTACTTGTTCATCTCCACGTTCTACGTGATATCTCATGCTGATAGTGACATATGCATCTATATTCGGATACTTCCTTTTGACAAGGAGCGACCCTATGACTGGGCTTATAGATTTATCATTTTATGATGATAAATCGATTAGTTTAATGTTACTTTACCAAACAACATACAGTAATCAACGGGTATTAAAGCACTATGACAGAAGGAAAAGTAATCGATTCCCTCAACAGGAGTTTGAGATACAAAAACGGTATCTTTATAAACTCGCACAGATTTTATGTTGCAGGTTTATTGCGACAAAACGTGAAGGCAACTTCGTTTAAAACACTCAAAACAATCCACACCGTGGTTTAAAACTTACATAGTAATGGTCTTCAAACCAACCACCGATGTCGGCCTGCTGTGCATCCTCCCGAATTAACATCTTTGCCAAACTGTCGTGATGACACAAGGCTGCGTGAATCTGTTACATCAGAAAAAGTTCGGCATTGCAGAAGGAGGCTTCGGTCCTTCAAAACTTTCACTGTTTCGAGCAGACGACTGGCAGTTCGCGTGACCTGGTCTCGTGACCACACGTTTGCCATTGCAGCGGGAGTAGCTTCCCCTAAGTGTCAGTTTTCTCAAGGACAGATTACAGCTTTAGGGGATTACTTCCTTTACGTTACATAACTATTCTTACATAATGAAAAATAAACTCGTGTGTGTGTGTGTGTGTGTGTGTGTGTGTGTGTGTGTGTGCTCGCGCGTGCGCGCATGAGTGTAGTGGTGATAAGTTATAAGGTGTCTTCTCAGCTCTAGAAAATTAACGATCTTAGACTAAAAATAGTCGTGTGGCTTTCACGTGCTAACACACACGTGTGTAGGCTACATGCTAGCGTGTGTGCGTGATGCGTACGTGCGTTTGCTCGCACGTGGGTGAAGGGGGGGGGGGGGGGGGGGCAGAAATTACCCGAGGCAATTCGTCTTCGCTTAAAGTTTACAAACAGGAACTACTAGGGGACGAATGGCCTGGTGGTTATAATGATGCGCATTGTGACCAGGGTTCGAATCTCGTTCAAGAGAATTTCTCCTCTAAACGTCAGTGCTGACTCCACTCCCCCCATAAGTCCTTCGAATGAGACTGTATACCGAGGGTCCGTGTGCAAACGCACACAGAACATCTTGCACACACGTTAAAACAAAGTTCCGATTTTCAGAAGAGTAGGCCATCGTGTGCTGGTGGGAACGATGATAAAATATTTTTTACAAAACTCCATACACACGGGGACTGGATGTAAGTAAGTACAGGAGTGCCTATTCCTTTATCCTCGAAATAAAAGAAGAAAAAGAAAATTAAAATCCTCGAAATAAAAGAATAAGTGAATAAAGCTGTTCCCATAACTGTCTCAGTATGACGTTAAGTAAAAAATATCAACACAAAGTTTTACAATGACGTATAATAAAAATTGATGTCATACCATCACGTCATCGCAATAAACCCTCCATGAGGAATGCGAAAGCCGAAATATTCAGGAACCATATATGCTGGTTGTGTTACTTTCGCTTTTTGTTATCATTATGTCAACAGGAAAAAATGTTTTGATTTTTTTTTTTGAAAGAAAAGCTTCCATCTATCACTGACAAAGCTTCAGGCCTGGGTCATATCAAAGTGACCACACGGAACCACCGTTTGGCATCTCACCTCTGGCGGATGGCCCCACGGCGGCTTAACATTTTACTTTTTACTCTGAGGGTACAACAGAACAAGCCTGAGAGTGACCATCTGTAGAGACCGACATGTTTGGAATAAGTAGCGTGGAAACAGCTTCGCTATCTGTTCGTGACGAAAGATGGGACCAAAGAAAAATTAGTTGAAATACACACACACAAAAAAAAAAAAAATGTAAAAAGGAGGTAGGTGTGTCAAATACGAAGGAAAAAATGATTTGCGCCAGATAAAAAAAAAATGTAAAGAGATAACGAAGAAGATATTGAGGGTATAAAGCAGTAGATTATGTCACGTCAAAGGAGATAAGCCGTGTCATGATTCTGGTCATTGTTTTAGCTCCCTTTGTCGTAGGAGTGTAAAGACGCACAAGATTGCGTGTACACTCACGGGCCATGCGTGCACGCGCGCGCTCACACGCACACAAACATACACACACATGCACACTCGCACGCGCGCACACAAACACATACACACGCACGCACGCACGCAAGCGTCCATGCATGCAAACACACACACACACACAACACACACACACACACACACACACACACACACACACACACACACATATATATACACACACATACACGAACGACACAAGCGTGCACGCACCCACGCACGCTCGCACGCACGTACACACACACACACACACACACACACACACACACACACACACACACACACACACACACACCTGTCTAATATCACTTTTTCAGTGGATAGACGTTAAAATTGAGCACACACACACACACACACACACACACACACACACACACACAGAGATATGATATGATGATGATGATGAAACGTGAGTGGGCTGTCCACACACACACACACACCACACACCACAACACACACCGCGCGCGCGCGCGCGCGCGCGCGCGCGCGCGCTTCTATACATGCCGTCAACTTGGCACTGAGAGCGAGAGAGACAGACAGACAGACAGACAGAGAGAGACACAGACAGACAGACAGACAGACAAAGACAGAAAGAAGTACTTGCAAAAGCAGGGGGAGGGAGGGAGGGAGGGAGGTTAGGAGTAAGGTCCGCACTGCGTGCAAGTTACATCATATCATGACCTGTTTACTTGTGCGTGGATTTTTTAACTTGGAAACATGAATCCGGGACAACATAATGTGAAAAACTAGAACCGGAGTAAAACAAAACAAAAAAATAAAAGGAAAAGAAATAAACAAAAAATAAGCAGTTGGAAAACAACATGTTATCTTCAACCACCTATCATGAATACCAAAAACACACACAACAAAATATTACGAAAAAAAAACGAACAAAAAAACAAATGAAAATCATACAAACAAAAAAATATTGATAGAATGAAGCCAACACCACAAGCACTACCTGCACACAAAAATCCCAAACAGACAACAACAAAAAAAAGCCAACAAGAAAATAACAACATTAACAACATCAAACTGATAGAACACTTTAAAGTGAAAAGTTAGATTTCAAAATTACTGTGATGGGGAAACCAGCGAAACAATAGAGGCAAACACTGAACAAAAAGGAAGAATGAGAGAGAGAGAGAGAAGAAGAGGAAGAGAGAGAGAGAGAGAGAGAGAGAGAGAGAGAGAGAGAGAAGAGAGAGAGAAGGGGTGGGGGTAGCAAATGCAAAAATCTCACAATTAGCTAAGCTCAGGGATCTAGCCGAAAAATGATTT
>CM060332.1:53816922-53821922 GCA_030674155.1 Stramonita haemastoma | reverse complement strand
ATTTGGCTTGTAGAATGATGAAATCGAAAACAGCATCTGTTTTCATACAATTCTCTACTCCAAAAAGAACAATCTGACGTGAAATTTTCACATTGGATGCATGTTCGCAATTGTCATTAGTATATTTTTCTAATTTTGTCCAAATAGCTCTTGCATGGTTACAATCCCCCCAAAAATGTTCGACCGAGTTTTTTGCATTACTGCACAGGGCACAATTTGTTGTGTTTGTTACACCCATTGCACACAGAACAACATTAGTAGCAACAATTCTATGGAGGATTTTTATCTGTAACCATTGTAGTCTAATATCTTTAATCTTGTGCAATTTTCCAAATACCCTTCTCCAGTTGATTTCTTCATTAAGTTTATGTGTCCATTTTTTACAACATTTCGGTTCTATGTTATTTGACATCAAACACTCAAAATACCTTTTTGAACCCCTGTGCACACTATCAATTATTTGTATTGTTTTGGGTGTATCTGTACAACAATTCACATTATTATCTATTCTGATTCCTGCTTTATTTGCAAAATGTTTGATTGATGAAATCAGTCATTAAAAGTTACAAAGTCGATACAGTTACCATTTGTTTTAGACAAATCTCCATAATTCAAAAACTCACCATTTTTTTGGACAAGTTGTTTTATTAAATATATCCCTTTTCTGCTAAAATCTTTTTATCAATGACTCTATTTCCTATGGTAATGTTATTATTATACAAGACAGGTTCTGTTAGAAATTCATTTTCATTTTGTGGAGTGATGCAAGCACAGAAAGATTCATAAGCCTTAAAAACATGTCCAAAAATGATTAACCCTCAGGTGTTTGCGTGCTACTGATGGTCCATAACATTCTAGATTCTTAAGAAATGGGTATAGCATTTCAGCAATATTGACCCATTTGTGATTAGTTTTTCTAAGTTTTCGTACCCATGAAAGCTTCAAAGCATATATATAATTTCTTATGTCTGGTATATTTAGTCCACCTTGTTTGATAGTTTTAACCGCTGTCTGTCTACTTATCTTGTCTTGCTTATCATTCCAGACAAATCGAAAACATAGTTTCTGTAACTGTTTCAAAAATTGGTCTGGTGGGTCTGGTTGTAATATCCATAGATGTATAAGTTTTGAAAGAATAAGTGACTTTAGTACTGCTACTCTACCTAGTGGGGTAATAGATCTCTGTGACCATATTTTAAAAAGCAATTTAACCTCTGAAAATTTATCATTATAATTTATCATTTCACAATCTGTCAGTGTCTGGGTAAACCAAACACCCAATCTCTTAAATCTGGAGGGGTTCCAAATCATTTTCAAATTAGGCCAAAGTATTTTGCCAGAATTTTTCTTACTTCCTAGCCATATGACAGATCGCAACCAGTGGAGAAATGATGTCCAAGCCTTATGTGCCTTCTGGCACAGAGAGAATTAAGACTTAAGACCTAGCCATATGATCTGAGTTTTATCTTCATTCACGAGTAGTCCTGAAACTACCAAAATTGTTCAATAATGTGTATGGACTGTTCAAACGAGGTCCCATCTCCAGCGTTTAAGAGCTGGGTGTCATCAGCATACTGAGAAATTTTGTGTTCTTTGTTTCCAATATTGATTCCTTTTATCACTTTATCTTCTTTTATCATTTAGGCCAAAATCTCTGCACAGAGAATAAACAAATAGGGTGAAATCGGATCACCTTGCCTGCATCCCCTTTCAATGCTAAACCATCGGTTAGTACTACTATCAACAAGAACAGTCGATTTGATATTGTTATAGAAAGTTTTAATCCAGTGGTTAAACTATTTCCAAACCCAAATGCCTTTAACACTTTAAACATAAAATTCCAATTAAGAGAGTCAAAAGCTTTTTCAAAGTCAATACTAATGAGTAGTCCTGGCTGATTTTTTATATTCAAACAATTGATCAAATCATAAATCAACCTTACATTGTCACCAATGTACCTATTTGTCCTAAATCCCGTTTGGTCCTCGCTGATTAATTTTGGAAGCATGCTCTTGATTCTATTGGCTATACAGAAGGATCCTATCTTATAGACTACATTTAACAGGGTAATCGGACGCCAATTTTTTTATATATTCTTTAGGTTTGTCACCTTGAGGGAGACAAGTAATCAGTCCCTCTTTTTGTGTGGTTGACAGTTCACCACATTTGTAGCTCTCATTTAATGATCTCACTATAAAAGGTCCAATTTGTTTCCAGAAGAATTTAAAGAAATCGACTGTGAATCCATCTGTGCCAGGACTTTTCCCGTTTTTCATGTTTTTCAAAGCTAGACCTGCTTCCTCTAATGTAATTTTCCCGTTTAATGACTCACTTTCCTCCTTTGATAGTTTGCGCATTGTTTTTACTAAGTTTTCAATTTCACATTCCTCCCTATTTCTTTTTTTTATATAAGTTTTCATAAAACGCACTTACTTCATTTTCAATATCTGTCTGATTTTCAACAGTAGTGCCTTCTTTGGTGACTAGTTTTGTCATTTGTTTACTTACAAAATTTCTTTTCTCTAAGTTACAGAAGCACTTTGAAATCTTTTCCCCCTCTGCTATCCATCGTGCTTTAGATCTTAGCAATAATCCTTCCATTCTTTTATAACGTATTGTCTCTAGTTCTTTATTTTTCTCCTTTATTTGTAGAACTATGTTTTCAGTTTTATTTTCTGTATTTTCAAGAGTATATATATCTTTTTCAAGTGCCTTTTCCTTTTCCTGCATCTTTCTTTTTTTCATAGTTGCATAACTTATAGTTTTGGTTTTTATTTTCATCAGTAAGACGTCTAGAAAGAGCTTATCTGAAATTTTGAAATCTATATCTGTTTTTGGCATATCTTCCAAGTTACTTCCATTATATTTATCATGTGCATATTCCTTAATTACATCTGAAATTTCTGAATGAATTTCTTCTACAAAGTTACTATCTCTCAGCAAGGAAGAGTTAAATTTCCAAAAATTCTTACCCTTTTTATTTTTGCCAAATTTTAAGGTTAATGTTACCATCGAGTGGTCAGAACGATATCCAGGCAAGATATCCGCATTGTCGTAATACCAGTACAAAGAGTCTGATAGCAAAAAGAAATCTAATCTACTCTGTTTCAGTGGTGTTGGTTTTTGCCATGTATACTGCCTTCTCTCTGGGTTATTTTCTCTCCAAATGTCTGCTAAACCAAGCTCTTCAGTTACTCTTTCTAAAGCCTCTCTAGCTCTGGGATTATTGATGTGTGTGTAGTGATGACAATCTAGGTTAGGATCCAATGTAATATTCCAGTCCCCTACAGCAATAATGTTATCTATTTTGTATTTCTGGATTGTATCTTTTAGTGAATAGTAAAAATCAGGATCGTCTTTATTTGGTCCATACACATTGACAAGGAGCATGTCTCTTTCCATTGATGAAAAATGCATGATTATATAGTTACCGTTTTGATCTTTAGTACTGCTGTGTATTTTAAACTCAAAATTATTTGCAAAGAGAATGGCTACCCCTCTTGAATTTGTTAATACGATGAAAAAATGCATTTATACCCCCATTCTAAGGTTACATATTTCTCTAGCTTTTGGTCAAAATGAGTATCTTGAAGACAATATATTGAGTATTTTTTCTGTTTCAGATAATGAAACACATCTCTTCTTTATGCATATCCCCAAACCTTGACTGTTTAATGAAGCAATTGTAATTTTATCCATAATTTGCAGAGTTAGTGTAAATCCTGACAAGTAACATGACCGGCCATGTAACCTGTAACAGTGCTACCAAAATATATCCCCAAAGGCGCAAGAAATAGTGAAACAAGGTACCTTGTAAAATAGAAGGTACACCTTTTGAAGTTAAAACAAGCTTTAAAGCTTTACCTTCCCTGGCCTTAAAGAGGGCAAGCACCCATTAATTTACAGCTGGGTGAACTGGGGGATTGTACTGAAGCTATGGTGCGCAAACGGTCACGGTAACCGCGTTTGATGCTGCTTAGCCTTGGCTGGGATTAAACGAGGGCTCTGACCACTGAGCTATCCCGTCCCCTCAGCTGTTGTATGCCTTTCATCAAATATCTGTACAGCAAATTTCTCTGCCTTCCTTCTGTTCTTCCTTTCATCTTTCCTTCCATCCTTCTCTCCTTCCATCCTTCTCTCCTTCCATCCTTCTTTCCTTCAGTCCTTCCTTCTCTCCTTCCATCCTTCTTTCCTTCCTTTCATCTTTCTTACCTTCCTTCAATCCTTCCTTCTCTCCTTCCATCCTTCTTTCCTTCCTTCATTTCTTCCTTCCTTCTCTTCTTCAATTCTTCTTTCCTTCCTTCATTTCTTCCTTCCTTCTCTCCTTCCATCCTTCTTTTTTCTTTTCTTTTTTAATGTTTTTATTCAATCCAACAGACAGTCAGACAGACAAACAGACAGACAGACAGATAGACACATACAGATAGACAGACAGACAGAGACAGATACAAAGCAGAGAGACAGAGACACAGACCCAGACACAGAGAAAGAGAATGGCCACCGCCCTACCCTCAAAATATTGAGCCCCTAAAGAAACAAAGGTCTCTTGACACCTCAATCCCTACCCCAAACGTCACACAGGTTATGAGAACACCTTCACCCTTTTTCTTCTTTCTTTTCCTTCTAAAACTCCAAACCAACCTTCTCACTTCACACACACACACACACACACACACACACACACACACACACACACACACACACACACACACACACACACACACACACACACAGATATATATATATATATATACAATATATATATATATATATATATATATGTATGTTTGTATGTATGTATGTATGTATGTATGTATGTATGTATGTATGTATGTATGTATGTATGTATGTATGTATGTATGTATGTATGTATGTATGTATGTATGTATGTATGTATGTATGTATGTATGTATGTATCTTCAGTTTAACGTCTATTCACATTTAGTGATTTTAGACCCCCAAAAAATTGACAAGAAAGAGTTAACAATAAACTGAAAAAT
>CM060332.1:53796922-53811922 GCA_030674155.1 Stramonita haemastoma | reverse complement strand
TCTGTCTGTCTGTCTGTCTGTCTCTCTCTCTCTCTCTCTCTCTCTCTCTCTCTCTCTCTCTCTCTCTCTCTCTCTCTCTCTTTGAGATATGTTGGTCATACAAACAGAAACACACAGACAAATCTGATGACGACAGTTCTCCAAGGTAAGGTTGAGGGCAGAAGGAAAAAGAGGCAGACCACCAACATCCTACACTGCCAACATCACTGAGATCAGTGGTCTGGGAGGGCTACAGGAGATGGTAGAACTCAGCAGAGACAGAGAAAGATGGTGAACCCTGGTGGCATTGCGTGGAGCTCCTACCGACGACAGCGGCGATGGAGATAGTGGAGTGGAGTTATTTCTCCACATAAACTATATATGAGAGGGTGGCACTACACACAGTGGTTCCACAACGAAAAATTAGCTCAGTGATAGGATCCCTGTTTCTGTAAATGACATGCACTGAAAGACGCCCAAAAGAGTTCATTGATGCGCAAAAGCATGGGAGATACACCACAACACTGACATGCATACATACATACATAGGCCTACAAAGAGCATTATCACTTATCATCTATTCTTTTTCTTTTTTGTTTTGTTTTGTTTTGTTTTTTTGTTGTTGTTGGTTGTTTTTGTTTTTTATTTTAACAAGGATAGTAGAATAAACACTGAACAATTAGAAGTAAAGAGGCGGGCAGCGGGCAGAGGAAGTTAAGGTTCAAATCCTTGACTTTTCGCTTTGTAAACGGGGGAATTACCACAAAACCACATCATTATTAATTATTATCTCTCGTTTCAATCCTTTGGTGAGAATGTGTCCATCAAAATATCTTCAGGGGACGGGATAGCTCAGTGGTCAGAGCACTCCCTTTCCCCAAGCTAAGAGTTAAAGCAGCACTGAGCGTGATTACCTCTGGGATGGGTGACTGTTTGCGCGCCTTGGCTTCAGTACAGTTCCCCGGTTCAGTTCACCCAGCTGTAAATGGGTACCTGCCCTCTTTACGGTCAGGGAAGGTAAAGCAGCGAGGAAGAAGAGGTGGGCGCCGCCCTCAACATGCTGGCCCCTGGAGAAGCTGAGGTCTCTGACGCCTTGCTCCCCAACGCCCGTATAGGGGTTATGGGAACATCTTTACCTTTTACCTTTAAAGTAATCAGTGTTAGGTGTGTCATGAGAGACTTATTGGAAGGGAGTATCAGTACGCATAGGTAGGTTGGATCTCATTGCACCAAGTCTGGTTCCGTGAATGACTTATTATTGTCCTTAGAACAGGCACCACTGAACCACCACCAAAGTAGTAGTAGTAGTAGTAGTAGTAGTAGTAGCAGCAGCAGCAGCAGCAGCAGCAGCAGCAGCAGCAGCAGCAGTAGTAGTAGTAGTAGTAGTAGTAGTAGTAGTAGTAGTAGTAGTAGTAGTAGTAGTAGTAGTAGTAGTTGTTGTTGTTGTTGTTGATGAAGTAGTAGTAGTAGTAGTAGTAGTAGTGTAGTAGTAGTAGTAGTAGTAGTAGTAGTAGTAGTAGTAGTAGTAGTAGTTAGTAGTAGTAGTAGTAGTAGTAACGCTTTAACAGTTTATTGTCATTGTCCAACTGAGCCTTATGACAAGGGAGGTAACACCAGTACTTTTTTGTGAGCGGTAAACAAAAAGTGAAAAATGTGATCAGTACAATTAAGTTTGGAAAAAAGAAAGGATTCATTCATTAATAATCAACTAACATTAACACTGACATCTATACAGTTGCAAATCACATAGAACATACAAAGAAAGAAAAGAAAAATCAAACTGAAATGCAATAACAATTTTCGATTCGACCATCCATTTAAATTACATGTGATATTAACATTTTTTTTAATTAGCTTACTTAAGAATATATTGCTCTGTAAATTGACCATATCAGCATATATTAGATCAATTGGTACTGACATGGCTTTGTCTTAATTTTTGTGCCTCTGCCATAAACTTAGCTACACCTTTAATTACATGTTCATTTTCAGATGACAAAATAGAAACAATATCATGCACTTCTGTTGTTCGTAGACTTAGAAAATCATATTTATTTCGTATAGTTTCAAATGCTTTGCATTGAAACAAAAAATGGATTTCATCATCAACTTTATGACCACATAATGGGCATGGTAACTGTGTGGATGTCTCAGTCTGGAACCATAGTTTGTTAGCATTGAAACCCAGTGTTCTTAACCTGAATCGAGCATAATTAATCCTGTGCCATTTATCAGTGATTACTTTCAGATATTTTTCCGTTTGAAAGACAGTTTTAAAGGAAAAGAACCAGCTATATTTATTTTTACTTTCCATGTCTGAGTGCCAGTTTTGTTTAAAAGAGCAAATAAGCCTATCTTTAAATTCCGAAAGAAGCTGACGCTCATTACCTACTTCCTGAGACATCCACACAATCCCAAAGCCATGTTCGGACAAAACTCTTTTAACTTGATAAGTCCAGTTCTCTTTACCCAACTCCATCTGTATAATCAACATTTCATACGACTGTCTGCATAATCTTGTTTGTGGAAGTTTCAACAACTTTAACCAATACTTAATACATTTCACAAACGTTCTCATATATAAGGGATATCTTCCTGTCTCTCCATAGAGTACAGTATTTGATGAATGTATTGGCACATTTTAAAAGTGTTTCGTGGCAAATGTATGAACTTTTTCCATTTGTGTATTTACATATAATCCCCATATTTCTGCAGCCTATGTAAGCAAAGGTTCAATCTGTGTGTCAAATAATTTCCAGAATAGGGAACAGTCTATCGATTTCAGCTTTCGTAATGTTTTTAGAATTTCTATTGCACCTTTTTTCCCCTTCCTACAAGATTCCTGCCATGCAAAATTTAGACTTAGCCTTGTTGAAAACATCATTCCTAAATATTTATACGTATTAACTGTTTTGACTTCAACATTTCCGTAAAACCATTTTTCGCGTACTGATAAATGTCCACCCATTCGAAAAACAATAATGTTTGTTTTATCCATATTCACTGTTAAATCAAAACGATCAGCTTCCTGTTTTAAGATATTTAACTGATGTTGTAAACCGATAACAGTCTCAGACAAAAGGATAATATCATCTGCAAAAAGTAATAAAAACACTTCAACTGCTCCGGAAATTATTTGAATGCCGTGTTTTCCTTTTTTTGATAGCTCAACGGCTAGTTCATTTATAAAAAACGTAAACATTTGTGGGCTTAAAATACAACCCTGCTTCACTCCCTTGGGGCATTCAAAGAAATCAGAATATTCATTACCTGCACGCACACAGGCTAAAACAGAGCTATAAATAGCTCTAAGGGCCATATATAGTTTACCATTTACCCCGTTTTTTCGTAGTACATGCCATAATATATTTCTATTTTCCGAATCGAAGGCCTTTCTAAAGTCCACAAAAGCAACATATATTTTTTTTACTGGAAAGTAAATGTTTTTGAACAAGAGAATAAAGAGTAGATATATGATCTACAGTGCTGTACTTTGCTCTAAAGCCTGCTTGCTTTTCAATTAATTTTTCTTCATTATCTGCCCATTGAGTTAATCTTTTATTCAAAATGTAAGTGTAAAGTTTACTTAAGATATTAGTGAGAGCTACTCCGCAATAGTTATCAGCATTATTAATAACTCCTTTTTTATAAATTGGAATTATTACTGACTTGGCCCATTCTAAAGGGAAAGCACCACTTTCAAACAGATGGTTAAATAACTGAAGAAGAAAAGTAATTACAGTGGAATTTGAGTATTTGAGCATTTCTCCAATTATTTTGTCAGGACCAGCACTTTTTCCTGTTTTTAAATGTTTAATGGCATCAAAAATCTCATTCTGAGTTATAGGATTGTTAAACAAAGGTTCAAACATTTCATCTTCTTGTAGCACATCCACATTTTCTTGTGTTTCTGCACAATTAAAGTCATTGAAAACCTTCAAAACATGATCATACCATTGTTGAATAGTTATTTTGTTATATACTAATGACTTACGGTTAACAGGTCTGATGACAGACCAGAATGTTTTGGAGTCCTTTGAAGAATCTTTAAGTTTCTCTAATCTCTTTTCGTCAAAGTCTCTTTCTTTTGTTTTTCTTAAATTAATGTATTCTTTTCGTGCGGTCGTATACATGTGTCTTTTTTCTGTTTTATTCTCATTTGTTTTACAGCGTTGGAATCTTTTTAATAATCTCTTAACTTCTTGTTTCTTTTGCTCACATTCAGCATCAAACCAATCGTTATATTTTTTTCTACCTTTTCTAACTGATCTAACCATGCATGCAGCAGCCCCACATAGGGCTTTAACAAATTAATCTAAGCTGTCATTCATATCTATGTTCAATAGTTGGGAAGCTGTTTGTATGCTTTCTTGAAACTCTGCACTATCAAGCTCATGTTTATATACATCTACATAATCTTCTGACCATATTATTTTTTCCACACACTCTTGTTCTCTACTCTCACTGTTTGTAAATTCATCATCCCCTTTCCACGTTGTTTCAACTGGGAGGTGCCATGAATAAACACACTCCCCAATACATAAATCAAAACATGATAATATTTGACAAGGAACAAGAAAATAATCAATAACACTGCATCCATTAGGAGACACAAAGGTATACTCCCCTTCCCTATCCCCTTCACAACAACCATTCAGAATCCCCATGTCAAACATAAAGCATAAATCTAACAAGGACCTGCCAAAAATGTTCATTGTTACATCCTTAGAGGCACGCACACAAAGTTCATCATTCACACTGTCATATTCAACATCTTCCAAATAATTTGACATAACTTCAAGGTCGGCTTGTTCTTGACCTGTCCTGGCATTCAAATCTCCTATAATCATGAAATGAAAATAATCTTTTTGAAAATATTGCAGTAAGGCTTCCTCTAATTAATAAAATACCATCCTTAATTAGTTTTTCACTGTAAATAGGACCACCTTCTGGCACAACATAGCATGCTATCAAAATAATATCCTTATCTAAATTGAAAATACATTTGTTTACTCTTATAGCAATAGTGTTGTCACACTCTATTTTAATTTCTTCAACAAAATTTTCTAAAGTCTTTCTTACTAATAGAAGCACTCCTCCAGAATTTCTACCATGATGTGAGAGTTTTTGAGCATGAACATGAAACTTCATAAAATCAAGAAAAACACCACTGTAATCAAAATTACAATCAAGAAAAGTCTCTGTGAGGCAAACAAAATCGAACTTGTTGACATAGTTTATAAAAGATACATCATTTAATTTACTGTACAGGTTTTCGACATTATAATTTAAGAATTTCCATTGTCTTGGATGGTCGGGCCTGTCCTAGCTCTTTCTTGAGGTGCTAGGACGCTGACTCCTGCGACTGTTCTTGTTGTCACTGGCTGCTTTGCCTTGAGCAGACGACTTGCGCGGTGGGTTGGGCAGGAAATCCCGCATACCCCGTCTGCTGGTAGGACAGCGGCCCGTCACGTGCAGCACGCCTGTCACTAGCCGTAGAATGCGCCACGTCACCGCGAGGGGAACCCCCGCCAACCGTAGCCTAGCTGTGACGTTCACCCCTCGGAGTCGCCCTGTGGTTGCCATGGTAACGTCCGCCTGCACTGCCTCCGATGTCGTCACTCCTGCGCTGGTTCCGTGTTGCACGTGCCCCAGAGGGAGAGGAGGAAGGAGAAGGGGGCCTGCCGCACGTGGTCGTCTGTCTGCTGCCAGGCGTGGTGCGCCCCTCTGACGTCACAGCCCCTCTGCCGGTGAGGAAAGGGGAATCCCCGTATTGACCGGGCTGTGAGGAGGGGACAGGGGTGGAGGACTGTTGTGCACCCCTGCTCTCCACCACCTCTGCTAGGACCGGGGTCTGGAAGGCTGGGCCCGATCACCATCTTCCCCCTGTGGAAGTACGCCCTCTTCCTCTCCATGCGTGCTGCAGCCACCATCTGTGCCTGTGCCCTGGTCAAGTCGTTGGCCACCCTGACACCTTCGTCTTGCAACTTCTGTCTCAGGTCTTTGCCGGTGAAAATGTTCATTTTGTCCTTCCACTTACTAAACTTGGCGATCATAGGCCTGGGTTGACCATCACGTGCCTGTCCTGTTCGATGTGCTCTAGCTATGTCATCAACTGTCCACGTCTTGTGCTCATCCACACTGTTCAGCACATCGATGATTGATTGAGCGCATGAGTCATGGGTCTCTCTGGCAGTTTGTTGTGGTATGCCGAACAATGGCAAATTGTCTCTCCTTGAAAAGTCTTCCAGTCTGTCCGTGTCTGATTTTAACTGTTCAATTTCTGACCTCAGATCTCTGATGGTATCGATCATTTGTTGCATATCTTCTCTGTCTTCATGTCTTTCCTCAAACAGCTGGTGAATATCTTCTGTAATGTCTGTGACTGTCCCTGTCAACTCTTTTTGTTCTTTTTTCAATCTGTCACATCTTAGATTTATTTCCTCACACTGTTGTTTCACTTGTCGAAGATCATTCTTTATTTCACCTAAATCATTTCTGATGACACTAGTTTGCTCTGAGAATTGCTGCTGTATGTTCTGCATTATAGTGTTCATCAGATCGCTGACCTCAGTTGGTGTGGTCGGTAGTGAATCTGTTCTGTCTTTAGCATCCTGTCCATTAGTATATGGCCCTGGGTTTGTTTCTACGTCGTCGCTTAGCAACAGCCTGCGTAAAGAGAAGGCAGCGTGCTGCACACAACAGGCCACGAGAAGCACGGGCACGTGCAATCCCGACTGACAGGCCGGCCCACTGTCACTGTCACACATTTCTGTCATCTCAGGCGACGTTGTCCGCTTTGAAAATGTATTTGATTCCAACCAGGCACAATCAGATGGCACAAATTCAACAAAGTTCCTTGCCAGACAGTTGAGCAGAGAAATCAGCATAGCACAGCATACAAAACCCACAACGACATCAGCTGATGCCAGGTGTGTCACCGTGACCGTATCTCCACTCAACCGTGCCAATAGACATCTTTTTATAGCAGTGTGACACTCGTTGATATTTTGCACCAAACACTCCAATTGCAGCCCTCCACCTCACCAAGTCCACCATTTTAAGGTCGTTTCGTGCACTGATGTTCCTTATGAAATTGCAGCACAAGTAGTAGTTTGAAACGGTCCTTTAAAGCGTTGTGGCACACAGTTTTACGCCACACTTCACAGGCACTGCCACCTGGACGCCATGTTTTATTGTCCCCCCTAGTAGTAGTAGTAGTAGTAGTAGTAGTAGTAGTAGTAGTAGTAGTAGTAGTAGTAGTAGTAGTAGTAGTGTTGTTGTTGTTGTTGTTGTTGTTGTTGTTGTAGTAGTAGTATAGTAGTAGTAGTAGTAGTAGTAGTAGTAGTAGTAGTAGTAGTAGTAGTAGTAGTAGTAGTAGTAGTAGTAGTTGTTGTTGTTGTTGTTGTTGTTGTTGTTGTTGTTGTTTGTCGTTGTCGTTGTCGTTGTCGTTGTTGTTATTGTTGTTGTTGCGCGTTCTCTAATTTAACCTTCTGGTGGTCACCCAGACTGTGCACTCTGTCTCACTCATCCCACCTGGAAATCCCTGGATGAGAAGTTCGCATGTATAGGTAGGTGTCCCATAACCTGTGTTGTCGTAGGGGAGCGAGGCGTCAGGGATCTCAGCTTCTCTAGGGGCCAGCATATTGAGGACGGCGCCCATCTCCTCTCCCTCGATGCTTTACCTTCCCTGACCCTAAAGAGGGCAGGTACCTATTTACAGCTGGGTGAACTGGGGGAACTGTACTGAAGCTAAGGCGCGCAAACGGTCACCCATCCAATTGGCAACCACACTCGATGTTGTTTAACTTAACTGGGGGAAAGCGAACACAAATCCAGTATAACTCAGTCTAGAGTCTAAGGCTAGTGCTAAACTCAACACATCCCTTCCTTCTACCAAGTCCAAGAGTGGTCAGTTCCTGCTGTAATTAGCACCAGCTGAGCTGGGATGGAATGAATAGCAGCTGAGAGCAGCTGAAAGTGGGGGCATGCACAGTCGTCTTGAAGTACCTTGCTATAGGGATAGCCTAGTGGTCAAAATATTGCACTCGCAATTTGACGACCCGGTTTCAATTCCCGTTCGAGGGCATTTTTCCTCTGGAATTAACATCGGTGCTGACTCCACTCTCCCCAAAAGTCCTTCGGATGAGACTATAAACTGAGGCCCAATGTGCGAACGCACGCAGAACAGCTTGTGCACACGTTAAATCCTGTCCACTTTTCGTAAGAGTAGGCCATTGTGTGCCGGTGGGAACAGATAACAAGATTTACAAAACTGCATAGGTTACACACGGGGACTGGATGTAAAACGGCACAAGAATGCTTATTTCATTATCCTCGATATAAAAGAATGAATAAATAAATAAATAAATAGAAAGCCCTGGTCTACTTTTGGAGATTTTCTTGTTTTCAAGAAAGCACAACATTGTTGTACTAAGAGTTTGTCATGGCTGAAGACAATCTTCCACATCACATTTTTCAAAACATAACAAAACATATTAATTCAATGTTAGTTCAAACAGAGAAACCCATTTCATTCATCATGTCAGCCTTGGCACTCAACTGACATCAATTTATGACAAAGCTTTTGGAATGGATCAGCCCTGATATGGCCTGTGTGGTTGGCGGGGCTGTAAACAACATGACTGATTGGTTTGGCCTGGATCATAATATCATCGAAGTAAGCAAACCGAACTACCGTTTGCCATCTCACCTCTGGCGGGTAGCTTTTATTTGATTGATTGATTGATTGATTTTATTTTATTTATTTCATTTATTCTTTTATATCGAGGATAATGAAATAAGCATTCATATGCTTTTTTACATCCAGTCCCCCTGTGTATGTTCTGCGTGCGTTAGGTTTATAGTCTTATCCGAAAGACATTTAAAGTTTTCTATACATTTCTTACTCTCAGGGCCTCAGATGGTTTGGCATTTAGCTTCCATCTGTCTTGGGAAAAATTTCGGGCCAAACGGGGATCGAACCACAATACTCTTTGAACCCAGACTTCCTGCTTCTAGGCAGGTGTGTTCGTTACCTCTAGACCACTGAGCAATCCACTATGTATGTTCTCACTATAACAACACTACAACTACTACTACTACTACTACTACTACTACTACTACTACTACTACTACTACTACTACTACTACTACTACTACTACTACTACTACTACTACTACTACTACTACTGCTGCTGCTGCTGCTGCTGCTGCTGCTGCTGCTGCTGCTGCTGCTGCTGCTGCTGCTGCTGATGATGATGATGATGACGACGACGACGACGACGACGACAACGATGATGATGATGATGATGATGATGATGATGATGATGATGATGATGATGATGATGATGATGATGATGATGATGATGATGATGATGATGATGATGATGATAACAACAGTAATATATTATCTCAACAGGAATAAAACGTTTTGAAAACACACAAAAAAGCTTCCATCTATCACTGACAAAGCTTCAGGCCTGGGTCATAATTATCATCAAAATGACCACACTGAACCATCGCTTGGCATCTCACCTCTGGCGGGTGGCCCCACGGGGGCTTAACATTTTATTTTTTACTCTGATGGTACAACAGAAGAATTCTGAGAGTGACCATCTGTAGAGACCGACATGTTCGGAATAAGTAGCGTGGGAACAGCTACGCTATCTGTTCGTGACGAAAGATGGGACCAAAGAAAAATTAGTTGAAATACACAAAAAATAATAATTTTTTAAAAAGGAGGTAGGTGTGTCAAACACGAAGGAAAAAATGATTTGCGCAAGAGAAAAAAAAATGTAAAGAGATAACGAGGAAGATAGTGAGGGCATAAAGCAGTAGATTATGTCACGTCAAAGGAGATAAGCCGTGTCAGGATTCTGGTCATTGTTTTAGCTCCCTTTGTCGTAGGAGTGTAAAGGCGCGCGAGCTTGCGTGTACACTCACGGTGAATGCGCGCATGCACGCGCACACACGCACACGCACACACATGCACACACATGCACACACATACACACACAGGCACGCACGCACGCGTGCAATACATGCACGCACGCACATAGGGGGGACGGATAGCCTAGTGGTCAGAACATTGCGCTGGCAATTTGACGACCCGGGTTCGAGTCCGGTCGAGGAAATTTTCTTCCTGGAGTTAACATCAGTGCTGACTCCACTCTCCCCAAAAGTCCTTCGGATGAGACTTTAAACCGAGGCCCCGTGTGCGAACGCACGCAGAACATCTTGCGCACACGTTAAATCCTGTTCCGCTTTTCGTAAGAGTAGGCCATCGTGTGCCGGTGGGAACAGATGACAATATTTACAAAACTGCATACACACGAGATCGGATGAAAAAAAGCACATGATTGCTTATTCTGTTATCCTTGATATAAAAGAACAAATAAATAAATATGCACATGCGCGTGCACACACATACACATACACACGCACGAACGCGTGCATTCATACACACACGCACGCGCGCACGCACACACACACAGATACATACAAACAAACATACACACACGCGCGCACGCGCGAACACACACACACAGAGCCATGCACGCTTCTATACGTGCGGTCATCTTGGCGCTGATAGAGAGAGAGAGGGGAGAGAGAGAGAGAGAGAGAGAGAGAGAGAGAGAGAGAGAGAGAGAGAGAGAGAGAGAGAGAGAGAGAGAGAGAGAGAGAGAGAGAGAGAGAGAGAGAGAGAGAGAAGAGAGAGAGAGAGAGAGAGAGAGAGGAGAGAGAGAGAGAGAGAGAGAGAGAGAGAGAGAGAGGAGAGAGAGAGAGAGAGAGAGAGAGAGAGAGAGAGAGAGAGAAGGCAAAGTCTTTTTTTAGACAGACAGACAGACAGACAGACAGACAAAGACAGAAAGAAGTACTTGCAAAGTAGGGGGGAGGGAGGGAGGGAGGTTAGGAGTAAGGGGCGCGCTGTGTGCAAGGTACGTCATATCATGACCTGTTTACTTGTGCGTAGATTTTTTTAACTTGGACACTGAATCCGGGAACAACATAATGTGAAAAACTAGAACCAGAGTTAAAAAAAGAAAAAAAAGAAAGAAAAAGAAGTACCAAAAAATAAGCAGTTGGAAAACAACATGTTATCTTAAACCACCCTATCATGAATACCAAAAACACACACACACAAAATATTACGAAAAAAAAACGAACAAAAAAAAACCAAATCAAAATCATACAAACAAAAAAATATTGATAGAATGAAGCCAACACCACAAGCGCTACCTGCACACAAAAATCCCAAACAGACAACAAAAAAAAAGCCCAAAAGAAAATAACAACATTAACAACACCAAACTGATAGAACACTTTAAAGCGAAAAGTTAGATTGAAAAAATACTGTGATGGGGAAACCAGCGAAACAATAGACGCAAACACTGAACAAACAATTTTGAGAGAGAGAGAGAGAGAGAGAGAGAGAGAGAGAGAGAGAGAGAGAGAGAGAGAGAGAGAGAGAGAGAGAGAGAGAGAGAGAGAGAGAGAGAGAGAGAGAGAGAGAGAGAGAGAGAGAGAGAGAGAGAGAGAGAGAGAGAGAGAGAGAGAGAGAGAGAGAGAGAGAGAAGAGAGAGAGAGAGAGAGAGAGAGAGAGAAGAGAGAGAGAGAGAGAGAGAGAGAGAGAGAGAGAGAGAGAGAGAGGAGAGAGAGAGAGAGAGAGAGAGAGAGAGAGAGAGAGAGAGAAAGAGAGAGAGAAGATAAAGAAGGGGGAAAGAGAGAAGATGAAAAGAATGAAGGGGGAGAGAGAGGTGAGAGAGAGGGGAAGAGGGAGGCAGGAGAGAATGGAGAGGAGAGGAAGAGAGGAGAGGGAGGATGGAGAAGGGGAAGGGGTGAGAGTAGAGAGAGAGGAGAGAGAGAGATGGGAGGAGGAGGAATGGGAAAAGGGAGAGAGGGGATTTAGAGAGAGAGAAAGTGAATTTGGGGAGGAAGGGGAGTGGAGGGATGAGAGAGAGGTGAGGAAGGAGAGGAGAGATTGGGTTTGAGGGAGAGGGGATTGAGAGGGAGAGAGGGGGGGGGATTTGATGAAGGGAGGGAGGGGGGGAGAGAGATGGAAGAGAGAGGAGAGGTGAAGAGAGGTGGATGAGAATGGATTAAATTTTAAGGTTGGGGATGAGAAGTTTAGGGGGGTAGGTAGGGAATGGAAGAGTGAGGGAACGGATTGAGGAAAAGGTGGGATTCGCGTGGGGAAGGGGTCCCCTTGGGAGACGAGAGAGGAGCGAAGAGAGGAGGGGAAGAGGGGAGAGATGAGAGAAAAATGGGGAAAGGAGAGGGAAGGAGAGGAAGGGGGAGTGAAAAAGGCGAGAGAAAGAGAGAGAAGAAGAGAAGGGGAAGTCGGGAGAATTGATAAAGTGAGGAGAGATGAGGAGAGAAGGAGAGAGAGGAAAAGAGGAAGAAACAGAGAGAGGACCAGGAAGAGAGAGAGAGAGATGAGCAAAAATGTGAGAGGGACAGAGAGGAGATGAGAGAGAGAGGGAGAGGAGAGTTAAAGGAGGGTGAGGGGAGACAGAGGAGAGACGGAGAGAGAGACAGAGGTGAGAGGGGGGGAGTGGGGGGGGGGGGGGGGGGGGGAGAAAAGAAAAATAAGAAAAAAAGAAAAAAAGGGGGGAAAAAAAAAGGAGAAAGAGAGAGAAAAGAGGGGGGGGGAAAAGAAAAAAAAGGAAAGGGGAAAGAAAGAAGAGGGGAAAAGAGAAGAAAAATTTTGGGGGGGGAAAAGAGGGGAAAGAAAAAAAAAAAAGGGGAAAAAAAAAGGGGGGGGAAAGAAAAAAAAGGGGGGGGGGGGAAAAAAAAATTTTTTTAAATTTTGTAAGGGGGGGGCAGGGGAAAAAAAAAACCCCCCAAACCCCCCAAAAAAAAAAAAAATTAAAAGACAAAAAGAAAAAAAAAGAAAAAAAAAAAGAAAAAAAAAAAAGAAAAAAAAAACAAAAAGAAAATTTAAAAAAAAAAAAAAAAAAAGGATAACCAATTATGAAATTTGGGTAAAAAATTTTTAAAAAGGAAGCGAAAGGGGGGGGTTTTTTTTTTGGGGGGGTTTTGGGGGGTTTTTGGGGGGGGGGGGGGTTTTTTTTGGGTGGGGTTTTGGGGGGGGGTTTTTTTTTTTGGGGGGGGTTTGGGTTTTTTTTTATAAAAAAAAAAAAAGGAAAAACAGAATAAAAATTTAAAAAAAAAAAAAAAGGTTTTTAAAAAAAATTTTTTTAAAAAAAAAAAAAAAAAAAAAAAAAAAAAGACAAAAAAAAAAAAAAAAAGGGAAAAAAAAAGGATTTAAAAAAAAAAAAAAAAAAAAAAAAAAAAAAAAAAAAAAAAAAAAAAAAAAAAAACACCCAAACAAAAAAAAAAAAAACATAAAAATTTAAAAAAGAAGGGGGAACCCTTTTTTTTTTTAAAATTTAAGAGAGGGGGAAGAAAGAGAAAGAAAAAAAAAAGAAAAAGTGATATGAATTTATTTTCGTTTTTTCCCGTTTTTTTGTTTTTTGTGTTGTTCCCTTACAGTTTGGCTGGTTTTAAGTCTTCAAAATTGTTATTACTGGGGGTGTTTAGTGTAGTTTTCTTTTTTTTTTATTGGTTGTGCTTTTTTGCGTTTGTTGGTTTTTAGTTTGGGGTTTGTTTTTTTCCCTCTTCGTTTTTGTTGTTGTTGTTGTTGTTTATGATTTTTTTTTAAAGTTGTCATTGATTTTCTTTTTTTTTTTTTTCTTTCTTCTTTTTCGTTTTTTGTTTTATTTTGTTCTTGTTTTTCGTTTATTCTTATTCCTTCTTCTTTCACCCTCCTCCCCCTTTTCCTTATTATCTTTGTTATGCCTTTCTTCTTCATCGTCTTTCTTCTTGTTCGTCCTCCTTCTCTTTTCCCCTTTTCCTTTTTCTTCTTTCTTTTTTTCCTTTTTTTTTCTTCTTCCTTCTATTCTTTTTTTTCTTCCTTTTTTTTCCTTCATCTTTCTTCTTCTTTGTTGCCTCTTTAAACCATTCTTGTTTCTTCCTTGTTTCTCATGGGTTTTTATCTTCTTTTTTCGGTTTCTTTTCTTCGCTTAATTTTCCTCCTCCTTCCTCCTTTCCCTTTCTCCTCCTCCTCCTCCTCCTCCTCCCCCTTCCCCCTTTCCTTTCCTTTTCCTCCTTCCTCCTCCTTCTTTTCCTTCTTTTTTCTTTCTTTTTTTCCCTTTTCTTCTTTCTTCTTCTTCTTCTTCTTCTTCTTCTTTTCCCTTTCTTCTTTTCTTTTTTCTTTTCTTCTTTCTTCTTCTTCTTCTTTTTCGCAATTCTTCTTCTTTTTTCTTCTTTTCTTCTTCTTCTTTCTTCTTCTTTTTTTTTTTCTTCTTTCTTTCTTCCGATTTCTTCGCCATTTTCTTCTTCTTCGCAATTTTCGCAATTCTTCTTCTTTCTTCTTCTTTTTTCTTCCCAAATTCTTCGCAATTTCTTCGCAATTCTTCTTCTTCTTCTTCTTTCTTCTTCTTCTTCTTCTTCTTCTTTTTCTTTTCTTCTTCTTCTTCTTCTTTCTTCTTTTCTTCTTTTCTTCTTCTTTTTTCTTCTTTTCTTCTTCATTTCTTTTTCTTCTCTTCTTCGCAATTCTTCTTCGCAATTCTTCTTCGCATTCTTCTTCTTCTTCTTCTTGAAATTTCTTTTCTTCTTTATTTTTCGCAATTCTTCTTTCTTCTTCTTTTCTTCTTTTCTTCTCTTCTTTTTTCTTCTTCTGTCTTCTTCTTTCTTTTCTTCTTCTTTTCTTTTTTCTTCTTCTTCGTCTTTTTTCTTCTTCGCAATTCTTCCCAAATTTTCTTCTTCTTCTTCGCATTCTTCATACACACACACACACACAACACACACACACACCTCCACCACCACACACCACACACCACACACACATGCTACCACACCAACCCACCACACACACACACACACCCTTACACTACACTACATTTACACTCACTCCGGCCTCTCCTACTTCCAAAATTTCTCACTCACAAATTTTTCACTCCAAAACCACAACCCCACCAAACACACACACCCCCCAAAAAACACACCCCCCCACCC
>CM060332.1:53771042-53796822 GCA_030674155.1 Stramonita haemastoma | reverse complement strand
ATAATTATGATAATGATACATTTATATAGCGCTGTACCTTGCGGAAAGAAATCCAAGCGCTTGCATTGGACCTATTCTTACACATGTAACTGATAACAATAGACTCAACAAATTCGATTTACACACACACACACACACACACACACACACACACACACACACACACACACACACACATATATATATATATATATATATATATATATATATATATATATATATATATATATATATACATACATACATACATATATACAGACACAGACATACAAACACACACTCACACACGTGCGTGCGCGCACGCACATGCGCATACACACAGAAAGTTATGCTCTTTGGCAGGGTGATAAGATGACAAAGGAAAGGAAAAATCTTGGGTTTGAAAATAGTCTTGAAGCTGGATTTTAAAATATCGCAAGTAGGCTTTTGGCGAAGAAAGAGAGGACGGTCATTCCAGATCGATGGACGAAAACTAAAGAGTCACGGCCCAACGGTAGATTGGTTGAATCAAGGTATTCTTAAGGACACGGTATCCGCAGCAGAGCGGAGGGAACAAGGAGTGTGCAGGTGAAGACATTCACAGAGGTGGGGGTGGGGGGTGAACAATACGCGCAGTCCCTCTGGAAAGAGGAATGGAACGCGGAGACAGACAAAACTTTTTCAGATTTGCCCTAAACTGAAAGAAATTTTCCTTCGGTGTACCTACAACCAAAAGGAAGCAACAGTGATCACCAGGATACACACGAGTCATTTTGATAATTATTACTTGCGTTCACTTGCTGAAAGGCGAGGGAACCCCATGGTGCGTGACTTGTGACGTGCGGGTAACCATCAGGCATCTGCTCCTGGAGTGTCGGGATGTTCAGGATATTAGGCACAAGCATTTTACCGCAGACTCCCTGAAGATCCTTTTTTGTGACTTTCCACTGGACAACATTTTTAACCTCCTGGAGGAATATGGCCAGTTCCGTCTGCTTATGAGTGAAAGCGTTGTATTTGGTCGCTAAGAACAACGATGCTTTATGGAATCTGGTTTTGGTTTTATCTCATTTTATGTGTGATTGATGTGGTTTTTCCCACAATGCGGTGACCTCCTAGGTTGACGTTTATGATTGGCCAAGCTGTTGATACAAGGAAGGACAGTAGAGTTGATTTTATACCCTGTTTTAATCTGTATTATAATAGTTGCACAGTTTTATTGTGAGATTTAAACATTTTCAAAGTTACAGCCCCGATATGACCTCTATGGTCGCAAAAAAAAGGCAAAACACAAAAATGGGTAATTGGATTGCATTGGAGGTAGGAGGGTACTGTTTTGTGGAGACGGTGGATTCAACAGGGTGAAATCGAAATCGAGTCTCAAACCTGCCCAGCTGTTATGTATAATGCGGAGCCAGAGAAAAGTAGATAGATACAACTGCAGATAAAGAAACGTTTACCCTTCTGCATATTTTGTTTGGGTCAGAAAAATCGGAGTCCATTTGGATAAATAAGCATGGAGCAGAGGAGCAGCAGTTAATTACAATGCAAACTAAACTTAAAGTTTTGTACTGGAAAAGATTACTTAACATTTACCTTACTAACATTCTATGTAGTAAAATGAAAGTAACAGACACCAATAAGTGCTCATACTGTATAAACATCACCGATTTCATTGAACATTTTTTCAGTGACGGTCCAGTCGTACAGGAACTACGGAAACACATCAAACAAATAATTCTATCAGAAACAAATGATTCGTATAAACTTTCAACGACAGACAAATTATTTGGTATTGAAAGATCGACAGAGCTGAAGAAGCATCACGCCTTTATTAATCAACTAATATTATACCGTAAAATGTGCATTAGCATCTTCAAAAAGACGAAATTCGCACTTCCCCTGGACTATATAATGAATAGGGAAATGGGGATAAGAATTCTCTCCTGTTATTACTATTCCGTGAGCAGAGAGACATAGGCCATTGTCTGTACATACACATTTTCTCTCTGTCTGTGTACCCGTCTCTCCGACATTCGTTTAAAAAAAAAGAAACTAAAAAGAGGTGTAAATAAAATATTAATTGCAAAACATGTAAAAAAAAAAAAAAAAAACCACCCTTGTTTCCGGGATGGACGAGGAGGCTGTCTTGTCTGCGGAAGATCCGGCGGAGGCACTGACGTCGTGCGTGGTTCAGGCTGCGAGGCGATCGGTTCCCAGGACCAGCGGTCGACCGGGGGCGCCCAGGGTGCCCTGGTTCGACGAGAAATGCAGGGCGGTCAGGAAGGAACGCAAAAAGGCGCAGCATCTAGTCAGGCAGCAACCGTGTCCGGCGGCGGTCTCGGCCCACCAGAAACTGCGGGCCAAGTCCCGCTTTGTCTTCAAGTCCAGCAGGCGTGAGGCGTGGAGGCGCTTTTTCTCCAAGCTGAACAGCAGGACCTCCAGCAAGAAGGTCTGGAGGGTGATTGCGAAGATCAAGGGGCAGGGCGCCTCCACGTCGATCAACCATTTGCGCTCGGGGGACGCTTTGGTCACCGACAGGGAGGCGGTGGCTAATCTGCTGGCCGCCACCTTGAGGGCAAACTCGTCGGCGGAAACGAAAACCCAGGAGTTCTTGAACACGAAGCGGCGTCGGGAGAGAGTGCCTTTGAGTTTTGCGTCCAGTGATGAGGAGGTCTACAACCTGCCGTTTTCTTTCCCGGAGCTGAAGAGCGCCTTGCAGTCTTGCGGCGAGACTTCAGCGGGCCCGGACGAGGTACATTATGGCCTTCTGAGGCACCTTCCGGAGGTATGTCTGCGGACCCTCCTGAAGGTTTACAACCGGATCTGGACGACGGGTTTTTTTTCCCCGTCCTGG
The DNA here is from genome assembly GCA_030674155.1 of Stramonita haemastoma. Classification (NCBI taxonomy): domain Eukaryota; kingdom Metazoa; phylum Mollusca; class Gastropoda; order Neogastropoda; family Muricidae; genus Stramonita; species Stramonita haemastoma. Next base: position 53,793,986 of record CM060332.1, on the reverse strand, counting down.
GAGATGGCCTGCGTCGTCCCTATCCCGAAACCCAGCAAGGACCCTAAGGACCCCGGCAATTACAGGCCCATCCCGCTCACCAGCTGAACAAAATGAGGCTGCATAAGAAAAGCAGAAATAATCCTATCCCCACTCCATCAAAAACAAAAGAGAGAAAAAGAAAGAAAAAACAGATGGAAAAAATCTGGAAAGGCTGAAACAAGAAAAAAAAACAAATAAAAAGAAGAGTTGGGAAAAACGTAAGAGTGGAAAGCACAAAAAAATGTAAATGCCAAAAAAAAAGCTTAGCACACAAGAAGTTAACGAATAAAAAGAAGGGAAAAAAAGCACAACCAAAAGAAAAAAATAATAAGAGGAAGACTGGTAGAAAAAATGATAAAAACTAAAAAGAAAGGAACAAAATTAATAAGAACCAAGAAAACAGAAAAAATAGAAGAAATTACCACAACCACCACCAACAACAACAACAATAACAAAAGCAAACCTATAGACGACGAATAAGCAAAAGAAACAAAGAAAGAAGAAACGGAATGCAGGAAAAGAACGATCTATGAAAATAATGTTTCAGACAGCTTGAAGTCACAATGTAGCTACCGTAATGGTCAAGAAATATGTTTGCATATGCAAAGTCTCACTGCTATTAAACTTCAGGGTTTTTTCCCCGTCCTAGGAGATGGCCTGCGTCGTCCCTATCCCGAAACCCGGCAAGGACCTTAAGGACCCCGGCAATTACAGGCCCATCGCGCTCACCAGCTGCGTTTGTAAGGTGGTGGAGAAAATGGTTAACAGCCGCCTGGTGTGGCATCTGGAGGCGAAGGGTCTTCTGGCCAGGGAGCAGTGTGGTTTCCGCAAGAATCGTTGCACCGTGGACCACCTGGTCCGCCTCGAGACGACAGTCCGGAACGCCTTTGTCAACGGGCGGCACGTGGCGGCCGTTTTCTTCGACCTCGAGAAGGCTTACGACACCGCCTGGAGGTATGGCATCATGTCGGACCTGCGGGACTTGGGGTTTTGGGGTCGGTTGCCGTTGTTCCTGCAGAATTTTTTGACCAAGAGACGGTTCCAGGTGAGGGTAGGCTCCACGCTTTCGGAGATCTTCGAGCAGGAGATGGGGGTTCCTCAGGGGAGCATCCTTTCCCCGGCTCTCTTCAGCGTCAAGATCAACGCCATCATCAGGTCGGTCCATCAAGGGGTGGAGTGTTCGCTGTTCGTGGACGATTTCGCTTTGTACGCTACGGGCAATACGTTTGCGGGGGTTCAGTGGCAGATACAGCTCTGCGTGAACAGGGTTCAGGAATGGGCGCAGGACAATGGGTTCAAGTTTTCGGTCGCCAAAACGAAGTGCATTCACTTCACGAACAAGTCCAGAGAGCACGTCCCGGACCCCGTCATCCGCTTGGGAAAATCCACCATCCCGGCGGTGGCGGAGGCCAAATTCTTGGGCATTGTTTTCGACCGGAAGCTCAATTTCAGGAGCCACATGCAACATCTGAAAGCGTCGTGTCAGAGAGCCCTGAACCTCCTGCGGGTGATCGCCCATACTGACTGGGGAGCGGACAGGAGAACACTGCTGCACATTTACAGGGCGCTGGTGCGCTCCAAGCTGGACTACGGATGCCAGGTGTACGGCTCGGCGAGGCCTTTCTACCTGAAACTCTGGACCCTGTCCACCACCAGGGGCTCCGGATCTGTCTCGGAGCCTTCCGGACGACGCCGGTCTACAGCCTGTGCGCGGAAGCGGGAGAGCCTTCACTAAAAAAAAACCGCCGTCTGAAACTGACCTTGAATTATTACCTCAAACTGTATTCAGAGTACAACAACCTGGCGTGCGATTGTGTCATGAATCCCCGGTTTCAGGCCAAGTTTGACAAATCGCCTTCTGCCACCCCGCCTCTGGGCATTCGGATCCTTCCCCATCTCCGGGAGGCGGGGATCGATCTTGGGGTTGTCTGTGATCTGCCCAAGTACCCAGAGACGCTGATGTGGACGGTGGAGACCCCGGCTGTCTGTTTCGAGCTTGCCTCTCACAGGAAAGATGTCACCAGCTCCACGGTGTACGGGGCCTTCTTTGGAGAGCTCTGTGCGTCGTATCCGTCCTACACCAGGGTTTTCACGGACGGGTCCAAGTCGGAGGAGGGGGTTGCCTGCGCCGCCTATTGTCCCTCCATCAAGGAGTCGGCGCTTTCGGAGCGCCTGCCTTCGGATGCCTCGGTGTACACGGCCGAACTGAGCGTTCTGGTCTTGTCCCTGCGACTGATCCGGCGATCGGCAAGGAAAGACTTCTTGGTCTGTACGGACTCGCTCTCGGCTCTGGAGGCTATCGCTTGCAGGAACGTGAACCACCCTAGGCTTCAGGAGTTCTACGAGCTGTATACTTCCTTGAGACGGGACGGGTGTGACGTAGTTTTGGTGTGGGTCCCGGGGCACGCGGGCATTCGGGGCAACGAGACGGTTGACCGACTCGCCAGGCGTGCCACGGAGCAGGTTTCCGGGTCCACGGTGCCGCTCACGGATTTGAAACCTAGGAGCGAGCAATACGTGCATTCCCTCTGGCAGGAGGAGTGGAACCCTCAGACGGACAACAAACTTTTTCGGATCCGTCCCAACCTGAAAGAGGTTTCCCTCTGTGTGTTAAAAACCGAAGGGAGGCGACAGTGTTCACCAGGATACACACGGGTCATTCTCACATCACTCACGTTCACCTGCTGAAAGGCGAGGTAACCCCGTGGTGCGTGACTTGCGACGTGCGGGTGACCGTCAGGCATCTGCTCCTGGAGTGTCGGGATGTTCAGGATATTAGGCACAAGCATTTTACCACAGACTCCCTAAAGGTCCTCTTTCGGGATGTTCCACCGGACACCATTTTTAACTTCCTGAGAGAATCCAGCTTTTTTCGTCTGATATGAGCGAAAGTGGTATGGTTGGTCTCTGAGGACAAGGTTGTTTTAAGGAATCTGGCTTTGGTTTTATCTTGTTTTAAGTGTGATCGATGTGGGTTTTCCCACGATGCGGGGGCCGTCCTGGATTGACCCTTATGGTCGACCGGGGCGTCGATACAAGCAAGGACAGTTGAGTTGGTTTTATACCCCGTTTTAAACTGTACATAGTTGCACACTTTTAATACGGGTTTTAAAATGTGACGAGGTGATAGCCCTGATATGGCCTATGTGGTCGGCGGGGCTATAAGCACCATAATTGGATTGGATTGGACCCCCCAGAGTGTTAAGCTGGGGAACGCACAAACAACAGCAAAAGCGATAATGAAAAGAATGGCGTGAAGAAAGGAACAGCCTCTAGTATCATGAGAGGCATCCTTTCCGCATTCGTCGCATAAAAGAAATGACGCAGAACACCTGATTAACATATTTAAGTTATGTGCATGCACGTGGGTTTTTTTTATTGAAAAATAAGAACTTGAGTAATAAAAGGCAGTGAACCCCACGTGGCCCCCTGAAGAAAGGGTCGTTGTAAAGAGCTGGTAAGAGATAGAGGAATACGACTTTATGCGCATTTTTCGTGTTTTTCGCGTTCTTTGCGTGTTTTGACGTGTTCTCTATCGATTCCGCATCATTTCCCACCATTTTGGAGGTTCTCAGACCAAAAAGAACCCAAAAAGAACACCTCAGAACCATACACACATACACCCAGTGCACTGAATCCTCCTTCTCTTCTTCACCCCACTAGTGTCAGTTAGTACCGTTACTTACCTATATGCTTCAATCTGTGTGTCTGTCTCTCTTATGTGGGGATGCCGGGGACCTGTCAGTATAAATAGCATCCCCACCTTCCGGAAATTCTGTGCTAGGATTGTTCTCTTTTCTATCCCTCTCTTTGTTTCTTCCTTGTTCCATTTCTTCCTATCACCACCTCTTGCAATCTCTTCACTGGCTACCTGTCGTACAAAGAATGAAGTACAAGATCAATACCCTCTGTCACAAATTGTCTGCACAAGACTGCACCTTCCTATCTCTGTGACTGTCTTCAACTGTACACGCCTTCTCGTTCCCTCCGTTCTGCTGCAGATACCTTGTACTTACAAAAAACTAAGATTAAAAAAATCCAGTGTCGTTCTTTCAATATTTCTGGTCCATCTATCTGGAATGACCTCCCTCTCTCCCTTCGCCCAAATCAGTCATTTGATAAGTTCAGATCCTTCCCAAAGACACACTTATATCCTACCTAGGATCATCATCCTCTTCCATCATACCTCGTATTTGTTCATACTTTCAATCAGTCTCCTCTATCTCTATCACCTTGCCGTGTTTAAAAAAAAATTCTTTTTTCTTTTATGTCCCGGATAATGTAATAAGCACTCGTGTGTGTGTGTGTGTGTGTGTGTGTGTGTGTGTGTGTGTGTGTGTGTGTGTGTGTGTGTGTGTGTGTCCGTTTGTCTGTCTGTGTCGTAGTGTGCTTGTGTCTGTGTAAATGTGTAATTTGTTAAATTTATTTGTGAATGGTTTGCATGTGCCTGAGCTGACTGAATTGAATGCAAGGACTTTTGATTTGTTTGCTTTACAAGATTCAGCATTATATTTCACTATATTGTTGTGTAACTATTAGTATAATTATTACTCCTTTTATATTGTTATGTAACTATTAGTATAATTATTACTCCTTGTCAATGTTCTGGCTTCTTGTATCATTCTCTTGCCTTGAACACTTTTTTATTTTATTTTTTAAAAAGAAAGACTCCAAACATCTCCATGCCGAAGCCCGATGCGCTGGGCCTGACTTGTCAGGCGCTTAACATCAGCGCAACGCATTTTCGCTCATATGACAGACACAGCACTAGTTGCTGTCTGAGCGTTTGAAGATGTAGAAGAGGAAAAAGAAAAAGAAGAGGAAGAAGAAAAAGAAAAAGAAAAGGAGGAAGAAGAAAAAAGAAGACAACCCCCCATCCTCCTACCCCCCCCCCCCCCTCTACTCTCTTGACCTCATTACACCGCCACCTCATCAACTGTTCAGTCCTAATCCCTCCCAGTTGCACAAACAACAGAAATCGATATAGAATGAGATTAAAAAAACAATCCAAAACAGAAAGAGCGGGAGAACGAGAGAGAGAGAGAGGGAGAGAGAGAGAGAGAGAGAGAGAGAGAGAGAGAGAGAGAGAGAGAGAGAGAGAGAGAGAGAGAGCAATCAACGTTGAGAAGAAAATAACAAGAACAGTATCCACGCTAAGTAAAAAAAAAAAAAAAAAAAGGGGGGGTAAATGTGTCCCATAACCTATGTGGTCGTAGGGGAGCGAGGCGTCAGAGACCTCAGATTCTCTAGGGGTCAGCATGTTGAGGGCGGCGCCCATCTCCTCTTCCTCGCTGCTTTACCTTCCCTGACCCTAAAGAGGGCAGGTGCCCATTTACAGCTGGGTAAATTGGGGGACTGTACTGAAGCCAAGGTGGCGCAAACGGTCACCCATCCAACTGGTATCCACGCTCGACGCTGCTTAACAATGGCTGGGGAAAAAATAAACTGAAACAGAATAAACCAAACTAAAGCAACGGATCCAATCCAATCCACTCATGTTGTTTATAGCCCCGCCGACAACACAGGCCCTATCGGGGGTTGTCACTTCGTCAAATTTTAAATCTCGGAATAAAACTGTGCAACTAAACGCAATTTTAAAACCGGGCATAAAAACCAAGTCTACTGTCCATCCTAGTATCGACACCCTGGTCAACCATAAGGTCGACACAGGGCGGGCACCTCGTTGTGGGGAAAAAACACACATCAGTCATAAAATGAAGCGACAAAGATAACAAAAAGAATGAAAACAAAAATACAACAAAAACGGAGGAGGGGATATAGCTTAGTGGCTAGTGCCTTGCGCTAGTAATCAGATGGTCCTTCGGATGAAAGTATAAACCGAGGTTCCGTGTGAGAACGCTCGCAGAACATCTTGGCACACGTTAAAACCCGTTTCCCGCTTTTTGGAAGAGTAGGCCATTTGTGTGCCGGTGGGAACAGATGACAATATACGGATGACGGATGACAACTGCATACACACGGTGAAAAAATGTCAAAAGGTAATGATCACTTATTCCATTATCCTTGGTATAAAAGAACAGATAAATAATAAAATAAGTAAAGCAACAAAGATGAAATGAAAGAAAACCCAGTGGAGGGGGATAGCCTGGCTAGTGCTTTGCACTAATGATCTGAGGACTCTTTCGGATGAGATTGTAAACAGCGGACCCGTGCGCCAACGCACGCAGAATAACTTGCGCACACGTTAAAACCCGTTTCCCGCTTTTTGGAAGAGTAGGCCATTTGTGTGCCTGTAGGAACGAATGACAACATTAACTGCATAAACACGGGCGCTGGATGTAAAAAAAATCACATGAATGCTTGTTCTACTATCCTCGAAATAACAGAATAAATAAAGAATAAATAATAAATAAATGGTCCTTCAGATGAGACAGTAAACTGAGGTCCCGTGTGCGAACGCACGCAGAACATCTTGCGCACACGTTAAAACCAGTTTTTGGCTTTTAGGAAGAGTAGGGGGTGAAAACACTGACAAAACTGCATACACACTGGGGCTGCATGTAAACCAAAAAAAAGCACACGAATGCTTATTGTATTATCCTCGAAATAAAAGAATAAATAAAATCAATAAATAAAGTGGCTGTGATGGAGCCACTACCGTGACACCCGTTGAAGGGGACTTTTCTTCTGGAGTTAACATCACTACAGCCTCCACTCTCCCCGAAAGTCTTTTGGATGAGGCTAGCTATAAACGAAGTGTATGAACAGACACCAAATCAAATCGAATCAAATTCTTATATTTCAAGGATGATGAATAAGCACTCATGTGCTTTTTTTTTTTTTTTTTTTTTACACATCAAGTCCTCGCCCTTATCACAACACATGTAGAGCACATAATTATGGAAACCTGTTCTGCCTTTCAGAAGAGTAGGATACTTGCGTTAGACAGTTAGAACGGATGAAATAGAAAATTATATTATAAAAAAACTGCATGCGCACTAGTGATGTTGCAATGGTGGGTAGAAAAAGTTACGTAGGCAAGTTCTCACCACTGTTGAACCTCAGAGCTTTATCCAAGGACACCCCCTCCCCCCACCACTGTTGAACCTCAGAGCTTTATCCAAGGACACACCCCCCCCTACCCCCCCCCCCCCCCCCCACACACACACACAAAGTTCCGGATAGGAACGAATGACAAGATTTACAAAAGTTCATACACACGGGGACTGAATGTAAAAAAAACAACAACAACACCACATGACTGCTTATTCCATTAACCTCAAAATTAAAAAAAATAAATAAATAATTAGAGCTCCCAAATACTGTGCAGTCATGAAAAGGAGAAGGGCAATAAACATTGTTTATTCATTAAAGTAGATGTTGTGCTTGCTTCCCTTGCACCATACCCTCTTGAACAGGGCAGATTCTGTAGCTCGATTTTTCAATGGTGAGTTTATACATTATTATAGGGGGAAAAACACACACACACACACACACTAATACATGAATATGAATTCTTTTATCATCTATTTTCATCGCCGATTCGTTACGTCACTTCGATATCTCCTCCCAGGGCGATAGGATAGCCTAGTGGTCAGAACATTGCGCTTGCAATTTGACGACCCGGGTTTGATTCCTATTCGAGGGGACTTTTCCCATGGAGTTAACATCAGTGCTGACTCTACTGTCCCCAAAAGTCTTTCGATGAGACTATAAACCGAGGCCCCGCATGCGAGCGCACGTAGAACACCTTGAGCACATGTTAAATCCTGTCCCGCTTTTTGTAAGAGTAGGCCATTGTGTGCCGGTGGGAACAGATGACAAGATTTACCAAAAAAAATGCATACACACAGGGACTGGATGTAAAAAAGCATATGTGTGCTTATTCCATTATTTTATTTTTTATTTTATTTTTTTTATTTTGTACCCTTTTATGTCGCAGCAGATTTCTCTGCGTGAAAGTCGGGCTACTCTCCCCGGGGAGAGCGCGTCGCCACAAGTGCTGCGCCTACCCATTATTCCCCCCCAGGGATGGTGTCTAAACACGACACCTGTGTGCATGCTGGATTTTTTTATATATAATTTTGTCATCCGCTCCTACCGGCACACGATGGCCTGCTCTTCCGAAAGGCGGAACGGGATTTTAACGTGTGCGCCAGATGTTCTTCGTGCGTTCGCACACGGGACCTCGGCTTATAGTCTCATCCAAATGACTTTGACTTTCAGTTCGCTTTTTTCGTCAAACTGGGAAGAAAGGGCGAGCTGGGTACGAACCCAGAAACACACGGTTTACATAATTATTGGCAGGCGAACAGTTAACATGGAAAAATCTAAAGTGGTAGTGTTTAGGAAGGGTGGGTTTCTAGGTCCAAGGGAAAGATGGGAACTGAATGGAAAGCCGTTAGAAATCGTCAATTCATAAAAATATTTGGGACTGATTTTCTCCACCAGACTTAGTTTTACATCAGCAATGGAAGACATCACAGTTAGAGCTAAGAAAAGTACTATAGAAATTCTAAAAACCTTAGCTAGAATTAACTGTAATTCAGCTGAAGTATTTTTCAAAACTGTTCGACACTCGGGTAGTTCCAGCTTTATTATATGGGGCAGAAATTTGGGGGTTTCAGAAGTTAGAGCAGGTAGAACGAGTCCATCTTTTATGCTTGTAAACATTTACTTCATGTTACTGATAAAACGCCTAACGACATGACCTATGGTGAGCTAGGCAGATACCCTCTGTGGATTAATTCTGTTTCAAAATGTGTCAAATACTGGTTTAGATTATTGAAACAACCTGAACACTTCTTTTCAAAGAAAGCATACACAATGTTGTTAAAGCTTCATGAACGTGGAACTGTTACTTGGGTAACTAAGCTTCACGCTTTCTTATGTGAGAATGGGTTTGAGCAAGTGTGGCTGTTTGGATATGGTGAAGAACGATTGTTTTTTTTCAGAGAACTTAGAGAAAGACTGCAGAGTTCGTTTTGTTTTAGGTGGCTCGACCATGTAGAAAACAGCAGTAGGTTTTCAGTATATAGACAGTATAAGACCTGTTTTGGAAAAGAAAAGTATATAGACATTTTGTGGATGAACATGTATCGGAATGCATTTGCTCAGTTTCAGATGGGTGTGTCACAGATTAATGTTCATAAATATCGGTACTCTAAGAATGAAGAACATTTGGAATGTCCATTCTGCAGCAAGACTTTGGAGACAGAAACTCACTTTATTTTTGAATGTCCAAAGTACAAAGATGTAAGAGCAAAATATCTCATAAATGCTTTCAACCCTGGAAATCATAATGTTTTCATGGGACTCCAAGAAGAACAAATTTTTGATTGTGCTAGATTTTTTATTTCATGCTTTCAAACTCCGATCTCATGCTTTAAAGGAAAACTAAGGAATACTTTACAAATGAGAGCGTGCAAGCATGTGTGAACATTAGAAACATAATTCGGTTTTGAAAATCACAGACATTTGGATTCTATGGGATGTTTTTGCAAAATAACTGGAAAGTGTTTTTGATGTTATTTTCCCCCATTGAACGGGGCTGTGGCCTATTCAATAAATATATGTCGTGTCAGTCTCTCTCTCTCTCTCTCTCTCTCTCTCTCTCCTCTCTCTCTCTCTCTCTCTCTCTCTCTCTCTCTCCTCTCTGTCTGAAGCTATCAAGCTATCAAGACGTGTGTAAGGAGCTCTCTGAGGAAAGTGTTGAATTAGGACATAGCCTAGCTTCCAATACTTTCCATTTTTATATCAGTGGTCTTCTGTAATCATGTGGATTGCACCTGTGATATTGTCTACCTTCGGACAGTGTTTTCCTGTGGTGTATCGGTAAAAAAGAAAAAAGTCAATTCTATTTCAAATTTGCCATTCCCTGTCGGAGGATGTCCCATCTCACGTAGAGACTTGAGGCCTTGGCCACCCAGTTGTGTCTGTGTCGGCGTCGCCAGCCCTTTGTTCCTGCCGGTATGGAGTACCACTCAAGACCAGCCCGCGACGCCAAGGCTGGCTGTCCATCCCTGGAGGGCTCGCTGTCCGCCTATTCATAAAATCAAGTGTATGTGTGGGTATGGCCTACGTAGGCGTGCCAAGTACTGTGACTCCTCACCATGGAGACGACCATCGTATCGCCACCAGGTGTGTGTGAGTGAGTAGACTGTAGTCTTCTATTCGACCAAAAGAGCAATTTCGTGTGTAGTCTTGTGCCAAGTACAGTGACTCCTCACCATGGAGACAACTGTCTTAGTATCCCACCAAGCCTAGTTTTGTATTGACTACTATTGACAGCCCCCCTCCCTCTCCTACATCCCTTCACTCTTACTTCAGCCCCCTCTACCCCCCCCCCCCCCTCCTTAAACCATTTTCATTCAGTACACTTCTGACTGCCCCCATGTAGATGGACCAGTGTGCAGTGTAGTGTGTCATGTGTTTGAAGATGCGAACTGTTGGTCTAGGGGCCATGGGATAAAAACAGCATACAATCGCCATCACTTTATATATATATATATATATATATATATATATATATATATATATATATATATATATATATATATATTTTTTTTTTTTTTTTTTTTTTTTTTTTTTTTTTAAATAACTATTTTCTTCCACATACACTTCAGACTGCCCCCATGTAAAAGGATCAGTATGCAGTGAAGTGTGTCATGTGTTTGAAGATGTGAACTCTTGAACTAGGGGCCATGGGTTAAAAACAGAATAACCAATCTCTCTTCACTCCATCTCCACTCCCCCTGTCCCCTCCCCCTCCACCCCCAAAAATGTCTGCCCTCACCAACAATACCCAATGTGACTGGGCCCCCCAAATACATATCAAAATCGACCCAAAACAGTTAACTTTTACTGTCCCTTTTCCACTGCTTCCCTTAGCTAGAAAAATCTTTTATAAGCGTTACATGTGTAGTGTAAACAGTCAACCAGACTTTAGTGTTTATTGGAATGACTATGCACAACCCAACAAACTGATTTCACTTAGTGACAATGGTGACCTATCTAGTATTCCTACCACCCTACCCAGTGACGAACTTTACAAAACAAAAATACAGGTAAACTGTGCAGACAAAAAACTTATCACTGTCACTGCCTTCTACACCACTGGTACTGTGCTAGTACAAGGCAACCTGTGCAGAAGATGGCTCAGGAAGGAATTCCAGTCACTGGTTCAGGTGATAAGAGCCATCTACAACCTGACACAGAAAGAGGGTCAACCAAACTTGGAGGAGGCTGTGCGCAACCTGTCAGAGCTACCTCTACCCCAACCCAAACCTTCCCCTTCTGGCAAGTTAATTCCCCAAGACATTCCCTCCCCATCCAAAAGTCCTCGCCTCTCCAGACTGGATTCACTTACCCCTTCCACCACCAGCCCACCACCCACCACCAGCCCACCACCCAGTCCACATACTCAGCTGCCACCATCATCACCATCATCATCCTCATCTCCACCAGTCCAGCAGCCAGGCCAGGACAATTCAACTGAGGGGAACACAACACAAACCACTCCACAAAACTCAGTACAAAACACCACATCCACTCCCAGTACAGAAGCAACAGGTGCAACATCTCTCACCATCAACCACGCATCCTCACCAACAGTCACGTTGCATTCCTCGTTACCTATGCAAATATGGAGTCACCCTAACTTCACAAAAACAGAAGCAAAAGATACACTCCCTAACTTGTTCAATTAAAAAAGCCACCAAAGTGTTAGGGTCCCTCACCAAGAGTGTACACAAACTGCAAAAAGAAAACCATGACTTGAAGTCAGAACTCACACAACTGAAACACACACATCAAATGCACACACACAAAAACACTCAGCCTTACAATCAGATAAAGAACAGGATTCCTTTCTATCTTCCTTCCCTACCACCAACAGATTTTCTCTTCTTTACCATGACGACGAAAACAAAAAACAATGTACACATGACAACTTTGACACTATGCCAACTCAGCCTGACTCTACAACTCCACAGCATGCCTCAGTCAACACTATCAAAGACCACACTGACCTGAAGCAAACTCCATCTGACACTACAACTCCACAACATGCCCCAGTCAACACTATCAAAGTCAATCAAACAGACTCAGACAAACAATCCTCCAACATTTCTGTAGACATCAACAACCAAACAGTCAACACTGACAAAAACAGCAACCAAGCAGGCTCTAACAATCAAACTTCCGACATCCCTGTAGACATCCCTGTGGACAATAATTTAAACACAAATGATTGGACAACAGTCTCTCCTAGGAAAAGAAAAGACACTAAACTGCAATCCAACACCTCTGAAGCACCCCAAAATACTACCAGCATCACTCTCACACCACGTCAACAACTAGCCGAACAAAGGGTACATTCCAACACAACCAACCTCATTTTAGGTGACTCGGTGACACAACGGATCAAATCTGATATCCTATTTCACAAAGGCAGGAATCAGAACATCAGCATCTCAGGTATCACAGTTGATGACCTTATTCATTGGCTCAAACATATTCCCAACAACAAAGAGGTACATCACATCATTTTTCACACAGGAATAAACACATGCAAACATACATCCATCACAGAAAACAAATGGACACATCTTATAAAAAATATCAAACATGTGTTCCCCCACGCCAGGCTGCTGGCATCCTCCATCATCCCCCCAATGGGACGGCACCCCCTAAAGAAAACAGTAAATGTGTCAAATATTTCCCTAGCTAAAGTGTGTGCTGCAGAAAATGTCCCCTTTGCAGACCACACTTCCATATTTACAACCACCAGTGGAGCCCCACGGAAAGACTTATATTCCGACCACTTCCATCCCAGCCCCAAAGGTTCAGACAGGTTAGCATACAGCCTCAAGTACGCTGACCCCCGACTTAAACGACAGCCACTCCTGACAGCTCCTACTACATGGCCCACCCACGAGCAAAGGACACAAGCCCCATCTCCGCTGCAAAAAGGGTCTCTACAAAATTCCAGTGTCCCTGGATGCCCTTTTCCATCCCAGATGTCAGGACGCCGTCCCACCCACCTATCCCAGAATGACAATGTCTGGGTCAACAGACAAACCCTCCCACATCCACGACTTGTGATGTCCCTACGCTCTCCCCACCACCTGCCCCCACCTTACCCAGCAGTGCCTGTCTCCAGTCCTCGCCCAGCTCCAGCCTTCCTGTCCAATGTTCCCTACGTCAAACCCAACACAGTATTATATACCCTAGAAACTCTCGTGTGAACATTCCACTCTACCAACACTCAACAAGAATATATATGTGTGTGTAAATGAGGGTGCTATGCATGCATGCACCTACCTATACTTTTATACATACACAGTGTGTGTATGTGAGTGCGAGTATGTGTATGTGTATGTATATGTATGTGTGTGTGTGAATGCCTGTGTGAATGAACAATGAACAATGAACAATGCTGGTGTGAATGAACAAAATGTTTACCTGCACATGAACATATGTGTTTACAAAACAACAGCAGGACAGGATTATGAAGACTGTTTCCTGTGCTCCACACCCCATGGTCTTGACTAGTTTACCTGGTGATTGACTGATACTTATATATATATCAGACATTCTGTGCTTGTGACGTGCCCCCCTGAATCAGTGCTCAGAATGTTGAGCCCACACTGATGACCAGCACCAAATCATATTTCTTCCAGAAAAGACTTGACTAAAATCTTCAGGATCTGTGCTGATTGTGTGTCAACATCTTATTCTTCAGGAGTGCGCTGATTGAGCATCAGAATATACTCTAGTAATGGCCTTCACTAAGGTGTGTGTATGCGTGTGTGTATGTGTGTGTGTGCGCGAGTGAACAAAATGATTGTGTACACATAAACATATGTGCAAACAATACCACAAGATTGCAAAGACTGTTTCCTGTGCTCCACGCCCCATGGTCTCGAGTTATTCACTTGGTGACAGACTGATATCTATATACTTTATCAGATATTTTGTGCTCGAAGTGTGCCCACCTGCAGTGCTCTGAATGTGTAGCACACAGTGACTGATCAGTGCCAGATCTTCTTTCATATGACTAAAAAAAACAAAAAAAAAACAACTCAGGATCTGTGCTGATTGTGTGCCAACATTCTATTCTTCAGGACTGCACTGATTGTGCATCAGGATATACTCCAGTATTCTGGCCGTGACTATTGTTTCCATTGCTGTTACAGGTGTACTTTTTATATTTTGAACATTGTATTACCTTGACTGTTCAAGGTGATTTAGTATTGTTTTGCTTGTTTCTCTCTCTCTATATATATATATATATTCCTTTTCTTTCCATTTTCTTAACCTCTCTTCTTCCACATAACCGTATCATACTATTTGTGCCCGTGATTGCTGGTTCTGTTTATTGAACGTGTTCTTCTGAATAGACTTCAGAGAGTTTATTTGACTTACTAAATCCATTTTTATATATTATCATTTGTTGTATGTTCAGTGTTTAATTTTTTTTTTTTTTATTCTTTCTGATACATTTCATCTTTTTGTCCCAATCAAGTGCTTACTCGACTCCCCCCTATTATTACTTTTCCAACTTATTTCTCTTCATCATCACCAAACTTTACACACACTTAACATTCCTCACTAAACTAACTGACAGATGCATTCAAAGCATACTTCATGGCCCTCCAAGGATGGATTACGAATCTGCCACCTAAACATAAACCATGCAGTAAATAAAATCGAAGATATATCAACGCTCATCACAAATCAAGGCAAACCATTTCACATAATTGGCCTTTCTGAGTCAAGACTTTCAAAGCATATAATGGATATGGACATATATATTCCCGGTTACAAAATCCTACGAAGAGATCCACAACAACCCAAAGAAACAGGAATCTTAATCTATATTAGTGAATCAGTAACATTCAAACGTCTTCCCCATCTAGAAGGTCTTGAAGTAGAATCTATCTGGATTGAAGTCTCTGTGAAAGGTTCACACCCTATTGTAATGGGGTTCTGCTACAGAAATCCATCAGAAAGAACAAACTGGATAGACAAGTTTGACTCCATGATGAACGAAGTCCTATTAGAATCCAGAGAAATAATCTTACTGGGAGACTTCAATATTGACCTAGCAAAAGTACACAATCAATGGACCCAAGTTATGAATTCCCTCAATCTTCACCAATTAGTCAATTCACCCACAAGAGTCACATCAACTTCAAGCACAATTATTGATCACATCTACACATCTAACCCTAAAAACATCATAGAAACGTGTGTCCCTGTCTACAGCTGCAGCGATCACTATCCAGTCTGTGCCACATGGTCAAAAAAAGGAACAAAAATTCCCAAACCTGGCCATAAAACTATAACCTATCGTTCTTTCGCAAAATTTGATGAACAGCTTTTTCTCCTAGAATTATGTAACTCCAAGATCTCGGAAACATTCAACATTACAGATCCAGACTTAGCAATTGAGCTTTGGATAAAAACTTTTACTGAAATCTACAACAAGCATGCTCCACTAAAAACAATTAGGATCAAACATGTCCCCAAACCGCCTTGGCTCACAAAAGAACTAGAGGAAGCATGTTATCTTAGAGATTTTCTAAAAGAAAATAAATATTATGAGGAGTCAAAAAAATTAAGGAATGCCATAAACTCACAAAAACGTCGAGAAAAAAAGAAATATTTCCAAGATTTACTTTCTTCCAAACAAAACTCAAAGACTATATGGCGAGCAATAAACCAGATAACAAACAATCAGCCATCTTCCAAATCAAACATAATCAAAGACATTTCTAGTGAAAAACTTAACAATCACTTCATCAATGTTTCCTCTAACGTAATTAGCAATGATAATTCAAAGTCCAATGACCTCAATGAATTAAAACATTACTGCCAAGAAAAGCATATTCCTTCTAAACTTCACATACCATTCATATCTGTTTCAGAGGTCTATAACTATCTAACTCACCTCAAACAATCAAGAACATGTGGTCTTGATGGAATAGACAGCAAAATACTAAAACTATCAGCCCCAGTTATCACTGACACCCTAACACATATATATAACCTTTGTCTTGACAAAAACTACTTCCCTAATGCCTTCAAATGTGCTAAAGTGATACCCATCTACAAGTCGGGTGATACTTCTGACCCATCAAACTATAGGCCAATCTCTATTATACCTATGCTCTCAAAGCCCCTGGAAAAACATATAAATAAGCACCTAGTCCATCATATAGATAGCAACAACCTACTTCACCCTAATCAGTCTGGATTTAGACAAAATCATTCATGCCACACGGCACTGACTAGTCTTGTAGACAATTGGCTATCAAACATTAACGACAATAAATTTTGTGGAGTATTATTTGTAGATTTCAAAAAGGCATTTGATACGATTGACCACAAACTTCTTCTCAAAAAGCTAAATTTATATAGCATCTCTACAGAAACCCTAGGACTACTTAATTCCTATCTCACAAACAGGCAACAATGTGTCTCAATAGCTACATCCACATCGAAACTGAAGCCCATTCATTATGGAGTACCACAAGGATCCATACTAGGGCCTATTCTCTTTTCACTATACATAAATGACCTTCCTCTACACATCAAATCTAAATGTGAACTATTTGCAGATGACACAACCATACATACGAGTCATAACGACATTGACTTTCTTGCAACTATATTACAAAAAAGCACTGACGACCTTGTCAAATGGACAGAACTGAACCACATGTCAATACATCCAAAAAAAACAAAATGCATGCTTATCACCACCAGACAAAAGCAACAAAATTTATCTCTTAAACTGTTTCCCATCCAGATCAATAAGGAGGCAATTGAACAAATCTCTCACCACAAAGTCCTAGGAGTAACAATCGACGAAAATCTTAGCTGGTTCTACCACATCTCTCACCTATGCAAGTATTTATCACAAAGAGTATACCAGTTGACTAGAATTAAACACTTTCTTGACCTTCACTCAAGGAAATTATTTTTTCAAGCTTATGTACAATCCTCAATAGATTATGCTTCAACCCTGTGGGATTCTGCCAGTGCAAACACTTTAAAACCATTGTTAAGCCTCCATAAACGTGCTCTTAAACTCGTCCTTTTGAAGAAAACAACCTTACTAGAAGTAGATTATACTCAGTTAAATATTCTTCCCCTACACCAAAGACTAAAATATAACAAAGGCATCATGATGTACAAGATAATGGCAGGAGCCTTCCCCACATCCTTGAAAGATAACTTTCCTATGAATCATTACAGAAATACTGTAAAGCCTGCTGTCCCCATCCCAAGAATAGATTTGTTCAAATCTAGTTTACTGTACTCAGGCCCTATGTTGTGGAATTCTCTTCCTGGTTCAGTTAAACAGCACCAATCATTAACAACCTACAAAAATCATCTTCTAATCCACTTAATGCATCAGAAGTAACTAACCACACCTCATCCTGTTGGAAAACCTCTCTTCTCTCTCTCTCTCTCTCTCTCTCTCTCTCTCTCTCTCTCTCTCTCTCTCTCTCTCTCTCTCTCTCTCTCTCTCCTCTCTCTGTTTTTTTGTTCGGAAACATGTTTTATGGGACTTGTTTGGTGGTGGATGGTGGTGGACTGACGTTTTCGGTCATTTGACCTCACCATATTCTCATGTTTGCTCTTTCTTTTTGTTTGTTTGTTTGTTTTGTATTGTTTTGTCTTTTTATCTAATTTATATATATATATTTTTCTTTCTTTTTAAAAAAAAAAAATTTCAAATCAAAATCATCATTGATTCTTGCTTCATGTTTTCGTTTCTGAATGGGTGTTTTTTGTAACGTTGCCTTGGTAGTGTATCTCTGTATTATTTTTTACCTGTTGTCGTTGTTCTCTCTCCCCTTATATCAAGGTCTTACGTTTTGTGGGACTTGTTTGATGGTGGATGGTGGTCGATTGATGTTTTCAGCCATCTGTCCTCATCATTTTCTCATGTTTGATCCTTAGTTGTTGCGCTGTCGTTTGTTTGCTTTGTTTGTTTGTTTGTGCTTTTTTTGTTTTTTTGGGTTTTTTTGTTTGTTTTTGTTGTTGTTGTTGTTGTTTTTTATATTCAAATCGAAATCGTCATTGAGTCTCGCTTCTTGTTTTCGTTTCTGGGTGAGTGCCTTTTTATAACATTGCTTTAATACTGTATCTCTGTATTATTTCTCGCCTGTTGTTTGATGCTTGGTATGGCTTTTTTGCTCTTGGTGTTTGAACCTTTGTAGTTGTTGTTGTTTTTGGTTGGGGCTGTCTTTTTATCATGATGTTGTCCCTGGGGGGAGCGGGGACTGGATGTGAAAGAGGCACACGAGTGCTTCTCTGTTGTCCTCGATGGAGATTTTGCCTTGCCTTGCCTACCTCTTGCCTTCTCTCTCTCTCTACTCTCTCTCTCTCTCTCTCTCTCTCTCTCTCTCTCTCTCTCTCTCTCTCTCTCTCTCTCTCTCTCTCTCTCTCTCTCTCTCCTCTCTCTCGCTCGCTCGCTCGCTCCTCCTCCTCTCTCTCTCTCTCTCTCCTCTCTCTCTCTCTCTCTCTCTCTCTCCTCTCTCTCCTCTCTCTCTCTCTCTCTCTCTCTCTCTCTCTCTCTCCTCTCTCGCTCTCCTCTCTCTCTCTCTCTCTCTCTCTCTCTCTCTCTCTCTCTCTCTCTCTCTCCTCTCTCTCTCTCTCTCTCTCTATTCCCTTGAAACATCTAGGATGTTTATGTAACTTTTTTTTATTTTTTTTTATTTTTATTTTATTCTATTTACATTTTTATTGATAGTATCTCTACCCCCCCCCCCCTCCCCTCCAATAAGGATATTAGTTAATTTTTCCCCCCTTTTATCCAATTGTATGACTTATGTCACATGTATAACTTTTGACAGGTGGTGGTGGATTGATGTTTTCAGTTGTTTATTTATCTAGTTTTCTTGTTTGCTCCTTACCTACTAACACTTTTTTATTCTTCCATAATCAAAATATTTTTATTGTGACTTCAGATTTTTGTCTTCTGATTGAGTGAATTTTTTATTACCTTATCATATATAGTGTCCTTATTCTTGTGTGTTGTTTGGTACTGCGTAAAGCTTTATTGTTTAGTATCTTTTCAACTTGATGTATCCCTGAAAAGGGCGGGGACTGGATGTAAAAAAGCACATGAGTGCTTATCTATTATCCTCGAATAAAAGACTTTGCCTTGCCTTGCCTTGCCTTGCCTTGCCTCTCTCACCTAGCCTGCATTCCCTCATCTTCCTGTGATTTGTTTCATTCAGCCAAGTCCCCCCCCCACCTCCCCTTCCTGCTCCCCAAAAAACCCCAACCAGTTTGAATCTGCCTCACTTAAATGCCAACTGTACTGTAACATGAATAATACAACAAACCCACGTCATTCCTTCAACCAAAACTGACAAGAGCAGAGAAGAAGAAAAAAAAAACCGAGAGGGGAATGGTGGTGGTGGTGGGAGGAGTGGTGGTGACC
Source organism: Stramonita haemastoma (assembly GCA_030674155.1). Taxonomy (NCBI): domain Eukaryota; kingdom Metazoa; phylum Mollusca; class Gastropoda; order Neogastropoda; family Muricidae; genus Stramonita; species Stramonita haemastoma. The sequence continues at coordinate 53,774,539 of CM060332.1, read as the reverse complement.
CAAGGAAGGGGGTGGGGGTGGGGGGAGGTTATACTGACATATCTTTTATCATATGACGCATCAGGCCGAAGTTGGATACGCTGGGCCTGACTTGTCAGGTAGTTAACGGCAGCGCAACGCATTTTCGCTCGTGAATATGACAGACAATAGTTTTGCTGTCTAAGCGTTCGAAGAAGAAGAAGAAGAAGAAGAAGAAGAAGAATTGCGATGAAGAATTGGGAAGAAGAAGAAGAAGAAGAAGAAGAAGAATTGCGATGAAGAATTGGGAAGAAGAAGAAGAAGAAGAAGAAGAAGAAGAAGAAGAAGAACAACAACAACAACAACAACAACAACAACAACAACAACAACAAGAATTAAGAAGAATTGGGAAGAAGAAGAATTGCGAAGAAGAAGAAGAACAAGAAGAAAGAAAGAAAAAAAATGACGCTTTTTTTTTTTTTTTTGGGGGGGGGGGGGGGGGGAGGTTGTTGTTTTTTGTTTTGTTGGGTTTTTTTTAACAAGAACGTGATGAATATTTAAACACTTAACGCCATTTGACGTGACAAAGCCAACTGTCTAAAATCAAGACACACACGTGACAAAGCTGGTTTAACCGATTAGAAAAAAAAAGTTAAAGAAAAAAGAAGAAAACTTTTTGTCGGAAGGTGTACAGCTAGATCTATTTTGGTATCAGTGCCATTACACCTACATCAATCTCTGTCTTATTCGTCAAATCTCTGTCGTCTTTTTTTTCTGCTCCCCACCCCCACCCCCGCCCCCTTTCCGTGATTTCATAGTGACGTCATTGGGTTGTTGCACTGATCTTTTTTTCAGGCAGTGTCTTTTTCTTTTTTTCGTTGCCAGGATAATAGAATAAGCACACGTATGCTTTTTTACATCTAGTCCCCGTGTGTATGCAGTTTTTGTAAATTTTGTCATCTATTCCCACCGGCACACAAGGGCCTACTCTTTCGAAAAGCGGAACAGGATTTAACGTGTGCGCAAGATGTTCTGCGTGCGTTCGCACACGGGGCCTCGCTTTATAGTCTCATCCGTAAGACTTTTGATGAGAGCGGAATCACCACTGATGTTAACTCCAGGGTAAAAAAAATCCCCTCGAGCGGGAATCGAACCCAGGTCGTCAAATTGCGAGCGCAGTGTTCTGACCACTAGGCTACCCCGTCCACTATACGAGCCACCAGGCGATGAACGCTGTGATCGAGGGGTTATCCCCCTTTGGGATGCCAGAGTCAATCTTCAGTACAAGTAGCGTCTATACTTTCCGGAAATTATATGCTAGAAATTTTCCCTTGTCTATCACTCTTTCTGTTTCTGTCTCTTTTTTTCATACCGGCTTATCCCACCCTCTCCCTCTTGCTTTTTATTTTCAACCTTCCACTTTTTACAGCATAACACCATTCATTTTTTAATGTAGGTCTTGGTGTTTGGCTTGCATCATTGTCCCTGGCAAAATTCTGTAACAAAAAAAGCCACTCTGATAGGGAAACAGTTGCAGACGGGTAAAAAAAAAAAGGTAAAGGTGTCCCATAGCCTGTGTGGTCGTAGGGGAGCGAGGCATCAAAGACCTCAGCTTCTCTAGGGACTAGCATATTGAGGGCGGCGCCCATCTCCTCTCCCTCGCGGCTTTACCTTCCCTGACCCTAAAGAGGGCAGGTACCTCATTTACAGCTGGGTGAACTGGGGTGACTGTACTGAAGCCAAGGCACCCAAACGGTCACCCATCCAATTGGTAAACCACGCTCGACATTGCTTAACTTGACTGGGGGAAAGCGAGTGCTCAGACCACTGAGCTATCCCGTCCCCGTTTCTAATTTCCGGAAATTATATACTAGAAATTTCCCCTTTTCTATCACTCTTTCGGTTTCTTTCTTTCTTTTTTTTTTTTACTCGTTTATCCCTCTTTCTCTTGCTTTTTAATTTCAACGTACCACTTTTACAGCGAACATCATTCATTTTTAAGGTAGGTCTTGGTGTTTGGCTTGCATCATTGTCCCTGGCAAAATTCGGTATTAAACAAAAGAAAAAAAAAGAGAAGAAAGCCACTCTGATAGGGAAACAGATACAGTTGCAGACATGAGGGGAAAAAATGGGTGGCGCTACACTTGTGGCGACTGGATCTCCCCGGGGAGAGCCGCCCACGCAGAGAAATCTGCCGTGACAAAAAGTGATGTACGATAAGTAACTTTACAAACTTTAGCTTCATGACAGAACACCACCAGTGACAGTTACAAGGCTGAGAATAGACCTAGGCCTAGCCTATTTGAGAATATGAATTCTGTCTGAACACAGAATTTTTACATTTTACACTACTCTAAGCCACGGCAGATTTTTTTTGCTGCATGATATTCGGGCTGCTCTCCCTGGGGAGAGCGCGTCGCCAAAAAAAAAGCAGCGCCACTTATGATTATTATTATGATTATTATTATTAGTCTTTTTCTGCCTGCAATTGTATTTGTTTCCCTATCAGAGTTTTGGGCCCAAACGGGATTCGAACCACCGCACACTTCGACCCGGACTTTTCGCTTTCTAGACAGGTGCGTTACCTCTAGACCAACGATCCACACAATATATAGACAAGGTCAATGACTTCACTTCTGAGGCTTTTTCAAAATGACATCGTGTACGTGTACACGTCATCAAGGAAAAAGCGTCATAGGGTAAAACAAAGAACACAAACTAGGCTCTGTGCAATTCCTCAGCGATCTTTGACACAAGGATTTATTTTAGGCCTAAGTCTAGACAAGTCTAAGGGGACGGGATAGCTCAGTGGTCAGAGCACTGCTTTCCCCCAGTTAAGCAGCAATGGGCGTGGTTACCAAGTGGATGGGTGACCATTTACGCGCCTTGGCTTCAGTACAGTCCCCCCAGTTCACCCAGCTGTCAATGGGTACCTGCCCTCTTTAGGGTCAGGGAAGGTAAAGCAGCGAGGGAGAGGAGATGGGCGCCACCGCCCTCAATATGCCGGCCCCTGTAGAGGCTGAGGTCTCTGATGCCTCGCTTCTCTACGACCACATAGGTTATGGGACAATTTTACCTAGACAGGCTTGTAATATGCCTCTACGTCGAATTATGATCAAAAAGGAGAGATATATTTGAAAGAAGGAATGGATGCTTATTAAATTCAATCATTTAAATGTATGTCTTCACTTTTTATGGAGATATCGATAGAGACTATCTGAAATACAAAAACACTGTGACGAAACAGATTTGGCTAGCTGATAATACTATGCAATATTCCATCGTAAAAAGCTATATAAAACTTATAGAAGTATTTGACAATCTTCAACCATGTAATATTTCAGTTCTAATATTGTTTGAACACACACACACACACACACACACACACACACACACACACACACACACACACACACACACACACACAGAGAGAGAGAGAGAGAGAGAGAGAGAGAGAGAGAGGAGAGAGAGACTTTTATATCGAGGACAACAGAATAAGCAATCATGTGCTTTTTTTCATCCGGTCCCCGTGTGTATGC
>CM060332.1:53738542-53758542 GCA_030674155.1 Stramonita haemastoma | reverse complement strand
CAGATGTTATTTAGTTTGATCATTCGACGTTTAAGCCATGCCTTTTCTTGTATTCATGTCCTTGGTACATAATCCATCATTTTTTTATGACTGAGCCGAGATATCTAAAATCTTTGACATTTTTTGAAAGAGTTTTGTCAATCTTTATTTTATGCTCTGTTTGGCAGCTGGTTCTGGCAACATGCAGCATTATTTTTATATATCTTTTTGGCATTGAGCTTGAGACATGACCGGCTCTTCTTCTCCTGATCCATCTACTCTGTGTAATACTCTGTTAATACTGGTGATGTTATCAGCTACCAGTGCTGTATCATCAGCGTAGTGCAGATTTGTTATGTTTACCTATCATCTATCCCATTGTTTCAATATTAGACTCTGTCATTACTTGCTCTATGTGTATATTGAAAAGGTGAGGTGACTGGATGCATCCTTGTCTAACTCCTTTTGAGATGTTGAAAATTTCATATTTTTGAACTGCCCCATCTGATAGTACCATTTTTAGTCTTCTTAAAGTCACTTCGAAACTTTGAACTTTGAAACTTTCTGCTGAGGGAAAAAAAATACGCACACATGATGGGTTTTTTTTTCTTTTTTAACATCTAGCCATCAGTCAAGAAAAAATTACGAACAATGAAAAAAAACCCAACTCAACCCTACAACAACAACCAACGGGACGGGATAGCCTAGTGGTCAGAACATTGCGCTGGCAATTTGATGACCCGAATTCGATTCCCGTTGGAGGAGATTTTTCCCCTACGAAAAGCGGAACAGGATTTAACGTGTGCGCAAGATGTTCTGCGTGCGTTCGCACACGGGGCCTCGGTATAAAATCTCACCCGAGAGACTTTTGGGGAGAGTGGAGTCAGCACTGATATTAACTCCAGGAGAAAAATCTCCGCAACCGGAATCGAACCCGGGTCGTCAAATTGCCAGCGCAATGTTCTGACCACTAGGCTATCCCGTCCTCTAGGGAGGGGGAAGTAGGAGAGACAGTAGAAGAAGGTGGAAGGAGGAAACGTAAGAAGATTGACGGCGGAGTAGGGAATTGGAGGAGAATTAAAGGGAGACAACAACAGATGGGGGAGTGGCGTCCCTTTCTGTGTGAAGTGACCGCTGACAAGAAGAGTGACAAGAGGGGACGTAACTTGTGTGGAGAGTTTTATATAACCGTGGGGTCGTCGTGTGACTAGCTTGTCAGCTGATTACGTGTGATTATGTCATAGTGTGTGTGTGTATGTGTGTGTGTGTGTGTGTGTGTGTGTGTGTGTGTGTGTGTGTGTGTGTTGTGTGTGTGTGTGTGTGTGTGTATGTATGTATGTATGTATGTATGTATGTATGTATGTATGTATGTGTGTGTATGTATGTCCGCGCCCGTTTGTGACCGTGTCCACGTTTGTTCGTGTCTGTATGTTTGTGCATTCGCGCGCGCGCGCCCGCGTATATATATGTGTGAGTGTGTATATATGTATATATATATATATATATATATATATATATATATATATATATATATATATATAGTGTATATATACATACATATAACATATATACATATATTCAGGTAAAGTAACAATATATATATATACAGGTTAAATGATAATATATATGAATAAAAAAAATATTCTATGTGTCTGTGTGTGTGTTTATGCAGGTGTTGCGTTACACGTGTGTTCGGAGGTCTGCTCTGATGGGTCTTGCGCCCCTTGTGATCATGACACACAGGTGCGTATCTGTCTGTCTGTCTGCCTTTTTGTCTGTCTGCCTGTCTGTCTGTCCATCTATCTGTATGTCTGTCTGCTTGTCTGTCTATTTGTCTGTCTGTCTGCCTGTTTGCCTCTCTGTATGTCTGTTTGTTTGTTTGTCTGTCTGTCTGTTTATCTGTCTGTTTGTTTGTTTGTCTGTCTGTTTATCTGTCTGTTTGTTTGTCTGTTTGTCTTTCTATCTGTCTGTCTCTGTCTCTCTCCCTATCTGTCTGTATGTCTCTCTATCTCTCTATGTTTCTCTCTCTGTCCTCTCTCTCTCTCTCTCTCTCTCTCTCTCTGTGTCCGACTCTCTCTCTGTCTCTCTGTCTCTGTCTGTGTCTTTCTCTTTCTTTCTTTGTTTCTTTCTTCCCCTCTGTCTCTCTGTCGTTTTGTTTCTGTCTGTCTTTCTTCTCCCCTTCTCCTCAGTACCCCACACCCCCACCCCCACCCACCCACCCCTTCTCTCTGTCCTGTATCTCTCTTTTGTGCACATGCATGCAGAATACTCAAGACTACCCAGCACTTAACTTAAAGGTACCATTTTTATTTTAATAAAGTAGCAGTAGTAGGAGCTGAAGTAGTTAATTACAGCAGTAGTTTGTAGCAACAGAACTTAGCAATAATTATTATGCTCATGAAGTAATATTCATCTTCACTTTTCTCTATGGGGTGGGGATAGCTATGTGGTCAGAGCACTCGCTTTCTCCAAGTCAAAGTTAAGCAGCATCGAGCGTGGTTACCAGTTGGATGGGTGACCGTTAGCGTGCCTTGGCTTTACTACAGTTCCCCAGTTCACCCAGCTGTAAATAGGTACCTGCCCACTTTAGGGTCAGGGAAGGTAAAGCAGCGAGGGAGAGGAGATGGGCGCTGCCCTCAACATGCTGGCCCCTAGAGAAGCTGAGGTCTCTGACACCTCGCTCCCCTACGACCACATAGGTTATGGGACACCTTTACCTTACCTTTACTTGTTTTTTTCTTTTCTTTTTTTTCTTCTTCTTTTTTTTTTTTTTTTTTTTTTTTTTACTTTTCTCTACCCCAGGTCAACAACCAATCCACACAGGGGTCATCAGATCCTCAAGGTCAAGGTAACGACCTCACCGCGGAAACACACCATGACCTTCACCTTGTCCATGAGAAGGCCGGGTCAGGACGAGGCAGTCTCCAGATCCTCCCGACAAGCCCCCAGCCCTAAAAGTCCCCCGGCAACGGGACCAAGCCCACCATGGACGAACTGCTGACCAGCCTAGGAATCCACTCGTCCCAGAAACCCAAACCCCCCTCAGACAAAACAACACCCTCGGACATGTCACCACCCTCAGACAACTCAAACACCTACCCCGGGACAGAAGACACGCTAGAATCACCCCCAACCTCAACTACTAACATCAACGCCGGTGATTTTCTCCCTAACATCAACCCTCCCGGAGAATTCAGCTTCGGTTTCTTAGGTCTCAGCGATCTCCACGACACTGCCACTACCACTACCACCTCTCCCACCTCACCCGAAACCAACCACATCGTGTCTCTCATCGATCCCAATAAACCCAGAAGACCGAACACCAGCCCGCCGATCCCGGGATCTGTGGAAGAGACAGGATGGGGGAGTTTTTTGGACATGACCCCCACAGATCCCAAAACGGAAAAAGACAGCGTACCTAACGAAAAACTAGAACGACTAGAAACAACGACAGAGGTTGTACAAGTAGAAACCAGTTCTTCAAGACCCGTTTCAGCTAAAACTGAATCTTCAGTAGAACGTGCTCGCGTGACTGGGAGTCTGGTGTTGCCCGATGACGCTAAGAAGAATCTGAACATGCACACGGGGCCCATGAATGTGGGGTTGCCTCAGCCGGATCCTTCGCCTGGGGTTCGAACCTCGGGTGAAGCCGCGGAGAGTAGTACCCCGCGTCAGGGTGTGACTGGACCAGGATTGTCGTCTGTTTCTCCACGGGATGAGGATGGAGGGAAGGGGGAGGAGAAGAAGGAGGAGGAGGGGGGAGGAAAGGTTGGGGAGGAGGAGGATGAAGAGCAGTTGCATGGTGAGTGTGGTTTTTTTTGTGTGAGGTGGTGTTACTGGTTGTGGTGGTGGTGGTGGTTTTTGGTGGTGGTGGTGATGGTGATGGTGGTGGTGGTGGTGGTTGTGGTGGTGGTGGTGATGATGGTGGTGGTGATGATGATGATGATGATGGTGGTGGTGGTGGTGATGGAAATATAAGGAAAGTGAAGGGAAGAGAAGAGATGATAGGAGAAGAAAAGAGAAGAGAAGAGCATAATTATAAGGGAAGGGAAGAGAAGAGACGAGGGGAGGAGACAAGAAAAGAGAAGAGAGAGGAAGAACATACACAAGAAGTAAAGAGAAGAGAAAAGAGAGGAGGAGATAAGATAAGAGAACTACTGGCTGTCATACAAGTGAAAATCCGTTGCGCTGCCGTTTAGTGCCTGACAAGTCAGGCCCAGCGCATCTGACGTCAGGATGGGAGAGCATTGTCACACTTACAAACATAAACTGTTGTCTTTTAAGTTTTTTTTTCTGGAAAAGAAGGGGCAAGAGAATGGACCAAGAAGGCAGAAAATAGACAAGAAGGAGGGGACAGGAAGAAAAGGAATAAGGAAGAAACAAAGAGTGGGATAGAAAAGAGGAAATTCCTGGCACAGAATTCCCAGAAGGTGGGGATGCTATTTATACTGACAGGCCCCTGGCATCCCCACAAGAGAAATGACCGTTCGTGGCGCTTCGCTTGTATAGTACCCCAGTTCACCCAGCTGTAAACGGGTTTCTGCCTTCTTTAGGGTCAGGGAAGGTAAAGCAGCGAGGGAGAGGAGATGGGCGCCGCCCTCAATATGTTCCCCTAAAGAAGCTGAGGTCTCTAATTCCTCACACCCCAACGACGGCATAGGTTATGGGAATCCCATTTATCTTACCTTTACCTTTATCTATTGTCAGGTATTATAAATGCCTAAAGTTTTCTGTGTACAGTTTTTACCTGTGCCTATTTTTCCAGGTGTTATAATATCTAGATTTTCTTTGAGAATTTTTTGCGTTTTTCTATTTTTCGGGTATTTTAATATCTATTGTTTATGTACAGATTCTACCTTTGTCTTTTTTCATGTGTTATAATATCTCAATTTTCTTTGAGAATTTTTTGCGTTTTTCTATTTTTCAGGTATTATAATATCTAATTTTTTTTGGTGTACAGATTCTACCTTTGTCTATATTTTCTTGTATTAAAATCTCTAAATTTTCTGTGTATATTTTTTTTCCCGTTTTTCTCTCTCTATTTTTCAGGTATTCAAATAATTCTTCTCGTGGCCCCGTGTGTGGGAGCATTGCTCTCTGTGATTGGTGCAGTGTGCGTGGTACGAACTGCAGCATCCAATTGCTGTCGGCGACAGAAACGGATAGAGGAAGGGAGACATCAGCAAAACCAGGTAAGATGCAATGGTCAGCCTGTGAACACATTTTTATTGGGATAAAGTCTTCTGAAGACGGAAACAGAGAGGACGATAAAGTTTGTAGCGCGCAGTGTGTGCGTGGAAGGATGATAGTGGGAAGAGGAGGTGGGGGGTAGGGGAAGGAGAGAGAGAGAGGGTGGGAGGGAGGGAGGGAGGAGAGGAGAGAGAGAGAGGAGAGAGAGAGAGAGAGAGGGAGAGAGAGAGAGAGAGAGAGAGAGAGAGAGAGAGAGAGGAGAGAGAGAGAGAGAGAGAGAGAGAGAGAGAGATGAACAATGAACAAGATTATCTTCAGGCCACCAGCCCCAAGAATGGGGTAAACAAAGCATAGCAAAGCAAAGCAAATAATGCAAAAAAAAATTAAAAACCTCATGACACATAGGCAACTGCAAAAACATATCAAGTGTGAACATCATCCTTTCAAATTAGACAACCGAAGAAGAGAAGAGAGAAGAGAGATTAGACGAGAGAGAGAGAGAGAAGAAGACAGACAGACGAAGACAGACAGACAGACAGACAGACAGACAGACAGACAGACAGACAGAACAGACAGAGAGACAGAGAAAAGATAGAGAGACAGAGACAGAGATAGAGAGAAGGACAAGAGAGATAGAGATAGAGAAACAGAGAGACACAGAGAGAGAGAGACAGACAGACAGACAGAAACAAACAAACAAACAAACAAACAAACAAACAAACAAACGACGTAAAAATTAAGACAAAAAGCAAAAGACAAACTAAAAGTCATCATCAATCATCCATCAATCACCACCTGATTTAATTCCACAGACGAACCATTCCCAGCCAACAAGCAGCCGACATCGGACAGCCCATCTGAGCAGCGAACGAGACATCGAAAGGAACGATCGCCGATCACATTGATCAAACAACCCCCAAACAAACTCCACTACAATGGCTAAACCTCGCAGAGCAGTGTAGAGTCTTCTGCACCCAGTGATCTGACAGTGACTTGACAGTGACTTTGTCAGTGACCTGACCGTGACCGTGACCTTGACCGTGACCTTGACCGTGACAAGACATGATCATGACAGTGACATGACAGTAACAGTAACCTGACAGTGACCTGATAGTGACATGACAGTGACAGTGACATGACAGTGACCTGACAGTGACCTAAAATTTATCTGTGGACTGGGGGCTACCTGCCAGTATTCAGTTTTTGTTTTGTTTTTTTGTCACAAAGAGAAATGTGATGATATGGTCGGTGTTCTTTATTTTTATTTGACTTTTTAAATATTTTATACGATTTTATGTCACAGCAGATTTCTCTGTGTGAAATTCAGGCTGCTCTCCCCAGGGAGAGCGCGTCGCCACAAGTGCAGCACCTACCCATTATTTAAAAAAAAAACAACATGTCTGCAACTGTATTTGTTTCCCTATGAGAGTGGGTTTTTTTCTACATAATTTTGCTAGGGACAACCCTCTTGTTGCCGTTTTTTTTTTTTACGTGTGGTAAATAATGATGTGTAACACACGAGACCTCGGTTTATCGTCTCATCCGAAAGACTAGCACCCAGACCACCACTCATGTTCTAATGGATGGGGGGAAAGTTTGGGGCCCAAACGGGATTCAAACCACCGCATACTTCGACCCGGACTTTTCGCTTTCTAGACAGGCGCGTTACCTCTAGACCACCAATCCGCTCGTTGTTGTTGTTATTGTGCGTTCCTCAGTTTAACATTTTGGGGGTCACGTAGAATGTATAGTGTGTCTCTCACTCGTCAGATCTGGGAATTACTGTGAGATTGTTGAGTTTACACACTGGGTGAGAAGTTAAGGTGTGTTGTGTTGTATTGTATTGTGTTGTGTTATGTTGTGTTATGTTGTATTGTACTATGTTGTGTTGTGTTGTGTTGTATTGTGTTTTGTTGTGCTGTGTTGTATTGTGTTTTGTTGTGTGTTGTTGTGTTGTGTAGTGTTGTATTGTGTAGTGTTGTGTAGTGTTGTGTTGTATTGTGTTGTAGTGTAATGTATTGTATTGCATTGCAGTTTTGTTGTGTTGTGTCGTTTTGTATTGTTGTTGTGTTATAAATTATTGTGTTGTATTTGTTTTGTCATTTTGTATTGTGTTGCGTTATATTGTATTGCATTGCTCTGCATTGCATTTTACTATATTTTATTGTGTTGTGTTGTGTTGTATTGAATAGTGTTGTATTTCGTTGTATTGTATTGCACTGCAGTGTATTGTATTGTGTTGTATTGTAATGTTGTGTGTTGTGTTGTGTCGTATTAAAGAAAGGTAAAGGTGTCCCATAGCCTATATGGGTGTAGGGGAGCGAGGCATCAGAGACCTCAGCTTCTCCAGGGGCCAGTATATTGAGGGCGGCGCCCATCTCCTCTCCCTTGCTATTTTACCTTCCCTGACGCTAAAGAGTGCTGTATTATATTGTATGATATTGTATTACATTGTATTGTGTTGTAGTGTATTGTGTTGTTTTGTCTTGCATTGTATTGCATTGCAGTGTATTGTATTCCATTGCGTTGTATTGTATTGCCTTGTATTGTACTGTATTGTGTTGTGTTGTGTTGTATTGTATTGTATACCACTCAAAGTCACGGCAGAAGTGCATGAAATTCGAGCTGCTCTACCCAGGGAGAGCGCGTCGCCACAAGAGCAGTGCCACCCATCATTTTTTTCTTTTATCATGTGTGTGTGTGTGTGTGTGTGTGTGTGTGTGTGTGTGTATGTGTGAGTGTGTGTATGTGTGTGTGTGTGAGTGTGAGTGTGTATGTGTGTGTGTGCGTGCGTGCGTGTGTGTGTGTGTGTGTGTGTGTGTGTGTGTGTGTGTGTGTGTGTGTGTGTGTGTGTGTGTGTGTGTGTGTGTGTGTGTGTGTGTGTAGTGCTGCATGTACCACACTGTGTATGCGTTTTAGGGTTTATGCATGCGTGCATGTCTTTGTTGCTGTGTACAATCGCATATATATATATATATATATATATATATATATATATATATATAATCAATGTGTGTATGTGTGTGCGTGTGTGTGTGTGTGTGTGCATGTGCTTACCTGTATGTGTACTATGTGGGGCTCTTAGAGGAAAAGCGAGAGAAAGGGAGGGAATTAGATCGGATGGGGAGAAGGTGTTTGGGAGGGGGGGGGGTAGGAAAGAGGGTGTTGGTTTGTTTCTTCAGTTTTCGATAAGAATGGTATAATATGCATTTAAAATGTGTACGAATGTGCTGCGAACGTGAGAGAGAGAGGGAGCTTGCGTGCGTGTTTGCGTGCGTGCGTGCGTGTGTGCGTGCGTGCATGTGTGCTATATCTACTGGACAAAAAAAGTAGAAAAATCAATAAAGACTTTCAGACTGAACTACAGTGTTACTGTGTGCTATTTTGCCTTTGTTCCGAGTTAAGCAGCTTGGGTACCAAGAGGCCTGTAATGGATAATAAAATAATCTGAGAGAGAAAAAAAAAAGCGACAAACAACAACAACAAATCCATTTCAGTCAGTCTTTGAACACTGAACACTGAATACGACTTGAAATGGCTGCAGAGAAAAACCCGTTGCAATGTAATACATTCTGTTTTAAATCTGTTGCGTTGTATCGTGTTGTATTGTTTTGTACTGTATTGCATTGTATTTTCTTGTCTTGCCTTGTGTTGTGTTGCGTTGTATTGTACTGTGAACAGCTTTCAGTCACAGCAGATGTCCCTGTATGACATTAATATTGGGGATGCTTCCCCTAGAGGGAATACACAGAGCACTAGAAGAGCAGCACAACTCATAAACAACAAAAAAGGAATTCCCCGTCTGTATGTGTCAAAGATCTTGTTTTTTCTCTGAAAGTTGCCTTTTAGCTACACCCCCACCATCCCCACCCCCTCGACAACTCTCCTCTTGCTGCAAGGGGGGGGGGGGGGGGGGTTCTACCAGCACTAAACATGTGTCCGGGGGCTGGATAGCTCAGTGGTCAGAGCGCTCGCTTTCCCCAAATCAAGTTAAGCAGCGTCGATGCGTGGTTACCAGTTGGGTAGGTGACCGTTTGCGCGCCTTGGCTTCAGTATAGCTCCCCAGTTCATCCATCTGTAAATGGGTACCTGCCCTCTTTAGGGTCAGGGAAGGTAAAGCAACGAGAGAGAGGAGATGGGCGCCGCCCTCAATATGCTGGCCCCTAGAGAAGCTGAGGTCTCTGATGCCTCGCTCCCCTACCACCATAAAAGTTTTGGGACACCTTTACCTTTTCCTGTAAACATGTGTCGCACAGAGGACCTCGGTTTATTACATCATTCGAAAGACCAGGTAGTGGGTGTATGCCGGGTATGCTATGCTTTTCTAAAATGTTATGTTCAGATTTTCTTCAGCCCTGACAAGCTCTTAGCGTAACCACCTGCACTCTCTTTTAAAGGCGAGAAAATTCCTCTGAAGTCGGAGTATGGCTGCCTATACAATCGCGAGGTACTTGAAAAACGGTCATACACGCACATTTCTCATCCATGCAGTGTGCATTAAGCATCTTACAGTGATTCCCAGGTTGAATGAGTAAGTCAAGAGCGCATATTCTGGGTGACCCCCAGAGTGTTAAGCTGGGGAACGCACAACTACAGCTAGAAAACAACAAACACAATTTACGACAAATAATAGTGGTATGCTAACAATTTATTTATTTATTCATTCATGTCTTCTTTTATATCGAGGATAATGGAATAAACTCTCACGTGCTTTTTTACATCCAGCACCCGTTTGTATGCAGTTTTGTAAATTTTATCATCTGTTCCCACCGGCACACAATGGCATACTCTTTCGGAAAGGATTTAACGTGTGTGCAAGATGTTTTGCGTGCGTTCACACACGGGGCCTCGGTTTATTGTCTCACCCGAAAGACTTTTGGGGAGAGTGGAGTCGGCACTGATGTTAACTCCAGTGGAAAGTATAGGCGATATGCGCATACAGAGAGGAAAATAATGATCACAAAACATGGTGGTGTTATTGAAATAAACTTTATTACAAATATTCATGTGCACTAATAATAAAATAATAATGATAAAAATGACCAGTCTATCATCATTCCATATACACTACAAGAGCTGAGAAACACAACCAGTTACTTCCCATGTACAGTCAGACCGATCAGTTACCTCCCATGTACACATGATGATAGTTATTATCAGTCAATTGGTTGTCGACACGATACACATAAACATCCACATGATTTGTCAAATCAGAAAGGACTACCGTTTGCGAGCTATGATGAATGCGATTATTTTGATAAAAAATAATAGTGCGATATTTTTTGTACACCAAAGTCACACAGCGCTGAAAAATCATTCTCAATAAATACATGCACACAATAATGAGCTTCGTGATATACAAGCTGTTATCTGTTAAGTGTGTGTGTGTTTGTTGTTAACAGCTGTATGTGTATGTACAGACGTCTCAATATTATAGAATAAATATGTCTACAGCAGCTGCGTTGTATACATAACACGTAGTAGCACCTAATGACAAAAAAATTCAACTTGGAGTCTTATAACTTTGATACACTTGTGGAATAAGTAACGTGATTCATTCAACAACAAAAAAGCACACAATAAATTACAGAAATGAGGTATACAACTAAAAGTTGAATAAATATCACAAGCAAATAATTATACGTATGCAGGAGCAGATACAAACACACCAAATAAACTTGAAAAAAAAAACAACCAACAACATTGAAATAAAACCCAACAAAAAAAGCACTTCTAAAAACATTTCTAGGAAATGTGCATGGTAGAATACAAACAACTACAAGGTTATCCAATATTTTGATAAAGTACACAAGCTAGGATAAAACAATTATGTGAAAACCCTGTAAAAGGAAACGACCTCACTCAGGTAATGGAGATAGCTAAAACAAAATCAAAGAGGAAATAAGCAAGCAAAACTTTTCCTGCAGAAATATGGGTTAGTTTTTACCAACGAGCAGTTATGTCTGCTTCTTTTTAGGCCATTTGTGATATATACAGTCCCCCAGTTCACCCAGCTGTAAATGGGCACCTGTCCTCTTCAGGATCAGGGAAGGTAAAGCAGCGAGGGAGAGGAGATGGGCGCCGCCCTCAATATGCTGGAGAAGCTGAGGTCTCAGATGCCTCGCTCCAACTTTTACCTTTACCTTTTAATATATACATAAATATTTTCAGAAGCTCTCAGTCTACCAAAAACTATAAAGTCATCTTTCGAAAACTTTTTAAAACTCTGTCAAAAGTTACAGATTCTTTTTAAAAAGCTAAGGATATAAAACAAAACAAAAAAACACCCCCAAAAAACAATAATAAAACCAACTTTTAAAGGTAAGAATCTACCAAAATCATAGAATGATTCCCAGAAGCTGAAAATCTATCATAGCTGTAGAATTATTTTTAGAAGGGGAGGATCTGTCACAATGGTACCAGCAGATGAGCACCTGGCTATTGCAATTCATGGCTTCTTTCCCTAAATCAAACTCTTTAAAAACACTGACCTGGTAAGGACCTCAAAACTCTGCAGGTAAATTTCTGATAATTAATACGCCATCTAACAAGCATTAGTGACAGTAGACACACACAGGCACGTAAATGCACGCGTCCACGCATACATACATTCTCTCTCTCTCTCTCTCTCTCTCTCTCTCTCTCTCTCTCTCTCTCTCTCTCTTCTCTCCTCTCTCTCTCTCTCTCTCTCTCTCTCTCTCTCTCTCTCTCTCTCTCTCTCCACCACACACACACACACACACATACACATACACACAAAACTAAGACTACAGAATATGAAACTGAGAGAAAAGCTATGTTTACAATCTATGTTTATAATCGAATGCTACTCCACTGTGCAAAGAAAGTGTAAAGCAGACGATTATTTACACCAAAACAATATAGAAGATTCAACTCAAATACAAAACACAAGGTACACAAAAGACAAGAGTCACCCAAATTTACAAAAAAAGAATTTTTATTATATATATATATATATATATATATATATATATATATATATATATATATATATATATATATATATATATATATATATATAAAGAGTTTTGTATGAATATACTCCTTAAAAGCGGGATAAAAATCACCACCTACCTATGCATGTAAACATGCATGTGCATACACGCACATTTTTATTTTTATTATTATTACAGCTAAACTGCAAAACAGAGACAATACTAAGTAAACACCAAAACATCAAAGCATATTCAGCAAAAAACCCGAAACATTTTTGAGAATCATTATACTGAATCATTAGCCATAAATCATCAACACGATAATTTACAGAAACAGTGTAAACTTCTTAGTTGAATGTTTTCAAACATTCTAGAGAGGATTCTTTTTTTATATAGAGTCTAACAGCATGAACATTATATTTGATTACTTTTAAACATTCTACAGGAAAAAAGGCTTTTTTTATATACAAATTCTAAAACATTAATCCTACATGAAAACAAATGTAGCATTAATATGAGCAGAGATTCTTTCTATATCATTAAATCCTGAAGAAATTATATATTAGAAAACCATACCGATATATGAAACGAGAGAGAAGAGAGAGAGAGAGAGAGAGAGAGAGAGAGAGAGAGAGGAGAGAGAGAGAGAGAGAGAGAGAGAGGAGAGAGAGAGAGAGAGAGATCAAAGTAGAACACAACATCACTGAAAAAAGTTCTAAACCAATTCTGCGGCAACACACAATTTCCACTAAACACATCAATTAGTAAGAAAACTTGTACACATAATTATGTGTCAGTATACATCAATATTGTCTAATATCTCTTTTAAGCAAACAGACGTAAAAAGTGAAGAGCAACAACCATACAGCAATGAAAAGTATATAAAAAAGTCAAGGAAACTATATAAAAAAAATCTAAATAAAAAAAATCTAAATAAAAAGGAGAACAGAACTTATCTACCGGAAGATGAAATTCTACAGCAGCAGCAACAACGTAGTTTCCATCAAAAATATCTACTCAGAAAACTTGTACACATATAATATGTCAATACACATTAATGAAAAGTACATAAAAAAGTCAAACAAAGGGAAGCACTGCTCAAACACAACTAAAAGTTGAATAAAAATCTTGATAAATTTAAACAAAAAAACTACTAACAAATTTGGCAGTATAATTAAATGAGAAACTGCAAAAAGAAAAATGCAACAAAAAAGTGTAATAGTTGTGAGGCAAAAAAAAGAATGAAAGAAAAAAAAAGGAATACAGCATTATTTTACACATTAAAATAAATATATACGCTTGTGAATGTGTATACACACACACGCACGCACGCACGCACGCACGCACACACACACCACACGCACGCACGCACGCACGCACGCAGCGAACGCACTCTCTCTCTCTCTCTCTCTCTCTCTCTCTCTCTCTCTCTCTCTCTCTCTCTCTCTCTCTCTCTCTCTCTCTCTCTCTCTCTCTCCCCCCTCCCCCCTCTCTCTTGAACAAAACTTGTACCATACAGTATAATAATTATGTACACCAATATGTGAACATCATTATGGACACATACTGACCAATAAATATTTGTTGCATTGTTGTCCGCAGGTGAACCACATAATAATAATATGAGCAAAATAAGCACAGCCAGTAAGCATTCATTCCAAGTAAATGCTGCGCTCTATTATGCCAAAAAAAGATCGCAAATAAAATAATAACAACGAGAAATACTTGCTACACCCAATACAGATCAAGTATATACTGCAAAAAGTGTCAAGAATTAATATCATATACAAATAAGCAGTAAAGAAGATACATGTAAAAGTGACAAGAAAAAATACAGACATGTAACTTGTAAAAGTTCGTAATATCTTCACACACTTAGACGTGATCAAAGATTAAATGTATAAATTGTTAAGCTGCTAAAGTTATAAACAAATAAAAAAAAGATTCCTTATTCTACAAGAACTCTCATACAACAAGCTATTGTTGTCTGTCATATGAGCGAAAATGCGTTACGCTGCCGTTATGCGCCTTACAAGTCCGACCCAGTACATTCAACTTCGGCGTAAAATAAAATAAAAAGATTTAAGTATATACATCTATCGAGGCAATAATTAAATATTTCAGCAGTAAGATTTAAGAAGTGATCATAATTTATGTGGACAGTTTCGATGAGGTTTTTTCTTTTCTTTTTGACTTTTTCTTTCTTGGGGGGGGGGGGTGGTGGGGGGGGGCGTTATGAGATTTGTCAATCATTTTGATTTTTCTTTTCGTACTTTGTGAATTCTTTTTACATGACGTGGCTGTATTAGGTCTGTTCTATAATTCTGATATTGTCTAAATTGTTTATAAGAAAGTAAAAAAAAATATTACATACAAAAATGTAAAGGGTTAATGTAAAAAGAAAGGAGATAAATTAACATTATGCTAACACAGGGGTACGACAGGAAATATGCAAGAGGTGTTGTGGGGGGGGGGGGGTGAGGGGGTGGTTAGGTGTAGGTGTAGACTTATGTATGTGCATGTCTGTGGTACTCTTATTTAAAGGTTTTTTTTTTTACATATGGCATGCACGTGTGTGTGTGTGTGTGTGTGTGTGTGTGTATGTGTGTGTGTGCGTGTGTGTGTGTGTGTGTGTGTGTGTGTGTGTGTGTGTGTGCGTGCGTGCGTGCTTGCGTGCGTGCGTGTGTGTGTGCACAGAGAGAGAGACAGAGACAGACAGAGACAGAGAGGGGAGGTTATGAGGAGGGAAAACAATCGATAATTATTTTCTAATAATTATCATAACCACATCTTGAGTCAAACATCGGCACAAACAAACAAAATATAAAAGTGCTGAACCAAAATCTCCACACGACAACATATAACAGGAATTAATACCCACTGGTTTGACAATCAGCTTTTTTATATTATTATTTTCTACTATCCGAAAATCTGGCACTTAAAGTTGCACAACCGGACGAGGTATCTGCGGTAGGATCATTATGGCCAGTGTTCACCCATATAATACACCTGACATGACAATGTCTGTCAAAGAACTGGAACAAAATCGAATACATAAAAACAATAACAACTAAAAAAATTGTTTGGCAGCATAACAAAAATTTATTATTATTCTATATATGCTGTACCACTGAGGCGGTAAAAAATGTTAAAAAGCATTTATGTGGGAGCTCTTTGAAATTTTTATCCAAGGGTTTGGGCTTTTTGGGGAAAGTCAAATTTCTAACATTTACATGATATGAGGGTTTGGTTGTTGTTGTTGTTATCAAAGTTAAATCTGTGTCCTTTTTATTCAAAGATTTACGCTTTTTCCCGCAAGTAAAATCTCTATTATCCCATCTATGGGTTTCCGCGTTTTCCTCAAAGTAAAAAAAAAATCTATCAGTTCCAGCAAAAGGTTTGCACTTTCTCCCCAATGTAACAGCTTCATTATTCCCATCTAAAGGTTTGTAGACCCCCCCCCCTCCCCCCAAAAAAATCTCCATCGTTTACATCTTAAGGTTTACACTTTTTTTTTGCAAAGTAAAACTTCTCTTATTTTCATCAAAGTGTTTGGGATTTTTCTCAAAGTAGAATATCTATCATTTCCATCAAAGTGCTTGATTTTTTTTTTTTCGAGGTTAAAGATTTTTTAAATTTCCAGTCTAAAGCTTTTTTCCTAATGGTAAAAGCGTATCATTTTACTCTAAAGGAGTGCGCTTTTTCCCCCCAAAGTAAAACATCTATTATTTTCATCCAAAAATTAACGTTCTCTTCCCAAATTAAAATTTAAGCTAGAGGAAAGACCCCTAAATGAATAGTAAGCTCCTAGAATATGTATACAGCAAAGAGAAATGTAGCTTGTACTTCTGTTGTACCATTCAAACTGGTCAATATTGAATAAAAACGTGTTTTTTCTGCAAAGAGTACTTCACTAAACATTGCGTAGCAACAACCATTTTTGGTGGTTGTATTTTCTTTGCTTTGAACGGTACCAAGAATTGTTAAATTATGCTTTACCTATCACAGAATTTTACCTGAAATAAGATCTTTTTCACATAATTATTATCGTTTTGCATGTCATGATAAGTACTTACACGGTGAACATCTATAGCCTCACTCAAAAAACTAGTGTCTAAATCATCTGGCGAGAAAAAAATGCATAACAATAAACAACAAAGTGCAGTAGTCGTAATCTCTGTGCTCAAACAAACTGTCCATTATGCCTGTATTCTGATATTTGAACAACCATGAACAAGTACTGGCCACAAGCTGATTAATGCAGTTATTCAACATGTAATTTAAACTGTGGAAAAGATATAATCAACAGTCTGAACTTCAGCAATCCAATATCTCTCACTGACCATGAGAAACTACTGTTAGTAACGGAACACGACAGTATTTCATAACTGTATAAATCATGGATATTTACGGTGGCTGACTTAAAACTGCAAGATTCAGATATGTCTACTCGGTTAGAAAATTGCTATCAACAATCTTTGGTTTTTAACATTTCGTAATCTGTTAAGAGAGGACGGGATAGCTCAGTGGTCAGAGCGCTCACTTTCCCTCAGCCAATGTTCAGCAGCGTCGAGCGTGGTTACCAGTTGGATGGGTGAGCCGTTTGCGCGCCTTGGCTTCAGTACAGTTCCCCAGTTCACCCAGCTGTAAATGAGTACCTGCCCTCTTTAGGGTCAGGGAAGGTAATGCAGCGAGGGAGAGGAAATGGGCGCCGCCCTCAATATGCTGGCCCCTAGAGAAGCTGAGGTCTCTGACGCCTCGCTCCCCTACGACCACATAGGTTATGGGACACCTTTACCTTTCACCTTTACTTTTAATCTGTTAACTAGGGCAGAAACCAGGCTTCACACATTACTTGCATGTGAAACTGTGGGGGTTTTTTAAATAAAAAGAAATGTACAAACCATTTTCTTTTCTCTTTTTATTTTATGGATTTGGTTTCATGCATTTGTAAAAAAGAACTACTCTGTGAATATAGAACTTAACACTTTATCATAAACTAATATGCGACCGTAAAGATAAAGATACGTTGCACTTTTGGTTTTTCATGCACGTATGTAAAAGTTAAAAACAAAATCCATGGATCTTGAATTTCTTGTTGACAGAACAATGTACACAATCTAAAAACAATGCAACGTTCTGAATACAACACTGAAAAAAACCGTTAACTTTTTGCATGGCTGTATAGCCTGCCTTTTGTGTACAGTTTAAAAACCACGCAGTGTTCTGAATTTGATACTAGTAAATCTTTGATATATTGCATGCATCATCTTGTACTCAATTTTAAAAAGCTATACAGTATTCTGAAAGTAACACTGAATAAATCTTTAACTTACACTGTGCATTGCAGACCATGCATACAACTTAAAAACCATGCAAAGGTATCCTTAAAGCCTCGACTGCTGAATGTGACATTTTCCTAGATATGTACATCTTAGCATTATTACAAAAAACACAATAGAAAACACAAAATATAATGACAACAGCATCAAATCTTCATTCTCACGGTGGCAGTGTTATTAGTATGGCCTGATAATCATAATAGGAAAATTTATTACTTTACCATGATCAGATCTCCAATCTTTGCGTACCACACACACATCACATACATATACACATGCATAATTAGCAGTCACTCACGTAAAACAGCATACAGTTTGTTTTTCTTGGCAGGTAATATTATGTACATCAATCTCATTATATTCATTAACAGTTTGATAAAGTTGAAATAAGAGATTACACGAGAATTTACATCTCAACAAATTCAAATATCAAATCATATTACAACACAGTAAGAACGTTTCTATCTCGGTATGACTATGATTCATTCGCAATGCAGAGAAAAATCAGCCAATGTTAAATAAAGGATGTAAAAGCACATGAAACACATTGATAAATGAACAAAAAAAAATCAAAATCGACTTCCTAACTTCCTTTAAAATGACTCTGTTGCAAAGTTATTAAAATCAGTTCATTACATTTTGGTCTGTGCAATACCCATTGTCATTACTAACTGAAAAAGTTTCTTAAGTGAGTTTTTTTTAAGTCCAAGATGAAAAAAAATTACTCTCATGCCCAGTTCTTTTCTCTATTTAAAAAAAAAATCATGCCCTATTTGTGTACATATTTGTCAGTCTATCAAAAGATCCATGCATTAGTCAACTATTCTGTATAAATAGTAATTAAACGCATTGAAAAATGATATACTATAAATATCAAACATAAACTAAGAATTAAACTCACCAGCAGAATTACTGACAATCTGTAAACTAGGCGTACTTGATAATTTTTTCCACAACTCAAATGCAAAAAAATTCCTACCATCATTTATCCAATTCTGAGAGTAAAAAAATAGAACGTAAAATTATTATGTCTTGTTAATGAAATTGCATATTCTCATAATGACTGATGAATTAGATCAACTGAATAGATAAAAGCTGGCATAGCCTAATATCAAACAACAACAATAATATTCCTTGATATCCCAAATGACTTTGAGTAATATCAGTATAATTTGTAATCGTCCTTGAATTCTATTTAGGAGAATGACATTTTCAAGAATGAAAACTATCAAACTGACTGCCCATTTATACAATTAATAAATTTTAAAAAATCAAGGATTTTTTTCTCCCATTTTAATTGAGCTGTGTCAAAGAAAGGACAATCTGATATACTAACTCACAAAACCTAGTTAGTTTTCTCCCTTGCTATTCACGACTTCCCGTCCATTTTTAAGGCTCAATCAAAACAAAATCACCTAAAATAAAAACTATGGTGTAAAAGTGTATACTAGTATAGATTCGTTCATTCACATTCTAGCTTGTGGAGATGCATTGAAAATATCAATGATTTGTTTTCCCTTAATGAGATGCAGTGGGGATCAAGCCACGAACATTCCTAAAAAAGAAACAGGCGTGAACCAGAAACAATCTCATCTCATTGGCTGCTTTTGAAAGAGAACAAATACTAATTCATAGCTTCTATTAGCTTATAATATCGTTGTGTAGTCTTACCTAGATGCAAAAAAAAAATTAAGCCTCATATTCCTAACCGAGAATATTCGTCCAAAGTAACGGTGTGACAAAGATTTTCATTCAAAAATGATGAATTCATGCACACATCATTTACGCCTGAAAATAACACACTCTCATTAATATATACTTGGCAGCAGTGCTAAATATTCACCTGAGTTTGGTATAGCCTGGTACATCTTTTAAAAACTTCTACCTCTGAGCTAGAAAAAAAAGATCGAAAAATAGCAAAAACGCTGCAAGACACAGCTAATATTATGACTTCAGGCTTCTTATCACATCACAATCTAAAAAGAGATTACTACTCGTATAAAATCAGTACAAATTGCTGTCCATATATAAAAAAACAATACATAACAAGTATAACATACTCATCGGTGGTGACTTCACAGTTTAAAATAAAACTTCAAAAAATATAATTATATCGTGCACAGGGGAGTAAACTCATCCGTGATGACTTGAGGTATGGACGAACGCCAATGCTGATGTTTGGCTCGGTGGTCTAAATGCCCCTGACTTTAATAAAGCGTGGCAGTGGTGACGCTGAATAAGCTGTTGTTACACTCAGAGAGTACAAATACATCCATAAAAATAGCATCTTTTGATTCTTTCATTCCTGTATACCTGTTACATGCATTCCAATAAAACAATAAACCAAACCAAAACAACAAAACAAAAAACCCTACTCTGCGTTTTACATGCATTCCACACACACACAAAAAGATCCACACCTCCCTAAATCCAACCCTCACCCACCCACTCATCCATCCTCAAATCCCTACTTCCTGAGAAAAAAATTTAAACAGACAAACAAAAAAAACACCCTCAACAATAAAGAGAAAAA
>CM060332.1:53729511-53732011 GCA_030674155.1 Stramonita haemastoma | reverse complement strand
CGCATTTTCGCTTGTGAATATGACAGACAATAGTTTTGCTGTTTAAGCGTTCGAAGAAGAAGAAGAAGAAGAAGAAGAAGAAGAAGAAGAATGTGGCAGGGCGGTAATTAGATTACTTCCCATGCGATGGGAGCAGGCAATCGCAGCGTCGTGGATCTAAATTTAGATCCACACCTGTGAATTGTGCAACATTCTGTATTGTTGGGGAGTGGTCGAAAGCCACCCTCTGCATGCACTTTGCCCATAGTGGTAAAATGTAGTATTTATGCAGTCTCTCTTTTTCAAATCACATTCCTACTGTCTGACCGTGCTGTTGTTGCAGAGAAGTTGTACAGATCAAATATCTGCACTCTGTTACAAAGTGGCACTGCGAGCAGGATGGAAAGAAGTTGGTAGATGGGTGGAATAAACCCAGACCTCTGCACTTCCCCCCTTAATAGATTGGTATTGTAGGTCCTCCAACTGCATGAAGGGGTTCCTGTCGGAGGCTGTCTCCAGCAGTATGACCCCAATCCCCTCATTTAGCGACATTCCACTCAGGAAATCCTCTCGAGCTATGAAGAGAGGTGTTCCAACATGGAGAACAGCCTCCTTGGCATCATCCCTGTTGAACGCCTGCCTGAGGTCCACGATGACCACGTGGCCCTGAGCAGTCAACGTGATGTTCTCGGCTTGAGGTCACGGTGAATGATCCCTTTCAGCATGCACACAGGTGGCGTGTTTAGACACCATCCCTGAGGAAAAATCGGGGAGTTGGAGTCCCAGAGCGGCTCGGGGCTGTCGGTATATGGCAACGTTCTGGTGGCTCCTGCGACGGTACTGGAGAGCGGCTCGGGGCTGTAGGTATATGGCAAGTTCTGGTGGCTCCTGCGACGGTACTGGAACCATTCCTATCGGTCATTGCCCTTCCAATGGATCATTCCAGTGCTGTGGAGAGGGGGGGTCTGCTGCATGGGTAACAGCTTGCCCTCCACGTAAACTTGCCCAGGCTTTGCCTCTAAAGACTAGAGCGCAACTCCACAGTCTTCCGAGACTGATGGGTGCCTACTACTACTATACTAGGCCTACTAGTAGTAGGTCTACTACTAGCCTACTTCAGTCAGTTGGACTTTCAAGGCTGCACAGCCTAATAAAGAGTGACCAGTCAGCTGCTGCCGAAAGCCGTCCTCTGCATGCACTTTGCCCATAGAAAGCCGTCCTCTGCATGCACTTTGCCCATAGAAAGCCGTCCTCTGCATGCACTTTGCCCATAGAAAGCCGTCCTCTGCATGCACTTTGCCCATAGCGGTAAAATGTAGTATTTATGCAGCCTCTTTATTAGAGGTCACATTCCCACTGTCTGATGGTGCTGTCGTTGCGGAAAGTTGTACAGAGTCGCGGCAGATCAAATATCAGCACTCTGTTACAAGACGAAGAAGAAAAAATTGCTAAGAAGAAGAGGAAGAATTGCCAAGAAGAAGAGGAAGAAGAAAAAGAAGAAGAAAGACAGAAAGAAAGAAAGAAAATGACACATGCTTTTTGTTTGTTTGTCTGTTGTTGTTTTGTTTTGGGTTTTTTGTTGTTTATTTTATTTATTTTTTTATTTTTTTTTTTTTTATTTTTTTTTTGAGGGGGGGGGGGGGGGGGTAGTTGTTTTGGGTTTGCTGGGTTTTTTTTATTTTATTTAACCCACATGTGATGAATCTTTAAACACGTAACGCCATTTGACGTCACAAAGCCAACTGTCTAAAATCACTTTTTATATTTTTTTTAAAGTGGATACACGTTAAAACCAAGACACACACGTGACAAAGCTGGTTTAACCGATTAGAAAAAAAAAAGGTAAAGAAAAAAGAAGAAAACTTTTTGTCGGAAGTTGTACAGCTAGATCAATTTTGGTATCAGTGCCATTACACAAGGGGCCTCGGTTTATAGTCTCATCCGAAAGTTTTTTTAAAAAGTTTTCTATACATTTCTTACTCTCAGGGCCTCAGATGGTTTGGCATTTAGCTTCCATCTGTCTTGGGAAAAGTTTGGGGCCCACACGGGGATCGAACCACCACATGAACACTCTTTGAACCCAGACTTTTTGCTTTTAGGCAGTTTTTTTTTCAAATTTATTTTATTCTTTTATATCGAGGATAATAGAATAAGCACTCGTGTGCTTTTTTTTCATCTAGTCCCTGTATGTATGCAGTTGTGTAAATATTGTCATCTGTTCCCACCGGCACACGATGGCCTACTCTTACGAAAAGCGGAACAGGATTTAACGTGTGCGCAAGATGTTCTGCGTGCGTTCGCACACAGGGGCCTCGGTTTACAGTCTCATCCGAAAGACTTTTGGGGAGAATGGAGTCAGCACTGATGTTAACTCCAGGAGAAAAATCTCCTCGACCGGGAATCGAACTCGGACTGGGGTCGTCAAATTGCCAGTGCAATGTTCTGACCATTAGGCAATCCCGTTCCCTTATTATTCGTGCGTTCGATACCTCTAGATCACTGGTCGATCCACTATGTAAGC
>CM060332.1:53722011-53724511 GCA_030674155.1 Stramonita haemastoma | reverse complement strand
AAGAAAAATTCTTACGACATAGCAAGGTCTCTAAGCTTAAATGCTTTGTATAAATACAAGGCAAAATTACGGACCACTTCCGGGGAGGATGATGACATCAACAAGGTTAATTTAAACATTGATGGCTCTCTATAATATTTGGGCTTGATAAACTGTTCTCGAATGGTTGTTAGAACAGGGCAACAAAGAACAAAGTGAACTTCATTTTCTTCTGCCTCTTTACACAGACGGCAAACTAAATCATCATTATTAGCATTTCTATATCGATAATAATGAACAGCCAATTCCGATACACCTAATCTAAACCTTGTTGTCATAAACATTAAATGTTTATCCATATCCAGCTTTAAATATGGCTTCAAATCAGAAAGGCTGCAAAAATGTCTGTAGATTGTAAACCTATTGCTATTCTGAATATGATCAGACCATTTCTGCCAAGAACAATCTACTAAACGTTGACGAAAAACACGTACAAAACTATCAACACAGCCAACACCCTGATTTTGCCAAACAAAGCCAAACCCATATTCAAACAAACATACACGAACTTTGGTTACCCAATTTTCTTTACCTCTAGCATCTAAACTATGTAACATGTCGTATGCCTTACGGGGTATTCTATCACTAGTCATATGCAGTAATTTGAACCAGTAGCGAATACAATTGACAGCGGATACTATGTAAATGGGGTGGCGGTTTGTTTCCCCGTAAACTAAGTCATTGGGAGTTCGCTTATCGACACCTAAATATCTCTTTAAGGCAAAAGTATGAACCTGTTCACAGTGGACTGCAGCTTTTTCTAGCCCCCATAATTCAGAACCATACTGCATGATGGGCTGAACTTGGGCATCAAATAACCTAATAAACACCTTAAAGGAATTATTGTCAAGTGTTCGTAGCTTTTTCATAATAAATAACAACACATTTGTGGCCCTACTTGCAAGATTTTTACATGCTCCACTAAAACTCAAACGAGTAGAAAAGAATATTCCTAGATATTTATAAACATTCACTACTGGCATTAACACTCCATTATAAACCCACCTTTCTCTTACGCTAAGATAACCTCCCTTCCGAAATACTATAATGTTACTTTTATTCATATTAACTTTTAACTGAAGTTTTGCAGCTGAACGATGCAAGTTGTTTAGTTGTGTCTGCAAACCTGTCACAGTCTCTGACATTAGAATGACATCGTCAGCTAACAAAAGTATAAACAATTCAAAAGCATCTATTGATAATAAAGCCCCATGTCTTCCATTATTAATAACTTCTATTGCTAACTCATTAATGAACAATGAAAACAAAACTGGGCTGCAAGCATCCCCCTGTTTCACACCAGCAGTACAATTAATGTAATCAGTTAATTTATCACCACAACGAACTCTAGCTTTTACAGAATTATACATACTTCTAACACATCTATAAAGTTTACCTTTAATACCATTCTTATCCAAAACAGACCAAAGAATACTACGATTAATGGAGTCGAACGCTTTCTCAAAGTCAATAAAAGCAGCATATAGTTTTCGATTATGTGCGAATTGCTTTTGAACAAGTGCCAGTAAGGTAAACATATGGTCTACAGTTGAATATCCTCTTTTAAACCCAGCCTGATGATCACCTGTAATGTTTTCATCTACCCATTCTTGTAAACCCTTATTGATAATTATTCCATAAAGTTTACTGCTTACATCATTAAGTGAAATCCCCCTATAGTTATTAGGATTATTTACGACACCCTTTTGTAGAGTGGCAAAATAATGAGAGAGAGAGAGAGAGAGAGAGAGAGAGAGAGAGAGAGAGAGAGAGAGAGAGAGAGAGAGAGAGAGAGACAGACAGACAGACAGACAGACAGACAGACAGAAACACAGAAACACAGACAGAAACACAGAAACACAAAAACACAGACAGGGAGACAGACAGACAAAGACAGAAAGAAGTACTTGCAAAAGCAGAGGGAGGGAGGGGGGGGGGGGGGGGGGGGGGTTAGGAGTAAGGGGCGCACTGTGTGCAAGTTACATCATATCATGACCTGTTTACTTGTGCGTGGATTTTTTAACTTGGAAAATGAATCCGGGAACAACATGATGTGAAAAACTAGAACCAGAGTTTTAAAAAAAATAAATAAAAAAATAAGCAGTTGGAAAACAACATGTTATCTTAAACCACCCTATTATAAAAATAAAAAAACACAAAAAAATATTACGAATAAAAATACCGAAAAAAACAAACGAAATATTAATGAAATGAAGCCAACACCACAAGCACTACCTGCACAAAAAACCCAAACAGACAACAAAAAAAGCCCAAAAAGAAAATAACAACATTAACAACACTTTAAAGTGAAAAGTTAGATTTAAAAATTACTCTGACCTGGAAACCAGCAAAACAATAGACGCAAACACTGAACAAACAACTTTGAGAGAGAGAGAGAGAGAGAGAGAGAGAGAGAGAGAGAGAGAGAGAGAGAGAGAGAGGAGAGAGAGAGAGAGAGAGA
>CM060332.1:53659511-53712011 GCA_030674155.1 Stramonita haemastoma | reverse complement strand
CTCTTGTGGCGACGCGCTCTCCACGGGGAGAGGAGAACAGCCCGGATTTCGCGCAGAGAAATCTTTCGTGACTTGAAAGTGGCATACAAATACAGATACAAAATGAGCATAGAAGGAAGAACTCTCTGGAAACGCGAAAGAGAAAGATGAAAGAGAAAGAAAGCAGAAGGGAAGCGAAAAAAAAAAACCCACAAAAAACCCAACCGAGGACAAGCGCGAAGAGAGAATATGAAAGAACAGAAGATACGGAGTAAGAAAAAAACAGAACGAGAGCAAGAACCAGGAAAAAAAAACAACGAAACGGAACATACCCAATAGAAAAAAAAAGAAGAAAAAAACTGGGAAAACAAAAAGAAAAAAACCAAACAAACCAAAAATAACCACAGAAACCACGCTAAAACACAAAACAAAAAAAACAAAGCCAGAACAGTCAAGAAACAGACAGAATCAGAAAAAGGAAGGAAGAGGAAAACGAACAGGAGGAAGCAGAACAAAAGTGGAAGCAAGCCCACAAAAAAGAAGGAAGAGACAAGAAGAAGTAGGAGCCAAAAAAAAAAAAAATCAGAAAAGCCAGTACAAGAACAGGCTAAGGAAACCGAACAAAGCAGATGGGTGATTTTCCTTCCGTTTTAAACAGAATTCTGTATCGGCGATTTTCGGATTAAGACAAATTGAGGAATATTACATCCAAGGCCTCGAATCCATTTAAAAAGACGAAATGACAACCCGTGACAAGCACCTCTTTGAAAACCTTGAAAATCAAGGTTTGTCTCTCGAAAGTGTTATGGTGGGACATGGGGGTCAAAAACGGATGAAATTTTGTTTACGAGCCCATGTTAAAAGTTATGCCATAATTATATTGAAAGGGCATCACTTGTAAAGCATAAAAATCTAAGAATAACTAAGTTTTCTGCAGTCGCCATGGAAACAATCCAATATGGCCGCCAAAACAGAATGTTTCAAACTCTTAAACCTTTTTATCTATAAAAAGTAGAAGTAACCTGTTTTTGCAGACATGCTTATCAATCTGAATTCTTTAAATTCACACAGGGAGATCTCCATAAATGCATCCAGCAACATTTAATTCTTAAAAAAACCCATGATTTTGGCCACTTTGGGACTTCTGTTTTACCTTAAGGATGATGATAAACTAAAGATAATTTTCTGTGCGAAATAAAGGATCAAATAATTATGTGCGAGTACGTTGACGAAACGAACAAGGAATAACAGACGAGAAAGTCTTCAAGAAGGTAAAAAAAAAAAACAACCAACAACTAATAGCCCACGCACTGTAAGTATCAAGATATCATCTCTCAACGACTAGGTTGGATTGATTTTTTTGTCATTCAGAGTTCAAAACGACAGAGCGAGGCCAAAAGTATGCATTGAATCCAGTGTAGGAGACGAAAGCAGCGCTTGGAGGCTGTATTAACGAAGCAACAACAAACGAAATACGTGTGGTAAAACAGCATTGGTCTGGTGGTGGGGGGGGTGGGGGGTGGGGGTGGGGTTCAAACGTAAAGCTAACTTCCAAGAGTAGATTTGAACACTTTGTTTGAACTTGCTAGGAAACAGATCATTCTAGGTAACGAATTTCGACACAAGCCTAAGGCTGGAGTCAAAATGAAATGAGGAAGGGGAGATTGTGAAGGTGGTGATGTACACTGGAGGTGAATTTATTAGGAACAGACATGGGGGGGGAAGGATGCCTGACAAAACTCTGTGTGTGTGTGTGTGTGTGTGTGTGTGTGTGTGTGTGTGTGTGTGTGTGTGTGTGCACGGTGTGTGTGTGTGTGTGTGTGTGTGTGTGTGTGTGTGTGTGTGTGTGTGTGTGTGTGTGTGTGTGGAGGAGCATGTGCGTGTATATGTAGGCCTAAATACATTTTTAGGGAGAGGAGGCGATTCACAGTTGAATTTGTAGAAGAGGTACAAAAGGGAAACTGATAATTTGAGGGAGGGGGCAGGGTGTATGTGGATAGATTATTGAAAATGGGAATTATAATGTTAGTAAATTAAAGAGCTGGCTTTTCTGTACATATTTTTGGCTTATCCTTAGTTTATCTACAAGGTTCTTTTGTCAAATGGGAAAAAGGGGTAGGATATGTCTGGCTAGGTAAGAGGAGATAGAAAAAGGCTAGCACAAAAAGAGCAGGCTATTGTAACGTGTTTTTATTTGGGGCTAATATCTATCTTCGTTCATTAATTCAGTTTAGGTTCTTTGAAAACAGTTACAGTTTTAAAAAAAAAAACAGTAGGCCTGAAATTGCTGATTTCAGAGCTACAAAATTGTACTTAAATAATGGGGAAAGGAAAGAAATAAGGAAGAAATAACCGCACGTTTGGTATTGCTCCTTCGATTATCTACTGAATTTTGGTTGTTTTGAAAACACCCACAGCCTATTTGAAAACAGGGGTAGGCTGCTGGAAACCACTGAGCTGATTCCAAAACTGAAAAAATTGTCATAAAAGTCCAATCAGTGCAGCAACAGAAACAACCATGGCTTGTTGATAGGGCAGGTGATTTGTGATTAAAAAAAACAACAACTTCCAAACCATTGTGTCAGAAGCTAGGTACCATTATATCTACGTGCCTTTGTGTCCACATGCATGCATGCATGCATACAGGCAGACAAGCCAACTGACAGCCCTTTCCAGTTTACTCATGTTAATTACTAACACTAACTTTTACACTAACCTTTATTTTTTAACCTGACCCCTCATGTGGACACAAAGCAGGTGATATCATGCATGATACAAGACGTGACACAGAAACGAACTTAAAAAAATTCTTTGGGTTTTAAGTGTTGGGGAGTTTGGGTGTTTATGGGGAAAAGGATGTTTATACATACAGGTTGGGATGGATAGCTGAAGGTGGGAAGAGCATAAGAGAAGTTATGACCAAGTCGCCTGTGTGAGTGAGTGTGATATAAAAACAGGGAATGGTACTCACGGAGTTTTTTTGTAAGAGAGGAGGGTGGATGTTGGGCAAAGTAGATACGTATTAAATATAAAAGGTGGGTTTAAGTGAGAAATGCAGTTACCAAGCGCGTGCGCGCGTGTGTGTATGTGAATAGTATCTCTGTGTATGTATGTATGTATGTATGTATGTATGTATGTATGTATGTATGTATGTATGTATGTATGTATGTATGTATGTATTTGTATGTATGTATGTATGTATGTATGTATGTATGTATGTATGTATGTTGTGTGTGTGTGTGTGTTGTGTGTGTGTGTGTGTGTATGTGTTGTGTGTGTGTGTTGTTTGAGAAAGAAATAGTACGATATGCATACCGCCACACATGCATGGGTGCTTAAAAAGAGAGTCTATTCGCATCTCTTCATTCTTAATGTTTGTTTACATCAAGTGAACTGTTGGCGATAAAGATAATTACAAGCATAAGAAAATGGTGAGAAAAAATCCCCAAAGAAGCCAAGGAAACAGAAGTAGAAGTACAAGGAAAAAAAAGTCATAAAGGAAAAACGTAATTATTATAAGCAAACAAAAAACTGAAGGAAAAAGAAGACACAAAGGAGACTGAAGAAGGTTCATAACAAGAAAGAAAGTGGTAGATACACAACAACAACCAGCAAAAGCAACCTCAAAATTTAGAAAGATTAAAAAGAAATTGTGAACAAAACCAAAACTGGCAACAACAACAACAACAACAACAACAACGAAAGCATCATTTAACCGGGTTTGTGTGTATTGAAAATGTTAATCCGTTGAATTAAGAATGCATGTGGAAACGAAAATCTACGTTGGGCAAGTTAAAAATAATGAACAGTTAAGTGTTGACAAAAGCAGAGAACAAAAGCTTTGTTCTTCCACTGCCGCATTTCCCATCCATTGACTTGACTTATTCCTATTAATTCCTTGATGAACAAAGGGCCCACCAACACCCCTCCTACGGACTCGGTTCTGGGAGATCCTCTTCAGCTCGGCCCACGTCATTCCGGCTGCCTTTGTCTCTGCTTCAATGCTTCTGCGCCAGGCCTGTTTTGGTCGACCTACTTTCCGCTTCCCCTGTGGATTTCAGTCAAGGGCCTGCCTGGTGACATCTGAAGCAGGCTTGCGGAACGTATGGCCGATCCATCCCCATTTCCTTTTCTTGATCTCCGTCTCGATTGGAGCGTGTCTGGTCCTGTCTCACAGTTCTTCGTTTGAGATGACTTCTGGCTACCTGATACCGAGGATGTTCCTAAGGTATATGTTGGTAAATGTTTGGAGTTTGTGGATGTTGGTCTTTGTTACCCGCCAGGTTTTTGAGCCATACAGTAGGACCGACTTGGCGTTGGTGTTGAATATCCGGATCTTGGTGTGGAGTGAGAGGGCTGTTGATCTCCAGATTGGGCGAAGGGTGTTGAAGGCATGACGGGCTTTATTTATTCGGCACTTGATGTCTTCGTCCGTCCCCGCCCCCCCCCCCCCCCCCCATCTTTACTGACGGATTTCGCATTCATTACTACATATGTAAGCTTTTCCCATGTGTAGTATGCTAAAATTATCATTGTTACTTGCTCCACTTACTGCTATGTAAGTACATCTCCTGTGTTCAGATAACAGACATATGGCTACAGTGCCGGTCCACACGAAATGTCAAAAATAGCATAACATTGTATGAATAGGGAAAACATGTGTTTGCTTAAACATGTTTAAATGTTCGGGCAGTTCTTTTGAAAACCAGTTTAGCTGTGGTGAATGATTGTGTAGGGGGTGGGGTGGGGGGGTGGGGGTCGGAGAGGGTTGGAGAACAAAAACAACAAAGAAATTAGACACTGAAAATTAAAAGTGGAAAGAACAGAATAAAAGAGTGTGGAGGGAAGAGAACAGGGGCAAGAAATAAAACAGTGGAGAAAATAAGTACAGGATGCAGGAGAAACGAGGAACCTTAAAAAAGCAGAAACAACGGGAAGAAGAGGAAGGGGAAAGAAGAAAAAGCAGAAGCAAAACAGGAGTAGAAGAAGAAGACGAACGACACACATAAAAAGGAAAAGCCAAAGTAACGGAACAGACCAGGAACAAAAATAAGAAAAAAGAAAAAACTACGAAGAATTGGAGGAAAAATAAGAACCCCCCCCAAAAAAAACAACAACAACAAAAAAAAAAACCCACAACAAAATACAAAAAAGACCCCAAACAATAAACCAAACAACAACAAAAAGCAAAAGAAAAATCCCAAACAAACAAACCCAAAGCGAAACAAAGCAAATGAAGACGAAGAAAAAATTGAAGAAACCATAAGAAAAAACAAACAAAAAAAGCAAAACAAAAATAAACAGCAAGAGACGAAAATGATGAAGGAATAGAAGAGCAAGAGCAAGAAAAACAACAACAAAGAAACAGAACAGACCAGCAATAAAAATGAAATAGAAAAAAAAAGACGGGGAGAAAAAAAACGGACAAAGCAGAAGCAAAGCGGGCGCAAACCAGCAACAACAAAATCAAAACGAATGCTGAAAAATAACAGAGGATACAAAGGACTAAGGACCAGAAAAACAGAAACAAAAACTCCCCCCTTCCCCCCAACCACCAGAAACAAAGTGCAAAATAAAGGGAAGAACAAGAGTAAAACGAAACAGTAAAAACGAGAAAAAAACACGACGAAGAAGAAGCAGAAACAAAGAAAGAAAGAGCACAACCAAAAGAAAATGGAAGAGAATAGGCGAAAAATACAAAGAAGGATGTTTACAAATAAAGAGACCCAGGAACAATGATGTTTTAAGGAATCTGGTTTTAGTTTCATAATGATAATAATAATAATAATACATGGGATTTATATAGCGCTGAATCTTGTGGAGTACAAATATCAAAGCGCTTATCATCTCTTATGATCTTATCTTATTCATCTCTTGTGTGATAGATGTAGTTTTTCCTGGCTGACCCTTATGGCTGACCAAGGTGTTGATACATGGAAGGACAGTGAAGTTGGTTTTATACCCAGTTTTAATCTGTATATAGTTGCAAACTTTTGATCTGAGATTTTAAAATGTGACGAGGTGACAGCCCCGATTATGGCCTATGTGGTTGGCAGGGCTATAAACAAGAGGATTAGATTGGTTTTTCTTCTTCATCGAACCTTCAGACACCAACTGCTGTCTGTCATTTTATGCGCAAAAATGCGCTGCGCTGCTGTTAAGCACCTGACAAGTCAGGCCCAGCGCGTCTGACTTGGGCGTCCGAGAAAAGTGTTATCGTTAAGTCTCTCTGAAAAGAAAAGGCAGGAAAATGGACCAAGAAGGCAGAAAATAGTTACGAAGAAGATGACAGAAAGAAAAGGAACAAAGCAGAAACAAAGAGAGGAATAGAAAAGAGGGAATTCTTAGCACAACATTTCCAGAAAGTGGAGATGCTATTTATACTGACAGGCTATCCAGGCATCCCCACGCGGATAAACATGAATAAAAACAAAGTGTAGGAGCGGACCAGCCGCCATGGCGCAGTGGTTAGCGCCTTGGATTCCGGACTGGAAGGTCGCGGGTTCGAATCCCATAAGTCATAGGGATTTTTTCGGGCTCCGGACGGCTCCTACCCAGAGTGAGTGTGCTGTGGGCTCAGTTGGGGAGACTGGGACCACACAGTCGAGCTTCATCCACTTTACGGATGCGAATTTGAGGGTGTTGCTCAAATTACCTGACCAACACTGCAGGTGTCTGTATCTCTCGGGCCTGGTTGACGCCGGGATATAATTATTATGACAGTAAGCGTAGATAACAACCCTGTCAAGTAGTCTCAAAGCGGATGCACCTCACAGCAGCATCATTACATCATCCTCATTATCATTGATCATCATGCATAATAAAAAAATTGCCTCTGATTCGGTAGCTCCCATTGCTCTGGTCTCATGGTGACCTCAGTTTGGTTTACCCATACACTCCTGTGCCTGTGGTGAGTTTGTGTCAAAGCCTTAGGGGTTGGAGGTTCGCGGGGAGGCGGTCGTTGGAGGGACATTGTGGTGATCGCCACCTCTGGTGAGTGACTCACGCAGTCTGGCTCCGCGACTGAGCTAATACTGTCGTTAGTAGGGGGCTTAGTAGGTGGTGTCCTGCGTATGTTAGCTCAGAACAGGCACCACTGAACACCACCAAAGTGACCCAGCAGAAGTGCAGGGCCCCTCTGGCTGGTGGCCCCGCGGCGGCCTAATATTGATGGGCTCCCTGTGGACTGCCGATCCCGGGGTGAGACACAACGAGTCAGGGTATGGCTGTGGCGGGGAGATTGAAATGAGCGGCGTGAGAGCAACAGGACGGGGGCGTCACAGAAGACGAGGCAGCAAAAAAAAACAAACCTGTTCCACCTTTCGAAAGAGTAGGCCATTGTGTGTAGTAGGGAACGGATGACAGAATTTACAAAACTACATGCACACGGGGGCTAGACGTAAGAAAAAGTATATAAGTACCTATTCTGTTATCATCAAAATAAAAAAATGATAGATTAATAATTATGTATGCACTTTGAAGAGATGTCATAAATGTCATATCATTTGAGTGGTGGTCTGGGTACTAGTCTTTCGGATGTGATGATACACTGCGGTCCCGTGTGCAATACGCATTTAACGCACGTAAAATAACCCGCAGCAGCAAGAGAGTTGTCCCTGGAAAAATTTTGTTGAAACAAAAGCCACACTGATAGAGAAACAAATACAGTTGCAGACAGAAAAAGAGAAAAAAATAATGGGTGGAGCTGCTCTTATGGCGATGCACTCTGCCCGGGGGAAGGCAAACTGAATTTCATGCAGGGAAATCGAACGTGACTTGAAGTCGTATGAAATACAAAACAATACAATAAAATGTAATACATTCAATGCTAAACAATACAACACAACGCAATACTATACAATACAATGCAATGCATACAATACAATATAATGCAATACAATACAATACAATACATACAATATAATGCAATATAATGCAATACAATACAAAACAAAACAATGCAATACAATACAATACAACGGAACACAATAGAATACGTTTAGTGGACGCAAACGCTGAGATTCAAACCACGACTTATGAACCACGCGATGACAGGTAAACGCCCTAACCACTTAGGTATAGTGTTCGTCTGAACATTTTCAATGCATTAAAATATTTTGTTTTTTCTTTCTTTTTTTTTTTAAATTTTTTTTAAAAAGAATTTTCTTGGAAGTAATTCAGTTCTCAACCAGACACACTGTCTATGTTGGGTGTGTAGTGTGTGTGTGTCAACTGGTTTGACCCCACGCGATGACCTCACAGCCCTCCACGCATGCCCAGTGTCATATGTTTCGCTTCCGTCAGGAAGGCACGGGTGGCGCACTGTCTTTTTGTACTAGGTAAGTTGTCGTCTTTTCTCTATTTTACCGATGTTTTCTAAGCATATTATCCAAGTCAATACTGTTTGCTTTGCTTGGAAGTGTTATCGTTTTATAATTATGGCCATTTCAGGCGTAGATGATGAATTATCTCAGGAATGCAGGTTTAGATTGTGTTGTTGTGTACCGGCAGTTGTCTCGTGCAGGCCTGTGTACACGTGTGTGTGAGGTCCGTGCAGTGGGCTCAGTGACAGTGCTTTTTTTTTTTTTTAAAGGTCCTGGAGAAACTCTGGACTGACAGTGTGTGTGTGTGTGTGTGTGTGTGTGTGTGTGTGTGTGTGTGTGTGTGGTGGTGGTGGTGTGGAGAAGAGAGAGAGAGATGAGATGAAAAGGAGAGACGGAGGAGGAGAAAGAGATGAAAGAGAGAGAGAGAGAGAGAGAGAGAGAGAGAGAATGAATTAAAGGATGAATGATGAATAATAATAATGAAGAATAAATAAATGATCTCATTTTCCAAGAGTTACAGAATAAGCATTCACATACTTTTTTTTTATCCGTCCTTGCCAAGAGAGAGAGAGAGAGAGAGAGAGAGAGAGAGAGAGAGAGAGAGAGAGAGAGAGAGAGAGAGATTTTTTTTACTTCGACAATAATGGAAGAGCACAAATGCTATATTTTTGTACATCCAGTCCTCGCATGCATGCAGTTTAATCTTGTCATCCGCACACAATGGCTACTCTTCTAAAAGGCTGGAACAGGTTTTAACGTGTTCGCAAGATGTTTGGTCTATTTTCGCGCATGGGACTTCGGTTTATAGACTCACCCGAAGACTTTTCGGGGGAGTAGAGCGGCACTAAAGTTAACTCAGGGGGAAAAATCCATGGCATGATAGTGTGAGAGGTTTGATATTGTTAAAAAATCATGATTTTGTATTTGTACACCACTTTATGTCACAGATTTCTCTACTTGAAATAAGGGCTGCTCTCTCTGTGGAGAGCTTGCCGCCACAAGAATAACGCCACCCATTAAAAAAAAATTGTCCTTGTGTATTTGTTTTTCTATCAGAGTGGCTATTAACTGCACAATTTCACTAGTTACAACTCTCTTGTTGCCGTGGGTTCTTTTACGCGAACTTATTTGTGTTGCAAATGGGACCATGGTTTATACTTTTATCATCTCATCCGAAAATCTAGCGCTCAGGAAGGTGTGTTTCATTTATATGTGGGTTTTTGGTAGTGAGTTTGTAACTGGTATCGATTTAGTCCCCCTCCCTCCCTCCCCGCCCTTTTTCAGTATCCTCTTTAAAGGTAAAAGGTAAAGGTGTCCCATAACCTAGCAGTCGTAGGGGAGCGAGGCATCAGATACCTCAGCTTCTCTAAGGGCCAGCATGTTGAGGGCAGCGCCCATCCCATCTCCTCTCCTCGCTGCTTTACCTTCCCTGACCCTAAAGAGGGCAGGTACCCATTCACAGCTGGGTGAACTGGGGGGACTGTACTGAAGCCAAGGCGCGCAAACTGTCACCCATCCGAATGGTAACCACGCTCGATGCTGCTTAAATTAACTTATCCTCGATATAAAAGAAGAAAATAAATAAATAAATAAATAAATAAATAAATAAAATAAAATTAACTTGACTGGGGAAAGCGAGTGCTCAGTATCCTCCTTTCTCAGCACTCAGACCCTCTCTGCGGGTGTGGATATTTTTGGTTGGGCCATCTACTATAAACCTACATTACATTCAATCCTGAAATCATCAGTTGGAGCACTTCTGTCACTCGACCTTGTTCTTCAGGTCATGTGTGTGTGATTGTAACCACGGGGCTCCTTTGTTCCCTAGCTTTCCCCAACTAGCGGATAGCCTAGTGGTCAGAACATTGCGCTGGCAATTTGAAGACCCGGGTTCGAGTCCGGTCGAGGAAATTTTCTTCCTGGAGTTAACATCAGTGCTGACTCCACTCTCCCCAAAAGTCCTTCGGATGAGACTTTAAACCGAGGCCCCGTGTGCGAACGCACGCAGAACATCTTGCGCACACGTTAAATCCTGTTCCGCTTTTCGTAAGAGTAGGCCATCGTGTGCCGGTGGGAAC
Organism: Stramonita haemastoma; assembly: GCA_030674155.1. NCBI lineage: Eukaryota > Metazoa > Mollusca > Gastropoda > Neogastropoda > Muricidae > Stramonita > Stramonita haemastoma. Next base: position 53,701,630 of record CM060332.1, on the reverse strand, counting down.
AGATGACATGATTTACAAAACTGCATACACACGGGGACCGGATGAAAAAAAAGCATATGATTGCTTATTCTGTTATCCTCGATATAAAAGAATAAATAAAAAAAAAAAAAATAATAAAACAACTCTTTGTGTCCCCCCCCCCCCCCCCCAGCAATACAGGCCGTACACGCGTAGGACCACAAGGGACAGGCAATGTGTGTGTCGTGTCGTTAACTGGATGTTGTCGTAAAGTGGACAGGTTACACTAAGATAAGAACTCCTGGAAGATTTTGGAAACTTCCAGTGAAAATTTCGTGTAGACTTCTGCATGCCTTCTGTACCCCGAGAGAGAGAGAGAATGAATAAATAATGAATAATCTTTATTTTCCAAGGATAACAGAGTAAGCATGTAATACTTTCTTTCATCCGGCCCTTGCCCTGATTAGGGAGAAGCACCCCCCCCCCTCCCTTAAAAAAATCTCAACAACAACAACAAATATAACAAAAGAAAAACCAACATCACCAACAATAAGAGAGAGAGGAGAGAGAGAGAGAGGAGAGAGAGAGAGAGAGGAGAAGGGGAGAGAGAGAGAGAGAGTCATTTTAAGTTTGCAGTCTTGACTGATTTTTAAACATTAAGTATCTTTTTATTTTCAGTTTTTAGGATCATACTTTTTTATATCCGAGTTGGTAAAAAAACAACACCGATGTGTTAGGCAATTAAAAAAAAAAGTTAATTTCTAACCGGGTTCGCGTCATTGAAGGTCTTGACCCAGTTAGCGACATTAAGACCATATAAGGACAGCACACACGTACAAGATAGCGTTGCGACTGTGGGAAGGGAGTGAGTTTTTCTACACTGCTGCTATTAGTAAAGTACACGGCACACGCCGGGGCTCAAAGGTGAGCTGATATCACTGTCTGCTTCTTTAGTCTTCTGTGAGGCCCCATCTTTCGAGGTTGATTGTGTTGAAGCAGCCTTGTTCATTGGTTTGTGTACGTATATATTTACTTACTTATATCTTTATCTATCAGTCAATTAATTAATCTATTGATTCTTTGACGTCTGTATTTTTCTAAATCCATTTATTCACCAACTTATTTGTCTTCTGCATTGAACGAACCGTGAGTTCAGTTGTAGTGTGCTTTCGCGACATTATAACACTATTGCAAATGGCTGAGGATGGAGAAGATTGCATTGCTAGGATAAGAAAGGTACACATAACCATGCATGCACATGCGCCCGCGTCACCTGCATGCTTGCATATGCTCGCGCACGTGTGCGCGCGCACACACCACACACGCACGCACGTAAACACACACACACATAGCGGTGGATTAGTGGTCTAGAGATACTGTGCCTAAAAGCGAAACGTGTGGGCCTGATTCCCGTTCGTGCCTCAACTTTTCCCTTCATTCTCTAGAGTTCCAGTGGTGGTCTGGGTGCTAGTCTTTCGAATGAGACCATAAATCGAGGTTCCGTGTATACCACACACATTTAGTGCACGTTAAAGAGCCCACGGCAACAAGAGTTGTACCTCGCAAATTCTGCATAATTTTGTATAGAAGCCACTTTGATGGGGAAAAGGTACACTTGCAGACAGGATATGTTTATTTATTATTATTTCTTTGGGATGCGATTTCCTATTGGGGGAGAGCAGTCCAAATTTCACGCGGAGAAATCTGCTGTGATGTGCGCGGGTGTGTGCGGGAACTTAACTTGATAAAAACTTGAATAAGAAGAACTAAAATTAAAAAAAAGAATCATTTTATTTATTTTCTTCTTTTATTTCGGGAATAATGGAATGACACTCGTGTGGGTTTTTTACATCCAGTCCCCGTGTGTACGCAAATTTGTCAATTTTGTCATCCAATTCCCTCGGCACACAATGGGCTACTCTCTCGAGAAGCGGAACAGGTTTTAACATGTGCGTAAGATGTTCTGCGTGCGTTCGCACACGGGGCCTAGGTATATAGTCTCATACGAAAGACTTTCAGGGAGAGTGGAGTCAGCACTGATGTTAACTCCAGGGGAAAATATCCCCTTGAACGGGATTCGAACCCGGTTTGTCAGAATGCGAGCGCAATGTTCTAACCACTAGGCTATCCCGTTCCCAGTACAGTATACAGCGTATAATTATTGTCAGTGCTCAGTGTTTGTGTTTCTGTTGTTTTGCAGGGAGGCAGCCACATGACAGTGGCTGTTTTCAGAGCTCAGTGTTGAGCGGCAGGTAGGTGTTAGCGGATACATGTGGTGTGTGTGTGTGTGTGTGTGTGTGTGTGTGTGTGTGTGTGTGTGTGTGTGTGTCTGTGTCTGTGTGTCTGTGTCTGTGTGTCTGTGTGTCTGTGTGTCTGTGTGTGTTTGTGTCTGTGTCTGTGTATGTGTCTGTGTGTGTGTCTGTGTTTGTCTGTGTGCGGTCTTGTGTTCGCTTTTCCCTGTGTCTATCATTCTCTCTGTTGCTCTCCGTCATTCGTCGTTTCTTTGTCTCTGTCTCCCTCTGTCTGTCTGCTTGCTTGTCTGTCTGCTTGTCTGTCTGTCTGTCTGTCTGTCTGTGTCTGTCTGTCCGTACGTCCGTCCGTCCGTCCGTCCGTCCTTCCATCCGTCCGTCCCTTCGTCTGTCTGTCTGTCTGTCTGTCTCTGTCTGTCTGTCTGTCTGTCTGTCTGTCTGTCTGTCTGTCTCTGTCTCTCTCTCTCTCTCTCTCTCTCTCTCCTCTCTCTCTCTCTCTCTCTCTCTCTCTCTCTCTCTCTCTTTTCCTTTTCTCATCTCCTGTCTTTCCCTTCCTCTCTAGTGTGTGTGTGGCGCGCGCGCGCGCGTGTGTATGTGTGTGTGTGTGTGTGTGTGTGTGTGTGTGTGTCAGTCTGTCTGTCTGTCTATCTGTCTGTCTGTCTGTCTGTCTGTCTGTCTCAAGGGTGATTTTCCTTCTATTTTAAAACGAAATTCAGAATTGGCGATTTTCTGATTAACAAAAAAGTAAGGACAATTAGATCGAAGACCTTGAATTCTTTCGAAAATGACCAAAATGATAACCTGTCACACACACGTCCTTGAAAATCCTTGAAAGTCAAGGTTTTTCTATCTATTATGGTCTTTTTTTTTTGGGGGGAAAGGCGTAGGATATGTATGGCTAGATTAAGTGGGAATAGGAAAGGGCTAGTACAATAAAATGCAAGTTTTTTTTTCTTACATGGTTTCATTCTGGACTAATACCTATCCTCGTTCATCAATTAAACTTGGGTTCGTTTGGAAACATACGCGATTTTTCCAAAATACAGAGCTGGAAAATTAGAATTAAAACAATGGGGAAATGCACGAAAGAAGCAAGAAATAACTGTACCTTTGGACCTTTTCCTTTGTTTTTCCATTTGATTTGGGGACTTTTGAAAACACTCACGGCTTATTTGAAAACAAGAGGTAGGCTGTCGGAAACCACTTACCTCATTCAAGAGTTGCAGAATTCTCATAAAAATTCCTATCAGGGATTGTTGATAGGACCGGTGATTTGTGATTTAAAGAGATCTTCCGAATTGTGTCAAAAGCAAAGTATCATTATGTCTAATGTGCCATTGTGTCCACATGCATGCATGCGCACAGGCAGACAAGCCTACTGACTGACAGCCCTTTCCCAGTTACTAATGTTAATTACTAACACTAACCTTTACACTCACCTTTATTTTCTTAACCTGGCCCCAATGTGGACACAAAAGGCAGGTGGATATTATGGTTCAAGACGTCACACAGAAACAAACATTTTTTTTTTTGCTTTTTGTGCGTTTTTAGGTCTGGTCGAGTAAGGGGGGGGGGGGGGGGGGGGAGGGGGGTTAGAGAGGAAGGACGTTAGACAGAGAGGGCGGGATGGATAGCTGTATGCGGGAAGGGGCATAAGAGAAATTATGGATAAGTCAGTTCTGTGAGGGAGTGGGAGAGCAAGAATAGGGGATGTTTCTAGTTTTAATTTGTAAGAGGAGAAGGGATACTTTTAGCTGTGCCCCCCCCCCCCCCCGAGTCCCGCTTTTAAAGGAGAGAAAAGGGATGATATCTCTGCCTTAACCTCATCCATTGTAAAGTCCCCATTTTTAAAACGTTGGTTGCTTCGCTTGTGTTATTCCTGTAGTGCGTATTTTAGGTATTCGCTAATTGTCTAAGGCATCTTTGTTTCCTAGAGATTGTTTGATAAAGACTAGTCTGTATGTGCTGGCTAGATTTAGATAAAGAAAGTTCAATGTTAAAGAAAAAAGGCAAATCACCCTGCTGTTGTTTGTCTGCTTGCCTGTCTGTCTGTGTATCTGTCTCTGTCGCTGTCTCTCTTTCTCTCTTTTTTTTCCCTAGCTCTCCGTCTTTCTGTGTCTGTCTCTGTCTCTCTCTGTTTCTCTCTCTCTGTTTCTCTCTCTGTCTCTTTCTCTCTGTCTCTCTCTGTCTCTGTCTGTCTGTCTCTCTCCCCTTTCTCTCTTTTTCTGTCTCTGTCTGTCTGTCTGTCTTTGTGAAGACATGTGTCTGTAGGTATGTCTGTCTGCAATGTGTTTGTGTTTGTTCTCTGGCTGTCTATCTGCCTGTCTGTATGTCTATCTGTCTCTGTCTCTGTCATCTATCTGTCTGTCTGTCTCTCTGTCTCTGTTACTATCTCTTTCTCATTGTCTGTCTCTGTCTGTCTGTCTCTGTCTAAGTCTCTCTTTCTCTGTATGTCTTTGTCAAGATATATGTCTGTAAGTTTGTCAGTTTGCAAGTGTGTATCTGTCTGGCTTTGTCAAGATATGTGTATGTTGGTCTGCAAGTGTGTCTGTAGGTATGACTTTCTGTCTGTCTGTCTGTCTGCCTTTTTTCCTGTCTGCTTGTCAGCCTGCCTATCTGCCGGCACGTCTATTATTCTGTCTGTCTGTCTGCCTTATTCCCTGTGTCTCTTTATTCTCTTTGTGTGTGTGTGGGGGGGGGGGGGGGGGAGGGGGGTGTCTCTCTTTCTGCCGTGTGTGTATGTGAGCGTACATGTGTGTGTGTGTCGGTGTGTTTTATTTTAATTTTTTTTTTAAATTTTATTTCCTTTTTTTTTTCGAGGATAATGGAATAAGCACTTATGTGCTTTTTTTTTTGTTTTTGCTTTTTTTACATCTAGTCCACGGATGTGTGAAGTTTTGTAAATTTTGTTATACGTTCCCATCCACACACAATGGCTTACTCTTCCGAACAGCAGAACGGGAATTTAACGTGTGCGCAAGATGTTCTGTATGCGTTCGCACGGGACCTCGGTTTCTAGTCTCATCCGAATAATTTTGGGGTGAGTGGAGTCGGCACTGATGTTGACTCCAGAGGAAAAAAATCTTGTCGAACGATAATCGAGCGCGCGTGCGCGCACGCGCGCGCGCGCGCGCGGTGTGTGTGTGTGTGTGTGTGTGTGTGCGCGCGCGCGTGCGGTGTGTGCGTGCGTGCGTCCGTGCGTGCGTCTGTATCTCTGTGTTCTCTGTGTGTATCTTTCTCTCTGTCTTTCTGTTCTGTCTGTCTCTCTGTGTTTGTAATTATAATTATGTGCATGTAAGTGTATTGGTCTGCAAGTGTGTGTGTAGTTATATCTGTCTGCCTGTTCTGCTATCTGTCTGTCTGTCTGTCTGTCTGTCTGTCTGTCTGTCTGTCTGTCTGTCTGTCTGTCTGTCTGTCTGCCTGTCTCTTTCTTTGTCTCAAAAGAATAAAGAAAGAAAATAAAGAAAACAGTACGTGGATGCGTGTGTATGTTTACGTGTGAGTGTACGTGTGTGTGTGTCGTGTGTGTGTGTTGTGTGTGTGTGTGTGTTGTGTGTGTGTGTGTGTGTGTGTAGTGTCTGTGTGTGTATGTGTGTGTGTGTGTTTTTGTGTGTGTGTTTGTGTGTTTTTGTGTGTACGTGTTCTTCTTCAGTGTGTTTTCTTTACACCCCCCCCCCCTTTATGTCTTTATGTCCCTTCTCCACTTGTTTGTTTCTTTAAAAAAAATTTTTTCCACTTTTTCTTTCGTTTACTTTTATTTTTTCCGGTTGTTTTAATTTTTGCTTCTGCTGTTTTTTTCATTTCCTTTTGCGTTCTCCGATTGCTTTTTCCTTTCTTCAAGCTTTTTTATGCATCTTGATCGGTTTCTTCCGCTTGTTATTTTGTTATTTTTGTTCCGTTTCTTTTGAGCTTTTTGCCCATTTCTCCCGCTGTTTGCAACAAAAAAAAATTAGCCAAAGAAACAAGAGAACTAGGAGAAGTGAAAGGAGAAAATGATTCAGCTTAAGGAACTTTGGAATACAAATCAGGAGAAACGGGAAAAAACCCATAATGGGATAAGAAAACAGATAAGATTAAAAATGATACAGTCAGTGGAGTGTATTTGAAGAGGCGGAAATTATATATATATAATTATATATATATATATATATCAAACATAAGATTGTATATATAATCACGGAAACTTGCATGGACTGAAAAAAATGTTTAAACACATAAACAAAAATGGGGACTAATAATAAAAATATTATTGCAGTCGTTGTGTCCTGAGATAGATGATTCTAGATTGGATGGGCCCAAAAATATGTTGAAGATATAAAGGCAATGCATTTTTGAAAGACGAGTTTCACTCATATGAAACATTTTGCAGACAAGTGGAATCGAAAGATGAGCAGCAGTTAGTAGCAGAACCAATTTTCCACAGTGAAAAACTTAATGTGGGATACCAGTGCATTTATCATAAAAAGTGGGCGCAAAACAAATAATTTTTGATTAAACACTTGAGGCGAGGTAATAGTGACAGTGTAACTCATGAGAAGTTATCAGCCAAGTTAGGTACAAACATTAATATTTTGCATTATGTTAGCTGTATCTGATCAATTCAAGACTATGCGAGAATAAACGGTATTTAACTGCATGGCTACTTCAGTAAAGAAAGAACCAATGCTCCAGAGATAATAATTACCAAAAGCTGGTGATGCTTAGTAAAATGGAAATTTTTGACTATATTTTTTATGAATTGAGAGACGCAATTTAACAGTCCAATTGACTGGCACAGTGCATTAAAACAGATGACGAATATTAAAGAAATCAATTTGAAATAATTTTAAATTAAGATCTTTTACAGAATTTTAGTTATGAACAAAATATTAAACAAAGTCAAAGTTACAATGACAACTGCAATTTTTGTGATGAGGAAAAAGATACTATAAACCATATTTGATCGGAGTGTCAATTTGTACAGTTTCTAGAAAGAATTTGAAGTGACTTTAAAACAAAAGTATCAATCCGAGAGACTGAACCTTCACGTGGAAATAGTGATTATTTGGCAATGACGCAACTACCAAAAATGAGGTAGTCTTTGATTAATCATACTGTTAGCAAAGTTTTATGTTTACAAAAGTCGAATTGGGAAAACAAAACCTAATGTTGGTATTTTTCTGAATAAACTAAAATACAAGTATGGAAGGGAAAAGCTGCAGCACCGTAAACAAATGCAGTTTAATAAATTTCGGAAAAATGGCTTCAGTATATAAACTTAATAGAAAGTTTAGTACCATTTCAAAATATTAGTAAAATTCTATATGCAATCTATAAACTTGTCTGAGCATCGAAACGGATGACTGGTTATTTGTACTTTGTGTAGCAATTAGCCCTGTTAGCCTGTTAAACGGTAATAAGGAAATGTTTGGACGAAAAGTCTTTTTTTGTTTTGAAATGCATATGTGCGCCAATAAAAAAAAAAATTTGGAAAGGAAAAGAACTACAAAGAAAAAAGAAAAAACTGGCAGAACAAGTGACAGAAACACAAGAAAAAAAACGATAAATAAAGAAGAAAAATGAACAGAAGAAACGGACGAAAACAGAAAAAAATAAATCAAAGAAAAATAAGGAGCGAAACAACAGATAAGTGGGCAGAAGACAATACCCAAAGTAGAGGGGTAATCAGAAAATTAGCATTACACGCAACACGAAAGGGAACTGAAGAAGGAAAAGAAAATAGGAATTGGAGATGAAGAGTTTTCAAAAGTGAAAAAAATGGTATAAGAACCAAAAGAACAAGAATCAGTAATCGCAGCAAAAATAAATTTAAAAAAAGGCAGGACAAATAAATGAAAGAAAACTAAAATAATGATGGTAACAACTATAATAATAATAATAATAATAATAATAATAAATGTAATAATGATGATAAAATAATAATAATAACAATAACAATGATAACAACAATAACAACAACAACAACAACAACAACAACAAAATAATAATAATGATAATTAATAATAATAATATAATACCACCACAACAATAACAATAAAAATGATGATAGTGGACATTTTTTTAGTGCTTTCCTCACTTTCTCCTCTACAGGGAAATCACAAAGCGCTTTACATTACAAGAAAAAAGCTATAAAAAAAAAAAACAAAAAAACCCTGAACAAAACCAACAACCAGACACTCAAATACAAAACACAACACCACTCCTATGTACAGTGAAAATAAACAATTATTATGATTTAAATAACGTAGAGAAAGATCACTTCAAAAACAAGACGAAAATAACAAGAGACAAAAAACATGTATATAATACATACACGCCTATACACACACATCCGCGCGCGCGCGCACACGCACACACACACACACACACACACACACACACACACACACACACACACACACACACACACACACTCACACTCTCTCTCTCTCTCTCAAACACACACACACACACACACACACACACACACCCCACACACACACACACACACACACACACACACACACACTTACTATATCAGCACTGACGGTAGTTTGAACGTCTTTTATAAGTAGAGGGATACATTTCGGTCGATACTTTCATTCGTAGGTGCCAAGAGTAAACTCACACGAAACTAACAATGGTACTTGTAAAACGTCATTGGTAAATACTGGGGTCTTTACAACATAAAATGTACTTCGTGCCCATTTCCAGATTTACGCAATGTACGAGTAAAATCGATCCAACTTGAAGGTATTTTTGCAGCAATTTTGGTGTGTACTTATTTCAGATATACCACATCTTAACCTGGTCATAAGAAATGTTAAATGCTTGTCTAGATATATTTTTGAGATATGTTTTCCTATAATGAACACTGTAAAATGTTCTATATAAACCGCTCATGCCCATGTGGAAGTCCCATTCTTGCATCTGCTTAAAATATGTCTTTCTTTAAATTGGTCTAAAAGTTATTTTATATTTTGAACACATCCATTTTCCTCATTTAATACCGAAAAAAACCGTTCATAAATCTAAAGAATAATTGATACCCAGTTTCTTTTGCCCCTAACATCCAAATAGTATAGCAATCTCTAAGCTTTCTTTGGTAAATTTAACATCTTCCATTGCTACTTACTTGAGCAATAACAAATACAACATATAACAATACAATTCGGATATCCTTTCGTTTCAACCGTAAACAAATTCATTTGGGGTTATCCTTTTAACCCCCAGAATTTTTTTCAAAGCAAATAAATGCACTTGTTCACACTGACGCGATGCATTGTCCAACCCCAGAGTTCTGCTCCATACAAAGCAATAGATACAATCAAAAAGAGAAGACAAAGGGGTGGAAGAAACATAAGAAAAAGAACAATACGAGGAGAAGATCGAAAACAGGAATGGAGGCGAAAAGTCCTGAAGAGGATCCAGGAACGGGAAGAAGTCAGAAAAACAGATTCAGTTACGAAAAATCCAAGAAGAAAAGTTAAGGGATGGTGTTTTATGACCTATGCAGTCAATTGTGGGGTAAGGCATCAGAGACGTCAGCTTCTCTAGGGGCCAGCATGTTGAGGCACGCCTATTCCTTCTTCCTCGCTGCTTGCTTTTCCCTGACCCTAAGAGGGCAGGTACCCTTTACTGCTGGGTGAACTGGGGGGCTGTACTGAAGCCAAGGCGAGCAAACGGTTCTCCCATTCACTTGATAACCACGCTCGATGCTGCGTAACCTTAGCTTTGGGAGAATGAGCGCTCTGAGCTATGTAGGTCAGGGGTCAGTGTGCTTAGGGGGAGCCAGCACTCTGACTCTGAACTATATAGCTCAGAGGGCATTAGGGAGAGTGGGCATTCTGACCTCTGAACTGTATAGTTCAGGGTTAGAGTTGCACTAGATGGGAGCGAGCACTCTGACCTCTGAACTATATAGCTCAGGGTCAGAGTTGCACTAGGGGATGCGAGCACTCTGACCTCTGAACCATGTAGCTCAGGGGTCAAGTGCAGTAGGGAAAGCAAGCGCTCTGACCTCTGAACTATATAGCTCAGAGGTCAGGGGAATTGGGGAGAAAGGCACTCTGGCCTCTGAACTATATAGCTCAGAGGTCAGAGGGCATTAGGGAGAGCGGCACTCTGACCTCTGAACTATATAGCTCAGAGTTTCAGAGGGCATTAGGAGAGCAGGACTCTGACCTCTGAGCTTGATAGTTCAGGGTCAGAGTGCACTGGGGAGAGCGAGCACTCTGACCTTTGAGCTATGTAGTTCTGTGGTCAGGGTGCATGTATGGGGTAGTCATGCTCTGACCTTTGAACTATATAGCTCAGGGGTCAGAGTATACTAGGGAGAGCGAGCACTCTGACCTTTGAGCTATGTAGCTCTGTGGTCAAAGTTCATCGTAGGGGAGTGAGTGTGCTCTGACATTTGAACTATATAGCTCAGGGGTCAGAGTGTGTAGGGAGAGTGGGTACTTTAACCACTGAGCTACATAACGCAGTGGTTAAAGTGTTCCCCCTCCCCAAGCCAAGGTCAAGCAGCATTGAGTGTGGTTACCAAGTGGATGGGTGACCATTCGTGTCCCTTGGCTTCAGTACAGTCACTGGTTCACCCACTGTAAATGGGTACCTGCCTTCTTTGGGGACATGGAAGGTAAGCAGCGAGGGAGAGGAGATGGCGCGCCGCCCTCAATATTCTGGCCTCTGGAGAAGGCTGAGGTCTATACCGCCTTGTTCTAACAACAACAGCATAGGTTACGGGAACACTTTCGCCTCTGCCTTTTTGTTCAGCTGGTTCGGCTTTCTCAAAACTCCATGAACAAGAGGAAGATCAATCAATCAATCAATCAATCAATCAATCAATCAATCAATCAATCAATCAAATTTTATTTCCAGATGGAAACATTGAATAAGCATCGATTTGCTTTTTTCTATCAAACCATCTATACAAAGACAGAAAACAGAAATACAAAGACAGCAGAGGACACAAGAAAAAATGGAAAAAAATGACACAGAGATAAAGGAGCATAAGATACAAAGGAATAAAAGTGGAAGATGCAGTACAAAGCAAAAGAATAACAAACAGAAGAAAAGAAAATTCATAAGAAAATCAAAGAGAGAGGGACAGAAAAAGGAACAAGAGACCAACAACATCACAAGAAATATGAGACAACAACATTACTAAAACAAGAGACAACAAACATCACAAGAACAAGGAGACCAACAACATCACAAGAACAAGAGACCAACAACATCACAAGAACAAGGAAACAACAAAGAGGACGCAGAATATTGGAGAAAAAAAAACGAGAAAAAGAAGAAAAGGGATAAGGAGAGCAAAAGAAAACAAGTGGAAAAGGAAGAAAAAAAGGAGGAAGAGAGAAAAAATGATAGAAATACAAACAGTAAGAACACTGCGAAAATAAGAAACAAAATAAATGGAGAACAGAGGAGAGACCAAGAAAAAGTGAAAGTAAAAGAAAACAAAGGAGAAGAAACGAAAGAAAATGAAAACAATCCCCACCGAAACAAAAAGCGGAAACAATAAAGAAACACGTGGGAAAAAAGGAGAGAAAAAAAAACCCAACAAATGCACACAAACAGCAAAACAGCGGAAGACATAACAAAACAAAGTAGAAAAAAACCACACACACACACACAGATAAAAAAGGAAGAGGAGACAGACAGGAAGCAGAAGAACAACAGAAAGAAGAAAAGTCCGAAAAGAGAAAAGAAAGTTGGAGGAAGACGAAGGAACAGCAGTGGACTAAACGGAAGGAGAAACCAGAGAAGGAAGAAGAAGCAAAAAAACCCAAAAAAAACCCAACAAAAATCCTACAACCAGAAAGCCATTGATAAACCATGGGGCTTGTATTTTAAATACTTTCCTTTTCATTGTTTTTATTTTCTCGTTCGTGCATGCGATATTTGGCATCTTTTGGTAATACCCAGCAGGCAGCTGGGTTCGGTTTTATGATGAAAAATGGAGACTGGAACCACTGAGCAAAAAACACACAGAACAAACGACATAGATATCCATGCCAAGCATCAGTGTCCAGTTCTATTGTGTGAATCCTTTCCTCAGTCTTAGACTCAACAGAGCTCTCCCCGAGGAATGTAAAAAATGGAATTGAACGAAAACAGAAGAAAGAACAAAAATAAGACAGCACCCCACCCCCCCCCCCCTTGCACAAAGACTAAGCAAAAAGAAGCAAACACAGATTAAACTAAAAAAGCCAAACAGACGAAGAAAAAACAGAAAAGTGACTGCTGAAGACACGATCAGTAAAGGTCCCCCCCCCCCCCGAAAAATAACCCTCTGAAGAAAGAAGAAGCGCAAGACAAAGGAATAAAACGTTGCGGACAAAGCACAAGAGCCAGATAAAATAAGCATAAACGATATGAAAGAAACTGAACAAAACCCAGAAGAGATGGATGAAAGGAAGCAAAAGGAAATATTGAGCGATAAAGAAGATACAGAAATAAAGAAACAGAGGACAAACAAGAAGAAAACAGAGAAAATGAAAAGACCCTGAAAAATGTAAACCAATGGGAATTCAAAGAGGAAGATGGAAAAGTGAAATTAACACAACGATGGGAGAAAAACTCGAACGAGTGGAGAGGAATATTGCTATAGATATTTATAAACATTTACTGTTAGAATTGATGCTCCGTTGTAAAACCACCTTTCTCTTACGGTGATGTAAATCTCCCTCCCGAAATACAATGGCAATATTTTTTTTTTTATTCATATCCACATTTAACTAGAGTTTGCAGTTGAGAGATAAGTCAAGTCAAGTCAAAAACACTTTAATCATCTCTGAATGGCAATTACAATACTGACAGGCATATTGACATGAATCATAATCAAAAGACACAAGAAAAAAGAAGCAGGAATCGGAAGAAATTGGACACAAAGTAGAGGGAGGGAGGGAGGGAGGGAGGGAGGCAGGCAGGAGAGAGAGAGAGAGAGAGAGAGAGAAGAGAGAGGAGAGAGAGAGAGAGAGAGAGAGAGAGAGAGAGATAGAGAGAGAGAGAAAACACTGAACATCACCATCATCTTCAGTATTCACATCACCATCAGCATCATCTTCAACAGTTACATCACCATCGCCATCATCTTCAACATTTACATCACTATCATCTTCAACATTTACATAACCATCATCTGCATAATTTACATCACCATCACCATCATCTTCAACATTTACATAACTATCATCTTCAACATTTACATCACCATCATCTGCATCATTTACATCACCATCATCTTCAACATTCACATCACCATCATCTCCAACATTCACATCACCACCATCATCAAATTTACATCACCATCATCTTAAGCATTTACATCACCATCATCTTCAGCATTTACATCATCATCTTCAACATTTACATCACCATCACCATCATCTTCAGCATTTACATCACCATCATCTTCAGCATTTACATCACCATCACCATCATCTTCAACATTTACATCACCATCACCATCATCTTCAGCATTTACATCACCATCATCTTCATGTTACATCACCATAATCTTCAACATTTCCATCACCATCATCTTCAACATTTACATCACCGTCATCTTGATAATTTACATCGTCATCATCTTCAACATTTACATCACCGTCACCTTCAGCATTTACATCACATCACCATCATCTTCAACATTTACATCACCATCCCATCATCTTCAACATTTACATCACTGTCACCTTCAGCATTTACATCACCATCATCTTCAGCATTTACATCCTATCATCACTCAGCATCTTACATTTACATCATCATCTTCAACATTTACATTACCATCACCATCATCTTCAGCATTTACATCACCATCATCTTCAACATTTACTCACCATCACCATCATCTTCAACATGTACATCACCATCACCATCATCTTCAGCATTTTACATCACCGTCACCATCATCTTCAACATTCACATCACCATCATCTTCTGCATTTACATCACCATCATCTTCAACATTTACATCACCATCATCTTCAACATTTACATCACCATCATTTCAGCATTTACATCACCATCATCTTCAACATGTACATCACCATAATCTTCAACATTTACATCATTATCTTCTTCAACATTTACATCGCCCATCATCTTGATAATTTACATCGCCATCATCTTCAACATTTACATCACCATCACCATCATCTTCAACATTTACATCACCATCATCTTTAGCATTTATATCACCATCATCTTCAGCATTTACATCACCATCACCATCATCTTCAACATTTACATCACCATCATCGTCAGCATTTACATCACCATTCACTCATCTTCAACATTTACATCACCATCATCTTCAACATTTACATCACCATCATCTTCAACATTTACATTACCGTCATCTTCAACATTTACATCACCATCATCTTCAGCATTTACATCATCATCAATATTACTCCCATCATCATCAGCATTTACATCACCATCATCTTCAGCATTTACATCACCATCACCATCTTCAGCATTTGCATCACCATCAGCATGATCTTCAACATTTGCATCACCATTAATTTCAACATTTACATCATCATCTTCAACATTTACACATCATCATCTTCACATTTGCATCACCATCATCTTCAACATTTACATCATCATCTTCAACATTTACATCATCATCATCTCAACATTCCTTCACTATGCCCACCATCATCACCATGGTTACTACTATCAGAATGATCGAGAGAGAGAGAGAGAGAGAGAGAGAGAGAGAGAGAGGAGAGAGAGAGAGAGAGAGAAGAGAGGGCGCAAGGGGAACAAAGAGGCGATAAAAAGCAAGAACAAAAGAGCGAAGAAACGAACGAAAAGAGGGAGGAATTGAAGGAGAAGAAATAGAAAAAACAGAGGGGAAAAATGACAAGAAGAAAAATAAATCGAAAAAAAGGGAAAAATTGGGGGAAAAAAACGACACAAGCTAAACAAAACGAGAAGCAGAAAAATGAAAGTGCGAAAAATAAAGCATTTTACAGCAGACTTCCTAAAGATCCTCTTTCGGATGTTCCACGGACACCATTTTTAACTTCCTGAGAGAATCGGGCTTTTTCCGTCTGATATGAGTGAAAGAGGTATAGTTGGTCTGTAAAGACAGGTCGTTTTAAGGAATCTGTTTTGCTTTATCTCATTTTATGTGTGATCGTATGTGGGTCTTCCCACGACGGGTGGCCGTCCAGGCTGACCCTTAGGGCTTGACCAGGCTCGATACAAGCAAGGACAGTCGAGTAGGTTTTATACCCGTTTTAAACTGTATATAGTCAACACTTTTAATACGTCTTTAAAATGTGACGAGGTGACAGCCCCGATATGGCCTGTGCGGTCGGCGGGGCTCTAAGCAACATCATTGGATTGGATTGGAATATAGTAATAATAGTAATAATAATAACAATAACAATATTGATAACGTATTGATTTACATCAGTAATCTAATTTCTCGAAAGTAGAAAATAGTCGCTGACATTGCTACCTGATTCAGAAATATTTGTATAGCAACCTTCCATGTAACCTTTACAAAATTTTTAATTAACTTTCAAAATACTCCTATCCAAAGCAGTACCCTGTTTAATATGTATACAGAGGCACAGTTTTATTCCGAGATTAAAATTTGACGACATGACAGCCCTGATATGGCCTGTGTGGTTGGCGGGGCTATAAACATTATTTGATTGGAAACGGTGCACACATTCAACAGCAATATTCCATAATTATTTAAAACACAATCTTCCGCTTGACGAAAAGAGCCAACAGGACTACTTTGATGTTGATGATCGTAAAACTTCATCTGCAAAAACATCTGAAAGAATTATATGCGGTTCTGCATGTTCAGATCTCCATTAAACTATGAGATAAACATCCCCTGATAAAACAATCAGTGAGACATTCCTCAGCATACTTGTCCATTTTCCACATAGAAATAATGGGATGGTGGTCTAGAGGTAATGCACCTGCCTAGAAGGCGAAAGGTCCAGTCTCTAAGTGTGTCGTGGTTAGACTCCCGTTTCGGCCACATAACTTTCCCCCCACCCATTAGACCACGGAGTTGTAGTCTTGGTGCTAGTCTTTTGGATGAGATGATAAACCGAGTCCTGTGTGTTACACCTAATTATTAAGCACATATTAAAAAAAAACCTACAGCAAGACGTGAGTTGTCCCTGGCAAAATTGTGTAGAAAAAAGTCACTCTGATGGGGAAACAAATACAATTGCAGACAGGAAAAAGAAAAAAAAAAAGTGGATGGCGCTGTTCTTGTGGTGACGCTCTGCCTGGTTATACAGCTGCCTTAATTTCACCCAGAGAAATATGTCGTGATTGAAAGTGGTGTACAAACACAAATATAAATACAAAATAGGGAATTAAAAAAAGAGAACTCTCTGGAAAAGCGAAAGAGACGGATGAAAAAGAAACGAGAGAAAGCGGAATGAACGCCAAAGATATAAAACTCCACCGAGAACAAGCGGGAAGGCAGAAGATGAAGGAACAGGAGATACGGAGAAGGAAGAAACTGGACGAGAGCAAGAACAGAAAAAGTCAACGAAACAGAAACAGAGAAAAATATAACAAAAAAAAACGAAGAAAAAAAAATGAAAGGGGGGGGGGGGGGGGGGGAACGGAACAAACAGTAGAAGAGTGCAAACAAGGCAAGAACAAAAAGTCGATTGAAAAAAACGGAAGAGAAAAGGATGAAGAAACAAAAAAAAAGGAGAAACAGAAAAAACTAAAGGAATAACAAAAAAAGGAAAAATAGTAGAAGCAGAAACACACACACTCATACACGCACACGTTCGTGCACGCACGCACGCACGCGCACGCACGCACGCACGCACACACACACACACACACACACCACACACACACACACACACACACGCACACATAGACAGACAGCACCACACACACCACACACACACACACACACACACACACACACAACACACACACACACACACACACACACACACACACACACACACACACACACACGTACAAACACGCGCATACACCACACACACACACACACACACACACACACACACACACACACACACACACACACACACGATCAGCAACAACAACAGAATGTTGTTTATGATATATTATACCCAAATAAGAGGAATGAATCAACTGTTTTTATAGAGTGACAAAACAGTTGATTCATTCCTCTTATTTGGGTATACACCATCATCGAATAATTTATTAAAGAACAATTGGACAACTTGATCAGATGAAATTTTAAACGGTTCACTAATTATACCATCAGGACCGGCTGCCTTGCGATTTTTCAGTTTTCTTAAAACAAAACTTCCTCTCTAGAAATAGGGCGATTCATGTAATCATTAGTGCCATCCTCTTAATATATCATAAACAACATTCTCACAACCTGATTCTAACAAAGCTTTACAATGACAAACCAGTCATGAGTAGTTATATTGCATCTAGGTTGTTTCCCTTTCTATGACATTAATTTGGCGAACAGTATTCCAAAACGCTCTCTGATTGTTCGCCAGAGATACAAGCTTCTCTACAAAAGATTGATTAAATTGCCCCTGTTTTCCCTTCAATAAATTCTTATATTCGCGTCTTGCAATGAAAAAAAAAATCTTCGTCGTGCGCGAACGTCTCCATATTCGTAACAATTTTATTACACTGTTTTTACTTAGAACACATTTCTGATCAAAGATGGCTTTTTACTATTCATACGTACTAGCGTTTTCGAAGAGATGGCAGTTTCCTTAATGCAATCATTAAACATACGTAGGGCATCATTCACATCTACATCTATTAAATGTTTTGCCACACCCATCTTCACACTAAAATCGTCACTGCATAGCCTGTCACGTGAGCACACTTGTCATTCAATACTTTTCTATTACAAAGTCTTGTTATTGACACTTTTACACGTATGTGTTTTTTTTAGGAAAAGAAAAACTAAAGTTTTAAAGGCATATGGACTGAATCAATGCGTTCAGATACAATTAATTCACAGCATTCAACTGCTTTAGAAAACTTTGTTTTTTTGAAAAGTAGAAAATACTTGCTGACACTGCATGCTGTCTGATTCAGAAAAGTATGTATAGTGACGGTCCGAGTCGCGTTTATAATGACCTTTCAAAACAGACATATCCAAAGCAGTGACCTGTGTTAATCTGTATATGACTGCACAGAATTATTCTCAGATTTAAAATTTTACGAGGTGACAGCCCTGATATGGCCTGTGTGGTCGGCGGGGCTATAAACAGCAAGATTGGATTGGAAGCAGTGCACACATTCAACAGCAGCTTTTCATATTAAATATGGATAAAGTTTATTTCAAACACAATCTTCTGAATGACGAAAAGAGTTAACAGGACTACTTTTATGTTGATTTTCGTAAGCATCATCTGCAGAAACATCTTGAGAAATAGTGGCAGTTCTCCTGTTCAAATCACCGTTTAATATGACAAGCATCATGTGATGACAAACAATTTTAATAGTCAGACGTTCCTCAAACATACTGATTCCATTCTCCACATCAAAAATTAGATCGGTGGTCTAGAGGTAACGCACCTGCCTAGAAAGCGAAAAGTCCAGGTGTGGTGTGTGTGGTTGTTCTATCCCCATTTGAGCCAGAAACTTTACCCCATCAACTAGACCACGAGTAGGGGTTTGGGTGCTGAGTCTTTCGTATGAGACGATAATCTGAGGTCCCGTGTGTTATAACATAATTTTATTTTTTATCGCACAGAGAAGAACCTACGGCAAGAACGGAGTTGTCCCTGGAAAAATTCTGTCGGAAAAAGCCACTCTGATAGGGAAACAAATACAATTGCAGACAGGAAAAGAAAAAATAATGGGTCGCGCTGATGTTGTAGCGATGCGCTCTCCTCGCGGAGAGGAGCCCGAATTTTACACAAATAAATCTGCCGTGACTTGAAAGTGGTATACAAATACAGACACAAAATGGGCATAGAAGTGAAAACTCTCTGGAAAAGCGGAAGAGAGAGATGGAAAAGAAAAGAAAGTAGAAAGTAGGAAGCGAAAAAAAAAAAAAACCTCAACCGAGGACAACCACGAAGAGAGAATATGAAAGAACAGGAGATATGAAGTAAGAAGAAACACAAGAAGAGCAAGAACAGGAAAGTCCAAAGAAACGGAACAGACAAAATGATGCAGAAGAGAAGTAAGGAGAAAAAAGAACAAACAGTAGAAGACTAGAAACAGCCAACAAGAGAAAAATGGATTAACACTGAAACAACGAAGAAAAGAAAGAGGAAAAAGAAGTAAAAAGCAGAAACCGGAAAAGCCGAAGAAACAGAACAAGAAGGAAAACATTCAGTAGAAGTAGAAAGATTTCAGATTTAATTCGCCTTTGACCCCTCTTGGGGCATGGAGGATTTCAAACGAAATCAACTGTAACATAATATAATTTGCATTAATAGAATACGTTCATACACAGAATTTCACAGAATTAAACATATAGTCAACCTTTTCATTAATGTCATGCAACTGTACTCTTAACTATGAATTTGCCCAGTTTTAATAACATAGTTTTTATCAGGAGAGAACAAATTACAAAATGTGAACATGGAGCTTGGATACAAATATTCACGAGGTAGGACATTCTTCCGTAGCTCAGAAAACTGTGGACACACACACACACGCACACCAACACACCCACCCACCCACACCCACACACACACACCATCACACCACACCACACCACACCACACCATACCATACCACACCACACCACATACACACACATACAAAGACACACACACAAACACACACACACACACACACACACACACACACACACACACACACACACACAAACACACACACATACGTACACACACACGCGCGCGCGCACACACAAACACACACATACAAACGCACACACACATACGTACACACACACGCACACACATAAACACAAACACACACACGCTGGCACGCACGCAAACAAACGCACACACTAGTAGCAACAACAACGGACAAAATGTCCATAATGCAAAACATAGATATAAACAGTTTTGAAAAATCAAAATCGATTTTGCTACTTAATACAGCTGATATATATATATATATATATATATATATATATATATATATATATATATATATATATATATAATATATATATATATAAACTTTGCCAGATTTAAGAGCACTTTCTTGAATCTGTACTAAATTCTTTATGAAACTTTATGA
This sequence comes from Stramonita haemastoma, assembly GCA_030674155.1. Classification (NCBI taxonomy): domain Eukaryota; kingdom Metazoa; phylum Mollusca; class Gastropoda; order Neogastropoda; family Muricidae; genus Stramonita; species Stramonita haemastoma. The sequence continues at coordinate 53,681,225 of CM060332.1, read as the reverse complement.
CGTTGGGTTTTCTATGACAATATGGATTTAGAAAGATTTTCCTGCCTTCCAGAAAAAAGGGCATTTGAGAATGTAGTGAAGTTCGTCACCCAGTTCTTTATGCCTACATTTTCTTCATAATCTGCCCCTGGACCTGCCTTCTTGTACTGGTAATTTGTGATTTAATGTTCTGAATTTCATGAGAGGGTTTCTCAAATCAACGGAAAGTATCTTATTTTTTTAAAACTACAAATTTCATTAAAATTACTTGTTACATTGGAATTCCTCTATAATTAGTAGGGTTATTTACGTCACCGTTCTTGTAGGCTGGAATAGAACAGATTCATTCCAGCTATTTGGGTAAGACCATCCTCAAATAATTCATTAAACAACTTTTTAAAAAAGAAGGACAACTTGATCAGATGAATTTTTAAAACAGTTGACTTTTTAAACCATTAAGACCAGCTGCCTTACGATTTTTAAGTTTCCTTATAGCTAGCAAAACTTCCTCTTTGGAACTAGGGCGATTCATGGCATCAGTAGTGCCATCCTCTGATACATCTTCATAAAGAATATTCTCAGAACCTGATTCTAACAAATCTTTAGGACGACCAAACCATTTATCATTACTTGGTATTGCATCTAGTTTGTTTCCCTTCAAATGACATTTGGCGAATAGCACTCCAAAACTCTCTCTGATTGTTCGCCAGAGATACAAGCTTCTCTACAAAATATTTATTAAATCAGTTGCCTCTGTTTTCTCTTTCATAGATTCTGATATTCCCGCCTTGCAATTCAAAAAGGCATCTTTATCATCTGCTGTGCGTGAGCGTCTACATATTCTTAACATTTTTCTTTCTTTCTGTTTACTTACAACACATTTTTGATCTTACCAGTCACCAGCTGGCTTTTTTGCTATTCACAGGTATTTGCTTTTTCATACAGATCGCACTTTCCTTAATGCAAATATCAAACATACCTCGTGCATCATCTACGTCCACATCCAATCAATTTTTTACCGCCTCTATCTTCACAATTATGTCTTCACTGCACAGCCTTTATCAAAAACACGAGCATACCCAGCACTCCGTACTAGCTTTTCTATAACAAAAGTCTTGTTCTTGACTTTTTACACAAATGTTTCCATTAGGAAAACGAATACAAAGTTTCAAAAGAATACAGTCTGATTCGATGCGTTCAGATACAGTTAATTCACAGCAGTCAATTACTTTAGTAAGCAATGTTGTGGAAAATAGAAAGTAGTTGTTTACAATGGTACCTGCTTCAGAAAAAAAATATGTATAGCGACCTTCCAAGTCGCCTTTACAATGACAGTTCAAAATGCACACCATTATCCACAGCAGTGCCCTGTATTGATCTGTATCGAGTTGCACAGCTTTATGCCGAGACTTTTTGTTGACGAGGTGACATCCCCAATATGGCCTGTGTGGTCGGCTGGGCTGTAAACAACATGATTGGATTGGATTGGAAGCAGTGCAAATATTCAAGAGCAGTTTTCCGTAATCATTTAAAACGCAATCTTCTGAACGAGGAAAAAACCTAACAGGACTACCTTTATGTTGATTATCGTAAACATCCTCTGCAACAACAATCTGGAGAAATATTTGTGGTTTTGCTGTTCAAGTCATCAAAAGAGCAGAAACCAAAAAAAAGCCAAAGAAACAGAACAAGAAGGAAAAAAGCTAGTAGAAGCAGAACACACACACACACACACACACACACACACACACACACACACACACACACACACACACACACACACACACACACAAGCACACACACACACAAGCACACACACACACAAGCACACACACAAGCACACACACAGACAGACACAGACACACACGCACACTTATACACGCACACTTACACACACACACCACACACACACACACACACACACACACACACACACACACACCACTCACTCACTCACTCACTCACTCACTCACCACACAGACACACGCACACACACACACACACCACACACACACACACACACACACACACACACACACACACACACACACACACACACACACACCACGAGGAAACAAAGAGGAAGGGCGACTTAAAGACGAACATACAGAAGACGACCCTTAAAGAAAAAAAGGAAATTGCGAGAAATCCGACGAAGAAGACATACTGAGTTAGAAAAAAAGGGGAAAAAACTCAAGAAAGAAGAGGGGGGTTAGAGCTAAGAGAAAAACAAGAGAGGAAGAAGACTTGCGAAGAATGCGAAGAAGAAGAATGCGAAAGAAGAAGAATTGCGAAGAAGAATGCGAAGAAGAAGACTGCGAAGAATGCGAAGAAGAAGACTGCGAAGGATGCGAAGAAGAAGACTGCGAAGGATGCGAAGAAGAAGAATGCGAAGAAGAAGAATTGCGAAGAACTGCGTAGATGAAGAAGAATTGCGAAGAAGAAGACTTGCGAAGAAGAAGAATTGCGAAGAAGAAAAACGCGAAGAAGACAAAGAAGAAGAAGAAGATATGCAAAGAAGAAGAGCAGCAGAGGAAGAAGAAGTAAAAGAACAAGAAGAAAAATATAAAAAAGTACAGAACAAGAAACAAAAAAAGGAAAGAATATGCAGCTATATAAGCAGCAGAAGCAGAACAGTAAAAGAAATAATACAGAAAAAAGCAACTCAAACAAAATGAAAAGAACTGGAGGTAAAAGAAGGAAACGCGACAGAAATTAAGGAGAAGAAATAGAGAAAACAGTGGAAAAGCTGAAAAAAAAACCCAAGACAAATCATCGCGAGAGAATAATGTAGAAGCCACAAAATTATATGTAGACAAAAGACACAACAAATTTTAAAGAAGAAAAAAAAGTGAACGACACATTACAGACAAGAACCAAAAAAAAAAAAAAGGAAGGAGAAAATATAAAGGAAGAAGTAGATCAAAAATACGAATCCTAAAAAGAAAGCAGAGAGAAGAAAAAGAAGAAACAAAAGAAATGGAAGAAGAAGAGGCTGAAGAACTAAAAAAAAAAAAAAAGCAAAAACCAACGAGACGGAGTTAGAAATCAGAGGGGAAAAAAAGGAGGAAAACCAAACGGGAGAAGCGTAAAGAAGATAACTAGAAATCAAAAACAGAAAGAAGAAAAAATACAGGGAGGAAAAAAAGAAGAAAATTTCAGATCGAACAAAGAAGTAAAGAGGAAGCAAAAGAGAGGAGACAAAGACACAGGAGAAAAAGAGAAAGAAAAAGAAGCAGAATATAAAAAAAGAAAAGATTATTTATTTATTTATTCTTTTATATCGAGGATAACAGAATAAGCAATCATTGTCTTTTTTTCATCCGGTCCCCGTGTGTATGCAGTTTTGTAAATATTGTCATCTGTTCCCACCGGCAGACGATGGCCTTCTCTTACGAAAAGCGGAACAGGATTTAACGTGTGCGCAAGATGTTCTGCGTGCGTTCGCACACGGGGCCTCGGTTTAAAGGCTTTGTTTAGGAAACAGCAAGAAGCAGAAGAAAGGGAAACCAGAAAAAACAAAAGAAATCTTTAAAATAGAAACAGCAGAAGCATAAGAAAGAAAACAGACGAAGAAGAAAACACACTGATACCAACAGCACAAAACTGAAGAAAAATTTAAAAAAAGGAAAAGGAGACAGACGGGAAAGTATCAATCTCTATTGGGGTAATTCTCCCCCCCCCCCCCCTTTCCACCCGTCACACTCTTAATTCGGACCACGTAAAACACATTCAATTTAAACATGTATTTTACAATAATCCAACATCTACTCAAACATAAAAGACAAAATACGTTTGGAATCTCCCTTGCCGACTATCAAATTCTTCGGAACACACAAAACAAATTCAAAAATACGTTTTTAAACATTTATTATACAATAATCCAGCTTTTACACACATAATTATGAAAAAAAAATTTTACTGGCAGGCAACTTCAAACTCAATCTACGAACATCAGGTTCTAGTTCAATAATAAAAATGAGCACAAATTATTCAAATATCTTCACAAAAGCACTTGAAATTAATACCAATATGCCAACATGAACACACTTGCAGTGTTCAGGCTACTACAAAAATCCACACAGTTCTGTAATGTAATAAATGAAACATTCGGGTTCGATCCCCTTAATTATACTGACGCCACACAATACTGGTGCACCAAGAGTCATGATCTATAATTATTATATTTTTCAAACCACCAATTTTCTTCTTCTCTCGTTCGCTTTTGGGGAAAATAATGACATGTCCTTTCCAGTTCCTTCTCGTGGGCCGTACAGCTTGGTTTGCAGGGTTATCTCCGTGGGCCACACTTTATTCCTCAGGTCGCTGAATAGCGTACACCTCTGAAGGATGTGCTCGCCTGTCTGGTTTTCTTTACCACAGGCACACAGGGGAGAAGGAGCAAGTTTCGGCTTTGTGGATACATTGTGATTTAATCTGTTCTGCCCAGTCCGGAGTCTTAGAATCATGGCTTGTTCTTCTCTTTTGAAATGGTGATAATCGTCCTTCTCTACCCTGGGTTGAGCCACTGATTTAATGATTACCAAGTGAAACACAGAAAAGTAGGATAAAACCACACGCAAAATAAGTAAAGGAAAAAAATTGGAGACTGGGGTCGAAGAACGTACTTCAAATAATGGATATGACAGTGCAGGTAAAATACTGAAGAGCTTAGCATGATACGGACATCTTTACCCAGTCAATGACTGCCCTATCCGAAATAAACAAACAAAACGGATGAATATTGGTAGGGCAGTAATATCACCAAATAAAATTGGTGGAGAGGCTATACCAGGCCTATGCACATTGTTTAGTGTAACCAAAACACATTAATGTTTATATGCATCAACCTAAAAAAAACCCAAAACAAATGGCCAATAATCCTACTTACATGCAAAGAAGAAAAAGAAACCGTGTCAATAAGAAAAGAAATAAAATAATGGGTGATTTTGCTTTTCTGGTGACACGCTCTCCCCAAGGAGAGCAGCCACAATTTCACGTATATAATTTTGTCGTGACTTTAAATGGTGTACAACACAACACAGCACAACACAATACAAATGAATAAGGAAACGAATACAGAAAAGGGACAACAAAAGTCAGAAAAAAATAAGAACAGGCAGAAAAGGACACCTCCCCCCCCCTCCCACAAGAACAAAGACGACGGAAAAAGAGAGGGAGAAAAAGAACAAGGAAAGAAACCCTCAAGAATAGGCGGAAAAGGTAAAAGACGCAGAAGAAAAAAAGGCAGACAATAAGCAAAAACAAATTGAGAGACAAAGTATCTATTAAAAAAAAAAAAGAAAAAGGCAGAAAAAGAAAACTGCAGAAAAAGAAAAAAATAAGCGAAGCGGAAAAAAAATAAAAATTTCTGTTGTTTTTTTCTTTGAAAACAGCAAAATGGCAAAGCATATTGAAGAAAACTGGTGCAACAGGATTGAAAAAATTAAAAACAGTATTAAAAGACTGGAGCAAGCTTGATTTCAGTATCCAGGGTATAATAATAAAAACATTTTATTTATTTATTTTTTTTGATACTCCTTTAAATCACAGCAGATTTCTCTACGTGAAATTCGGGCTGCTCTCCCCGGGCAGAGCGCGTCGCTACTAGTGCATGACTACCCACTATTTTTTTTCTTTTTGCCTAATGTCTAGTAAACCACATGTCTAGTAAACCACTTTGTTTCCATCATGCAATCTGTTGGCCTTCCGCACACTGTTCTAAATTGTTTTAAACTGTATATAGTCGCACACTATTATGAGTTTTAAAATGTGACGAGGTGACAGCCCCGATATAGCCTGTGCGGTCGGCGGGGCTCTAAGCAACATCATTGGATTGGATTGGTTCCAAATAAAATCAATTCTATAATTATTGTATTTTATCCGGCAAAAGAGAGAGAGTAAAAGAAAAGCTTTGAAAAAGGATAAGAGAAAAAAACGGACTCCGAAAGAGAATAGAGGTCTCGATATAACCAATATGGTTGATTAAAAGAAACAAACTTTTACATGCAGTGGATAGGCAAACCAAGCAACCCAAGGCAACAAGAAAACTGGTGGACCATACCTAAGTGACACCTGCAAAATATAGCTAACGAAAATAAAACATTTTATATTCATTGTAGATCAAAAGAGGTAAAGCACCTTGAAGAAAGAAAAAACGATTTTTTGGAAAGAAGCTTTTACTACCTTTCTAGACAGCAAAGTAATATGTCAGTCTGCTGATGTTAACCACACCAACTTTCACTCCCAGCTTCTCTTCCATAATTCTTTTGATGAAATTCAAAGATGATGTACTGTTCTTTAAGAAATGGCAATGTAAGGGTTTTTGAACAAATCAAGGATTTAATTCATGAAAATGAGAATAGACTATTGTCTTTAGAAGAAAATCAAGACTGTTTCGGACAAAACGGGGCAAAAGAACACCTCTTTGAATACACTGCTTTATTTAAACTCCATTTCAAATCTTGGATAATAATGATGATAATTATGATAATAATACATTCATATAGCGTTGTATCTTGTGGAAAGAAATCAAAGCGCTTGCATTGGACCTGTTCTTACACATGTAACTGATAACAATAGATTCAACAAATTCGATTTACACACACACACACACACACACACACACACACACACACACACACACACACATAATACATGTACCATCTGGAAATAAAAATTTGATTTGATTTGATTTGATACATACATACATGCACACATACATACACACACACATACACACATACATACATACATACATACATACATACATACATACATACATACATACATACATACATACATACATACATACATACACACATACATACATGCATACATGCATACATGCATACATACATACACACTCAAACACACACGTACACACGTCCGCGCGCACACACACGTGCATACACACAGAAATGTATACACTTTAGTAGGGTGATGGGGATTTCTGCTGTTGAAGGCAGAGACAGATAATGATGAGAAAAAACAGGAGGAAGAAATCTTAGGTTTGAAATATTTGCCTTGAGACTGGATTTCAAAGTATCATAAGTAGGCTTCTGGCATAGAGAGAGAGGGAGGTCATTCAAGATCGATGGTCCAGAAATACAGAAAGAGTGACGGCCAACGGTGCGTTGTTTGAGTCTAGTTACTCGTAAGGACAAGGTATCTGCAGCAGAGTGGAGGGAACAAGGAGTGTACATTCACAGAGGTAGGAGGGTAAACAATACGTGCAGCCCCTCTGGCAAGAGGAATGGAACGCTCAGACGGACAATAAACTTTTCCAGATTTGCCCAAACGTGAAAGACGTTCTGCCTCTGTGGGTACCGGCAACCAAAGGGAGACAACAGTGCTCACGAGGATACACAAGGGTCATTTTCATATCCCCCACGTTCATTTCCTGAAATGAGAGGGAAACCCATGTTCTCTATTAAAAAAAAAAGGTTGTTTTAAGGAATCTGGTTTTGGTTTTATCTTTCAACGCGGTGCCCGCCCTGGGTTGACGTACCCTTATGGTTGACCAGGGTGTCGAAGGACAGCATGGACAGTAGTATTGGTTTTATACCCTGTTTTAATCTGTATATACTTAAACAGTTTTATTCCGAAATTTAAAATCTTCTAAGGCTGCAACCCCGATATGGCCTGTGTGGTCGGCAGGGCTATAAACAACATGATTGGGTGATTGAATTGGGTTGGAGGTAGGAGGGTGCTGTTTTTTGGAGACAGTGGATTCAACAGAGTAAAATAAAAATCAAGTCTCAAACCTGTCCAGCTGTTGTGTATAACGCGAAAGCAGAGAAAAGCAGACATATACTAGTTGCAGATAAAAAAAAAATACCCGTCTGCATATTTTGTTTGGCTCAGAAAAATCGGAGTCCATCTGGACAAATAGGCATGGAACAGAGCAGCAGCAGTTAATTACAATAGAAGCTAAACTTTGTCAACGGGCGGCACGTGGTGGCCGTTTTCTTTGACCTCGAGAAGGCTTATGACACCGCCTGGAGGTACGGCATCATGTCGGACCTGCGGGACTTGGGGTTTCGAGGACGATTGCCGATCTTCCTGCAGAATATTTTGGCCAAAAGACGGTTCCAGGTGAGGGTGGGCTCCACGCTTTCGGAGATCTTCGAGCAGGAGATGGGGGTTCCTCAGGGGAGCATCCTTTCCCCGGCTCTCTTCAGCGTCAAGATCAACGACATCGTCAGGTCGGTCTATCAGGGGGTGGAGTATTCGCTGTTCGTGGACGATTTCGCTTTGTGCGCTACGGGCAGTACGTTTGCGGGGGTTCAGAGGCAGATACAGCTCTGCGTGAACAAGGTTCAGGAATGGGCGCAGGACAATGGGTTCAAGTTTTCGGTCGCCAAAACGAAGTGTATTCACTTCACCAACAAGTCCAGAGAGCACTTCCCGGACCCCGTCATCCGCTTGGGAAAATCCACCATCCCGGCGGTGGCGGAGGCCAAATTCTTGGGCATTGTTTTCGACCGGAAGCTCAATTTCAGGAGCCACATTCAACAGCTGAAAGCGTCGTGTCAGAGAGCCCTGAACCTCCTGCGGGTGATCGCCCATACTGACTGGGGAGCGGACAGGAGAACACTGCTGCATGTTTACAGGGCGCTGGTGCGCTCCAAGCTGGACTACGGATGCCAGGTGTACGGCTCGGCGAGGCCTTCCTACCTGAAAACTCTGGACTCTGTCCACCACCAGGGGCTCCGGATCTGTCTCGGAGCCTTCCGGACGACGCCGGTCTACAGCCTGTACGCGGAAGCGGGAGAGCCTTCACTAAAAAATCGCCGTCTGAAACTGACCTTGAATTATTACCTCAAACTGTATTCAGAGTACAACAACCTGGCGTGCGATTGTGTCATGAATATCCGGTTTCAGGCCAAGTTTGACAAATCGCCCTCTGCCACCCCGCCTCTGGGCATTCGGATCCTTCCCCATCTCCGGGAGGCGGGCATCGATCTGGGGGTTGTCTGTGACCTGCCCAAGTACCCAGAGACGCCGATGTGAATGGTGGAGACCCCGGCTGTCTGTTTCGAGCTTGCCTCTCTCAGGAAAGACGTCACCAGCTCCACGGCGTATAGGGCCTTCTTTCGAGAGCTCTGTGCGTCGTATCCGTCCTACACCAGGGTTTTCACAGACGGGTCCAAGTCGGAGGAGGGGGTGGCCTGCACCGCCTGTTGTCCCGCCATCAAGGAGTCGGCGCTTTCGGAGCGCCTGCCTTCGGATGCCTCGGTGTACACGGCCGAACTGAGCGTTCTGGTCTTGTCCCTGCGACTGATCCGGCGATCGGCAAGGAAAGACTTCTTGGTCTGTACGGACTCGCTCTCTGCTCTGGAGGCTATCGCTTGCAGGAACGTGAACCACCCTAGGCTTCAGGAGTTCTACGAGCTGTATACTTCCTTGAGACGGGACGGGTGTGACGTAGTTTTGGTGTGGGTCCCGGGGCACGCGGGCATTCGGGGCAACGAGACGGTTGACCGACTCGCCAGGCGTGCCACGGAGCAGGAGGTTTCCGGGTCCACGGTGCCGTTCACGGATCTGAAACCTAGGAGCGAGCAATACGTGCACTCCCTCTGGCAGGAGGAGTGGAACGCTCAGACGGACAACAGCTTTTTCGGATCCGTCCCAACCTGAAAGAGGTTTCCCTCTGTGTGTTAAAAACCGAAGGGAGGCGACAGTGTTCACCAGGATACACACGGGTCATTCTCACATCACTCACGTTCACTTGCTGAAAGGCGAGGTAACCCCGTGGTGCGTGACTTGCGACGTGCGGGTGACCGTCAGGCATCTGCTCCTGGAGTGTCGGGATGTTCAGGATATTAGGCACAAGCATTTTTCCACAGACTCCCTAAAGGTCCTCTTTCGGGATGTTCCACCGGACACCATTTTTAACTTCCTGAGAGAATCCATCTTTTTTCGTCTGATATGAGCGAAAGTGGTATGGTTGGTCTTTGAGGACAAGGTTGTTTTAAGGAATCTGGCTTTGGTTTTATCTTGTTTTAAGTGTGATCGATGTGGGTTTTCCCACGATGCGGGGGCCGTCCTGGATTGGCCCTTATGGTCGACCGGGGCGTCGATACAAGCAAGGACAGTTGAGTTGGTTTTATACCCCGTTTTAAACTGTACATAGTTGCACACTTTTAATACGGGTTTTAAAATGTGACGAGGTGATAGCCCTGATATGGCCTATGTGGTCGGCGGGGCTGTAAGCACCATAATTGGATTGGATTGGACCCCCCAGAGTGTTAAGCTGGGGAACACACAAACAACAGCAACAGCGATAATGAAAAGAATGGCGTGAAGAAAGGAACAGCCTCTAGTATCATGAGAGGCATCCTTTCCGCATTCGTCGCATAAAAGAAATGACGCAGAACACCTGATTAACATATTTAAGTTAGGTGCATGCACGTGGGTTTTTTATTGAAAAATAAGAACTTGAGTAATAAAAGGCAGTGAACCCCACGTGGCCCCCTGAAGAAAGGGTCGTTGTGAAGAGCTGGTAAGAGATAGAGGAATACGACTTTATGCGCATTGTTCGTGTTTTTCGCGTTCTTTGCGTGTTTTGACGTGTTCTCTATCGATTCCACATCATTTCCCACCATTTTGGTGGTTCTCAGACCAAAAAGAACCCAAAAAGAACACCTCAGAACCATACACACATACACCCAGTGCACTGAATCCTCCTTCTCTTCTTCACCCCACTAGTGTCAGTTAGTACCGTTACTTACCTATATGCTTCAATCTGTGTGTCTGTCTCTCTTATGTGGGGATGCCGGGACCTGTCAGTATAAATAGCATCCCCACCTTCCGGGAATTCTGTGCTAGGATTGTTCTCTTTTCTGCCCCTCTCTTTGTTTCTTTCTTGTTCCTTTTCTTCCTATCACCCACCTTTTGCAATCTCTTCACTGGCTACCTGTCGTACAAAGAATGAAGTACAAGATCAATACCCTCTGTCACAAATTGTCTGCACAAGACTGCACCTTCCTATCTCTGTGACTGTCTTCAACTGTACACTCCTTCTCGTTCCCTCCGTTCTGCTGCAGATACCTTGTACTTACAAAAACCAAGATTTAAAAAAATCCAGTGTCGTTCTTTCAATATTTCTGGTCCATCTATCTGGAATGACATCCCTCTCTCCCTTCGCGAAAATCCGTCATTTGGTAAGTTCAGATCCCACCCAAAGACACGCTTATATCCTACCTAGGATCCTCCTCCTCCTCCATCATACCTCGTATCTGTTCATACTTTCAATCAGTCTCCTCTATCTCTATCACCTTGCCGTGTTTTTTTAAATAATTTATTTTTTTATTTTTTATTTTATGTCGCGGATAATGTAATAAGCACTCGTGTGTGTGTGTGTGTGTGTGTGTGTGTGTGTGTGTGTGTGTGTGTGTGTGTGTGTGTGTGTGTCCGTTTGTCTGTGTCGTAGTGTGCTTGTGTCTGTGTAAATGTGTAATTTGTTAAATTTATTTGTGAATGGTTTGCATGTGCCTGAGCTGACTGAATTGAATGCAAGGACTTTTGATTTGTTTGCTTTACAAGATTCGGCATTATATTTCATTATATTGTTATGTAGCTATTAGTATGATTATTACTCCTTTTATATTGTTATGTAACTATTAGTATAATTATTACTCCTTGTCAATTTTCTGGCTTCTCCTATCATTCTCTTGCCTTTAACACTTTTTAAAATTTTTTTTAAAAAGAAAGACTCCAAAGATCTCCCATGCCGAAGCCCGATGCACTGGGCCTGACTTGTCAGGGGCTTAACATTAGCGCAACGCATTTTCGCTCATATGACAGACACAACACTAGTTGCTGTTTGAGCGTTTGAAGATGTAGAAGAGGAAAAAGAAGAGGAAGAAGAAAAAGAAAAGGATGAGGAAGAAGAAGAAAAAAGAAGACAACCCCCCATCCTCCTACCCCCCCTCTACTCTCTTGACCTCATTACACCGCCACCTCATCAACTGTTCAGTCCTAATCCTTCCCAGTTGCACAAACAACAGAAATCGATAGAGAATGAGATAAAAAAAACAACAACCCCAAAACAGAAAGAGAGAGCGAGAGAGAGCGAGAGAGAGCGAGAGAGAGAGAGAGAGAGAGAGAGAGAGAGAGAGAGAGAGAGAGTAAAATTTTTCGTTTTCATTTCATTTCATTTTCATTTTATTCTTTTATATCTAGGATAATGGGATAAGCACTCATGTGCTTGTGTGTGTGTGTGTGTGTGTGTGTGTGTGTGTGTGTGTGTGTGTGTGTGTGTGTGTGTGTGTGTGTGTGAGAGAGAGAGAGAGAGAGAGAGAGAGAGAGAGAGAGAGAGAGAGAGAGAGAGAGAGCAATCAACGTTGAAGAAAATAACAAGAACAGTATCCACGCTAGGTAAAAAAAAATTAAATAAAAGGGTAAATGTGTCCCATAACCTAGGTGGTCGTAGGGGAGCGAGGCGTCAGAGACCTCAGATTCTCTAGGGGTCAGCATATTGAGGGCGGCGCCCATCTCCTCTTCCTCGCTGCTTTACCTTCCCTGACCCTAAAGAGGGCAGGTGCCCATTTACAGCTGGGTAAATTGGGGGACTGTACTGAAGCCAAGGTGGCGCAAACGGTCACCCATCCAACTGGTATCCACGCTCGACGCTGCTTAACAATGGCTGGGGAAAAAATAAACTGAAACAGAATAAACCAAACTAAAGCAACGGATCCAATCCAATCCACTCATGTTGTTTATAGCCCCGCCGACAACACAGGCCCTATCGGGGTTGTCACTTCGTCAAATTTTAAATCTCGGAATAAAACTGTGCAACTAAACGCAATTTTAAAACCGGGCATAAAAACCAAGTCTACTGTCCATCCTAGTATCGACACCCTGGTCAACCATAAGGTCGACACAGGGCGGGCACCTCGTTGTGGGGAAAAAACACACATCAGTCATAAAATGAAGCGACAAAGATAACGAAAAGAATGAAAACAAAAATACAACAAAAACGGAGGAGGGGATATAGCTTAGTGGCTAGTGCCTTGCGCTAGTAATCAGATGGTCCTTCGGATGAAAGTATAAACCGAGGTTCCGTGTGAGAACGCTCGCAGAACATCTTGGCACACGTTAAAACCTGTTTCCCGCTTTTGAAAGAGTAGGCCGTTTGTGTGCCGGTGGGAACAGATGACAATATACGGATGACGGATGACAACTGCATACACACGGTGAAAAAAATGTCAAAAGGTAATGATCACTTATTCCATTATCCTTGGTATAAAAGAACAGATAAATAAAAAAAAAAAATAATAATAATAATAATAATAAAATAAGTAAAGCAACAAAAGATGAAATGAAAGAAAACCCAGCGGAGGGGTATAAGCCTAGTGGCCAGTGCTTTGCACCAATGATCTGATAACTCTTTCGGATGAGATTATAAACAGAGGACCCGTGCGCCAACGCACGCAGAATAACTTGGCACACGTTAAAACCCGTTTCCCGCTTTTTGGAAGAGTAGGCCATTTGTGTGCCGGTGGGAACGAATGACAACATTGGACAAAACTGCATAAACACGGGGCTGGATGTAAAAAAAAAATCACATGAATGCTTGTTCTACTATCCTCGAAATAAAAGAATAAATAAAGAATTACTAATAAATAATAAATAAATGGTCCTTCAGATGAAACAGTAAACTGAGGTCCCGTGTGCGAACGCACGTAGAACATCTTGTGCACACGTTAAAACCCGTTTTTCGCTTTTAGGAAGAGTAGGGGGTGAAAACATGGACAAAACTGCATACACACTGGGCTGAATGTAAACCAAAAAAAAAGCACACGAATGCTTATTGTATTATCCTCGAAATAAAAGAATAAATAAAATCAATAAATAAAGTGGCTGTGATGGAGCCACTACCGAGACACCCGTTGAAGGGGACTTTTCCTCTGGAGTTAACATCAGCACAGCCTCCACTCTCCCCGAAAGTCTTTTGGATGAGGCTAGCTATAAACGAAGTGTATGAACAGACACCAAATCAAATCGAATCAAATTCTTATATTTCAAGGATGATGAATAAGCACTCATGTGCTTTTTTTTTTTTTTTTTTTTTTACATTAAGTCCTCGCCCTTATCACAACACATGTAGAGCACATAATTATGGAAACCTGTTCTGCCTTTCAGAAGAGTAGGATACTTGCGTTAGACAGTTAGAACGGATAAAATAGAAAATTATATTTTAAAAAAACAACTGCATGCGCACTAGTGTCGTTGCAATGGTGGGCAGAAAAAGTTACGTAGGCAAGTTCTCACCACGGTTGAACCTCGGAGCTTTATCCAAGGACACCCCCCCCCCCACCCCCCCCCCCACCCCTCCCACACACAAAGCTCCGGATGGGAACGAATGACAAGATTTACAAAAGTTCATACGCACGGGGACTGAATGTAAAAAAAACAACAACACCCACATGACCGCTTATTCCATTAACCTCAAAATTAAAAAAAAAAAAAAAATCAGAGCTCCCAAATACTGTGCAGTCATGAAAAGGTGAAGGGCAATAAACATTGTTTATTCATTAAAGTAGATGTTCTTGCTTGCTTCCCTTGCATCATACCCTCTTGAATAGGGCAGATTCTGTAGCTCGATTTTTCAAAGGTGAGTTTATACATTATTATAGGGGGAAAAAAACACACACTAATACATGAATATGAATTCTTTTATAATCTAATTTCTTCGCAGATTTGTTACGTCACTTCGATATCTCCTCCCAGGGGGATAGGATAGCCTAGTGGTCAGAACATTGCGCTTGCAATTTGACGACCCGGTTTGATTCCTATTCGAGGGGACTTTTCCCTTGGAGTTAACATCAGTGCTGACTCTACCGTCCCCAAAAGTCTTTCGATGAGACTATAAACCGAGGCCCCGCATGCGAGCGCACGTAGAACACCTTGCGCACATGTTAAATCTTGTCCCGCTTTTCGTAAGAGTAGGCCATTGTGTGCCGGTGGAACAGATGACAAGATTTACAAAAAAATGCATACACACGGGGACTGGATGTAAAAAACCACGTGTGCTTATTCCATTATTTTATTTTTTATTTTATTTTTATTTTATACCCTTTTATGTCACAGCAGATTTCTCTGCGTGAAAGTCGGGCTACTCTCCCCGGGGAGAGCGCGTCGCCACAAGTGCTGCGCCTACCCATTATTCCCCCCAACCCCCCCCCCCCCCCCCCCCCCCCTTCAGGGATGGTGTCTAAACACGACATCTGTGTGCATGCTGGGTTTTTTTTTTATATAATTTTGTCATCCGCTCCTACCGGCACACGATGGCCTGCTCTTCCGAAAGGCGGAACGGGATTTTAACGTGTGCGCCAGATGTTCTGCGTGCGTTCGCACACGGGACTTCGGTTTTTAGTCTCATCCGAATGACTTTGACATTCAGTTCGCTTTTTTCGTCAAACTGGGAAGAAAGGGCGAGCTGGGTACGAACCCAGAAACTCACGGTTTACATAATTATTGGCAGGCGAACAGTTAACATGGAAAAATCTAAAGTGGTAGTGTTTAGGAAGGGTGGGTTTCTAGGTCCAAGGGAAAGATGGGAACTAAATGGAAAACCGTTAGAAATAGTCAATTCATATAAATATTTGGGATTGATTTTCTCCACCAGACTTAGTTTCACATCAGCAATGGAAGACACCACAGTTAGAGCTAAGAAAAGTACTATAGAAATTCTAAAAACCTTAGCTAGAATTAACTGTAATTCAGCTGAAGTAATTTTCAAAACTGTTCGACACTCAGGTAGTTCCAGCTTTATTATATGGGGCAGAAATTTGGGCGTTTCAGAAGTTAGAGCAGGTAGAACGAGTCCATCTTTATGCTTGTAAACGTTTACTTCATGTTACTGATAAAACTCCTAACGACATGATCTATGGTGAGCTAGGCAGATACCCTCTGTGGATTAATTCTGTTTCAAAATGTGTCAAATACTGGTTTAGATTATTGAAACAACCTGAACATTTCTTTTCAAAGAAAGCGTACACAATGTTGTTAAAGCTTCATGAACGTGGAACTGTTACCTGGGTAACCAGGCTGCACACTTTCATATGTGAGAATGGGTTTGAGCAAGTGTGGCTGTTTGGATGTGGTGAAGAACGATTGTTTTTCAGAGAACTTAGAGAAAGACTGCCGAGTTCGTTTTGTTTTAGGTGGCTCGACCATGTAGAAAACAACATTAGGTTTTCAGTATATAGACAGTATAAGACCTGTTTTGGAGAAGAAAAGTATATAGACATTTTGTGGATGAACATGTATCGGAATGCATTTGCTCAGTTTCGGATGGGTGTGTCACAGATTAATGTTCATAAATATCGGTACTCTAAGAATGAAGAACATTTGGAATGTCCATTGTGCAGCAAGACTTTGGAGACAGAAACTCACTTTATTTTTGAATGTCCAAAGCACAAAGATGTAAGAGCCAAATATCTCATAAATACTTTCAACCCTGGAAATCGTAATCTTTTCATGGAACTCCAAGTAGAACAAATTTTTGATTGTGCTAGATTTTTATTTCATGCTTTCAAACTCCGATCTCATGCTTTAAATGAAAATTAAGGAATACTTAACAAATGAGAGCGTGCAAGCATGTGTGATCATTACAAACATAGTTCAGTTTTGAAAATCACAGACATTTGGATTGTATGGGTTGTTGTTGTGTTTTTTGTTTGTTTGTTTGTTTGTTTTTCAAAATAACTGGGAAGTGTTTTTGATGTTAGTTTCCCCCATTGAAAGGGGCTGTGGCCTATTCAATAAATATGTGTCAGTTTCAGTGTCAGTGTCAGTCTCTTCTCTCTCTTCTCTCTCTCTCTCTCTCTCTTCTCCTCTCTCCTCTCTCTCTCTCTCTCTCTCTCTCCTCTCTCTCTCCTCCCTCCCTCTCTCTCCCCTCTCTCTCTCTCTCTCTCTCTCTCTCTCTCTCTCTCTCTCTCTCTCCTCTCTCCTCTCTCCCTCCTCTCTCTCTCTCTCTCTCTCTCTCTCTCTCTCACTCTCTCTCTCTCTCTCTCTCTCTCTCTCTCTCTCTCTTAGCCTGCATTCTCTCATCTTCCTGTGATTTGTTTCATTCAGCCAAGTCCCCCCCCCTCCCCTTCCCGCCCCTAAAAAAAACCCCAAACCAGTTTGAATCTGCCTCACTTAAATGCAAACTGTACTGTAACATGAATAATACAACAAACCCACGTCATTCCTTCAACCCAAACTGACAAGAGCAGAGAAGAAAAAAAAAACCGGGAGGGGAAGGGTGGTGGTGGTGGTGGTGGTGGAGGAGTGGTGGTGACCCAAGGAAGGGGGGGGTGTGTGGGGTGGGGGGGAGGTTATACTGACATATCTTTTATCATATGACGCATCAGGCCGAAGTTGGATACGCTGGGCCTGACTTGTCAGGTAGTTAACGGCAGCGCAACGCATTTTCGCTCGTGAATATGACAGACAATAGTTTTGCTGTCTAAGCGTTCGAAGAAGAAGAAGAAGAAGAAGAAGAAGAAGAAGAAGAAGAATTATTGCGATGAAGAATTGGGAAGAAGAAGAAGAAGAAGAAGAAGAAGAAGAAGAAGAATTGCGATGAAGAATTGGGAAGAAGAAGAAGAAGAAGAAGAAGAAGAAGAAGAAGAAGAAGAACAACAACAACAACAACAACAACAACAACAACAACAACAACAACAAGAATTAAGAAGAATTGGGAAGAAGAAGAATTGCGAAGAAGAAGAAGAACAAGAAGAAAGAAAGAAAAAAAATGACGCTTTTTTTTTGGGGGGGGGGGGGGAGGGGAGGTTGTTTTTTTTTTGTTTTGTTGGTTTTTTTTTAACAAGAACGTGATGAATATTTAAACACTTAACGCCATTTGACGTGACAAAGCCAACTGTCTAAAATCAAGACACACACGTGACAAAGCTGGTTTAACCGATTAGAAAAAAAAAGTTAAAGAAAAAAGAAGAAAACTTTTTGTCGGAAGGTGTACAGCTAGATCTATTTTGGTATCAGTGCCATTACACCTACATCAATCTCTGTCTTATTCGTCAAATCTCTGTCGTCTTTTTTTTCTGCTCCCCACCCCCCACCCCCCGCCCCCTTTCCGTGATTTCATAGTGACGTCATTGGGTCGTTGCACTGATTTTTTTTTCAGGCAGTGTCTTTTTCTTTTTTTCATTGCCAGGATAATGGAATAAGCACACGTATGCTTTTTTTTTTACATCTAGTCCCCGTGTGTATGCAGTGTTTGTCAATTTTGTCATCTATTCCCACCGGCACACGATGGCCTACTCTTACGAAAAGCGGAACAGGATTTAACGTGTGCGCGAGATGTTCTGCGTGCGTTCGCACACGGGGCCTCGGTTTACAGTCTCATCCGTAAGACTTTTGATGAGAGCGGAATCACCACTGATGTTAACTCCAGGGTAAAAAAAATCCCCTCGAGCGGGAATCGAACCCGGGTCGTCAATTTGCGAGCGCAATGATCTGACCACTAGGCTATCCCGTCCACTACACGAGTCACCAGACGATGAACGCTGTGATCGAGGGGTTATCCCCCTTTGGGATGCCAGAGTCAATCTTTAGTACAAGTAGCGTCTATACTTTCCGGAAATTATATGCTAGAAATTTTCCCTTTTCTATCACTCTTTCTGTTTCTGTCTCTTTTTTTCATACCGGCTTATCCCACTCTCTCCCTCTTGCTTTTTATTTTCAACCTTCCACTTTTTACAGCAGAACACCATTCATTTTTTAATGTAGGTCTTGGTGTTTGGCTTGCATCATTGTCCCTGGCAAAATTCTGTAAAAAAAGAAAAGCCACTCTGATAGGGAAACAGTTGCAGACAGGTAAAAAAAAAAAAAGGTAAAGGTGTCCCATAGCCTGTGTGGTCGTAGGGGAGCGAGGCATCAAAGACCTCAGCTTCTCTAGGGACTAGCATATTGAGGGCGGCGCCCATCTCCTCTCCCTCGCGGCTTTACCTTCCCTGACCCTAAAGAGGGCAGGTACTCATTTACAGCTGGGTGAACTGGGGGGACTGTACTGAAGCCAAGGCACGCAAACGGTCACTCATCCAACTGGTAAACCACGCTCGACATTGCTTAACTTGACTGGGGAAAGCGAGTGCTCTGACCACTGAGCTATCCCGTCCCCGTTTCTAATTTCCGGAAATTATATACTAGAAATTTCCCCTTTTCTATCACTCTTTCGGTTTCTTTCTTTCTTTTTTTTTTTTTTTTTTTTTACTAGTTTATCCCTCTTTCTCTTGCTTTTTAATTTCAACGTACCACTTTTACAGCGAACATCATTCATTTTTAAGGTAGGTCTTGGTGTTTGGCTTGCATCATTGTCCCTGGCAAAATTCTGTATTAAACAAAAGGAAAAAAAAGAGAAGAAAGCCACTCTGATAGGGAAACAGATACAGTTGCAGACATGAGGGGGAAAAATGGGTGGCGCTACACTTGTGGCGACTGGATCTCCCCGGGGAGAGCCGCCCACGCAGAGAAATCTGCCGTGACAAAAAGTGGTGTACGATAAGTAACTTTACAAACTTTAGCTTCATGACAGAACACCACCAGTGACAGTTACAAGGCTGAGAATAGACCTAGGCCTAGCCTATTTGAGAATATGAATTCTGACTAAACACAGAATTTTTACATTTTACACTACTCTAAGCCACGGCAGATTTTTTTTGCTGCATGATATTCGGGCTGCTCTCCCCGGGGAGAGCGCGTCGCCAAAAAAAAGCAGCGCCACTTATGATTATGATTATGATTATTAGTCTTTTTCTGCCTGCAATTGTATTTGTTTCCCTATCAGAGTTTTGGGCCCAAACGGGATTCGAACCACCGCACACTTCGACCCGGACTTTTCGCTTTCTAGACAGGTGCGTTACCTCTAGACCACCGAACCACAAAATATACAGACAAGGTCAATGACTTCACTTCTGAGGCTTTTTCAAAATGACATCGTGTACGTGTACACGTCATCAAGGAAAAAGCGTCATAGGGTGAAACAAAGAACACAAACTAGGCTCTGTGCAATTCCTCAGCGATCTTTGACACAAGGATTTATTTTAGGCCTAAGTCTAGACAAGTGTAAGGGGACGGGATAGCTCAGTGGCTAGAGCACTCGCTTTCCCCCAGTTAAGCAGCAATGGGCGTGGTTACCAAGTGGATGGGTGACCATTTGCGCGCCTTGGCTTCAGTACAGTCCCCCCAGTTCACCCAGCTGTCAATGGGTACCTGCCCTCTTTAGGGTCAGGGAAGGTAAAGCAGCGAAGGAGAGGAGATGGGTGCTGCCCTCAATATGTTGGCCCCAGGAGAAGCTGAGGTCTCTGATGCCTCGCTTCTCTACGACCACATAGGTTATTGGACATTTTTACCTAGACAGGCTTGTAATATGCCTCTACCTCGAATTATGATCAAAAAGGAGAGATATATTTGAAAGAAGGAATGGATGCTTATTAAGTTCAATCATTTAAATGTATGTCTTCACTTTTTATGGAGATATTGATAGAGACTATCTGAAATACAAAAACACTGTGACGAAACAGATTTGGCTAGCTGATAATACTATGCAATATTCCATCGTAAAAAGCTATATAAAACTTATAGAAGTATTTGACAATCTTCAACCATGTAATATTTCAGTTCTAATATTGTTTGAACACACACACACACACACACACACACACACACACACGCACCACACACACACACACACACACACACACACACACACACACAGAGAGAGAGAGAGAGAGAGAGAGAGAGAGAGAGAGAGAGAGAGAGAGAGAGAGAGAGAGAGATTCTTTTATATCGAGGATAACAGAATAAGCAATCATGTGCTTTTTTTCATCCGGTCCCCGTGTGTATGCAGTTTTTGTAAATATTGTCATCTGTTCCCACCGGCACACGATGGCCTACTCTTACGAAAAGCGGAACAGGATTTAACGTGTGCGCAAGATGTTCTGCGTGCGTTCGCACACGAGGCCTCGGTTTAAAGTCTCATCCGAAGGATGAGAGAGAGAGAGAGAGAGAGAGAGAGAGAGAGAGAGAGAGAGAGAGAGAGAGAGAGAATCAAAATCCTCAAGAACGTTTCACAGACTGTTCCTGGTTTTGTTGTTGTTGTTTGTTTTTTTAAGAGTTGTATCGTATATTTTCAAGTGCATATCCAGTAAAAAGTTGTAGTAATCCTTTTTTTACGACATTCACTGAATAATAAACAAACACAACCAACAAAATACATCATCAATACCATCATTATCACATTCTGTCACGTAATTTTCCTCTCTTTGTTTAATTATTGTAAGACAGAGAGTATTCATCGACAGACAAACAAGTAAAATAAAGAGCAGACAGGAGTTACAGACATCAAAGTAGACCATTGCGACCCCTAGCCTACGGTACAGTCACAATCTACTTCTTTTTTTTATCGAGGATAATGGGATAAGCACCCTTGTGCTTTTTTACATCCAGTACCCGTGTGTATGCAGTTTTGTAAATGCCATCTGTTCCCACCGGCACACAAGGGCCTACTCTTACGAAAAGCGAAACAGGATTTAACGTGTGCACGACATGTATTGCATGCGTTCACACACGGGGCCTCGATTTATAGTCTCATTCGAAAGACTTTTAGGGGAGAGTGGAGTCAGCACTGACGTTAATTCCAGGAGAAAAATCTCCTCGGACGGGAATCGAACCCGGGTCGTCAAATTGCGAGCGCAATGTTCTGACCACTAGGCTATC
>CM060332.1:53624511-53652011 GCA_030674155.1 Stramonita haemastoma | reverse complement strand
ACGAAACAGCAACAAAACAACCTTCCCCCAAAAAATACCCCAACCCAAACAAACAAACAGACAAAAAAGTCCCCCAACAACGACAAAAACAAAGAAAACAACATCACACCTGACAAGTCTCTGTAAGAGGACATGCTGGATGAGACGTTTGCG
This sequence comes from Stramonita haemastoma, assembly GCA_030674155.1. Taxonomy (NCBI): domain Eukaryota; kingdom Metazoa; phylum Mollusca; class Gastropoda; order Neogastropoda; family Muricidae; genus Stramonita; species Stramonita haemastoma. The sequence goes on along the minus strand of CM060332.1, from coordinate 53,651,858 downwards.
TGCACGACTTGTTTGCTAAGTTGTATACCTTACCAGACAGGCAGCCATACTCTGACTTCAAATGATGACCATATATCATTTCTGGACTGGTGTAGGTAGGTAGGGTCATGCCACGACAGACTTGAATCCCAGAGGTGTGTGTGTGTGTGTGTGTGTGTGTGTGTGTGTGTGTGTGTGTGTGTGTGCTCTTGTATTTAACGTCTGTTCACTATAAGTAATATTAGACGAAGAGAAAAAAAGCAAATAATGATAATAGGAAGCATGTGGAAAGAGATTTATGAAACAGTTTGGTATTAAAACATTAATGTAACGCCTTAAAAATGCAAATAGGGGAAAACAATATAAAAAATAACTTCAAAGAAATGCAGAAACTGGGCTATGTACAAGAGATTCCGGAACAGCAAAAACAATGTTTTCATCTGACAAGAATTACATTTACATTTTCTTCAGAAGCATTTATGTTTAAAAAGTTTTTGGGGATAAGAAATCACGAAGCTTCTGATAAACAACAAAAAAGTGTTGTCGAAAAAACTGTTGGCCACAAATGCACTTAATGTTTGTACAAAACGTCGTATACCTTACCAGATAGGCGGCCATACTCTAACTTCAAATGACGACCATTTATCATTCTGGACTGGTGTAGGTAGGTAAGGTCACGCCACGACAGGCTTGAATCCCTGGTGTCTCACCTGTCTCACCTGTCGTCATCATCGTGTTTGTGTTAACCACCACACCCCATGACACCGACGTGATCCTAATTCCTTCTCCATTTTTTTGCTCCAGTCTTCCACACTGGCCCTGCTGACTTCAAGGATTCTCAGGCCACAGGAGTCTGGTGAGGATGTAGCCAATGAGAGATGCTGGTGGTCTGACTTTTTTGTTTTTGTTGGTTTTTTTCCCCTCGGTCTTGTCTTGAAAGACAGTTTTCATGAGGTTCTTGGTTTTGTGGCGTATGGGCTACATGTCTCAGTTTCCTTTTTGTTTATTAAGGTAAGAAGTTTTCTGGTTGTTTCCAGGTCATGTAATATGCCTTCATTTGTCCTTATCTCTGTGTAACTGACACGGAGCAGCCTTCTAAAAAAAAATCCCCACGTCTCAATTTTTTCTATTCTTTTTTTCGCCGTTCTTTTCTTAGTGTTCAGGGTTCACAGTTATATACTATAGCATGATGGGCCATACTAATCATTTTTATTATTTTCATTTTCAGCTGGCAAGAAATGCTGCGATATTACCAGATGTTGTTTTAGTTGGATCATTCTACTTTTAGCCATGTCTAGTCTTGTCTTTATGTTCTTAGTACATGATCCGTCATTTGTTTTGACTAAACTAGGATTATTTAAAGTCTTTGACATTTTCTAAATGATTTTTGTCAGTCTTTACTTCATGCTCTGTTTGGCAGCTGGTTCTGGCAACATGCAGCGGTTTTGACTTTTTGGCATTGAGCTTGAGACCAGTAAGAAGAGACTTCTTACTGTTACGTCTACTCTGTGTAGCCTAATACTCTCTTCATGCTTGTGATGTTATCAGCTAGTAGTGCTGTATCATCAGTGTAGTGCAGATTTGTTATGTTTCTGCAACCTGTCATCTATCCCATTGTTTCAATATTAGACTCTGTCATTACTTGCCGTTTGTGTATATATTGAAAAGGTGAGGTGATATGATGATTCCTTGTCTAACTCCTTTTGAGATGTTAAAAATTTCATGTTTTTAAACTGCTCCATCTGATAGTACCATTTTTAGTCTTCTTAAAGTCACTTCGAAACTTTGAACTTTGAAACTTTCTGCTGAGGGAAAAAATTACGCACACATGATGTTTTTTTTTGTTATTGTATTTTTGTTTTTTTTTTTACATCTAGCCATCAGTCAAGAAAAAATTACGAACAATGAAAAAAAACCCAACTCAACCCTACAACAACAACCAACGGGACGGGATAGCCTAGTGGTCAGAACATTGCGCTGGCAATTTGACGACCCGAATTCGATTCCCGTTGGAGGAGATTTTTCCCCTACGAAAAGCGGAACAGGATTTAACGTGTGCGCAAAGATGTTCTGCGTGCGTTCACACACGGGGCCTCGGTTTAAAATCTCATCCGAAGGACTTTTGGGGAGAGTGGAGTCAGCACTGATGTTAACTCTAGGAGAAAAATCTTCGCAACCGGAATCGAACCCGGGTCGTCAAATTGCCAGTGCAATGTTCTGACCACTAGGCTATCCCGTCCTCTAGGGAGGGGGAAGTAGGAGAGACAGTAGAAGAAGGTGGAAGGAGGAAACGTAAGAAGATTGACGGCGGAGTAGGGAATTGGAGGAGAATTAAAGGGAGACAACAACAGATGGGGGAGTGGCGTCCCTTTCTATGTGAAGTGACCGCTGACAAGAAGAGTGACAAGAGGGGATGTAACTTGTGTGGAGAGTTTTATATAACTGTGGGGTCGTCGTGTGACTAGCTTGTCAGCTGATTACGTGTGATTTTGTCATAGTGTGTGTGTGTGTGTGTGTGTGTGTGTGTGTGTGTGTGTGTGTGTGTGTGTGTGTGTGTGTGTATGTGTGTGTGTGTGTGTGTGTGTATGTATGTATGTATGTATGTATGTATGTATGTATGTATGTATGTATGTATGTATGTATGTATGTATGTATGTATGTGTGTGTATGTATGTCCGCGCCCGTTTGTGACCGTGTCCACGTTTGTTCGTGTCTGTATGTTTGTGCATTCGCGCGCGCGCACCCGCGTATATATATGTGTGAGTGTATATATATATGTATATATATATATATATATATATATATATATATATATATATATATATATATATATATATATATATATATTATATATATATATATATAGTGTATATATACATACATATAACATATATACATATATTCAGGTAAAGTAACAATATATATATATATATATATATATATATATATATATATATTATATATATATATATATATACAGGTTAAATGATAATATATATGTATAAAAAAAAATTTTCTATGTGTCTGTGTGTGTGTTTATGCAGGTGTTGCGTTACACGTGTGTTCGGAGGTCTGCTCTGATGGGTCTTGCGCCCCTTGTGATCATGACACACAGGTGCGTATCTGTCTGTCTGTCTGCCTTTCTGTCTGTCTGCCTGTCTGTCTATTTGTCTGTCTATCTGTCTGCCTGTCTGCCTCTCTGTATGTCTGTTTGTTTGTTTGTCTGTCTGTTTATCTGTTTATCTGTCTGTTTGTTTGTTTGTCTGTCTGTTTATCTGTCTGTTTGTTTGTCTGTTTGTCTTTCTATCTGTCTGTCTCTGTCTCTCTCCCTATCTGTCTGTATGTCTCTCTATCTCTCTATGTTTCTCTCTCTGTCTCTCTGTCTCTCTCTGTGTCCGACTCTCTCTCTGTCTCTCTGTCTCTGTCTGTGTCTTTCTCTTTCTTTCTTTGTTTCTTTCTTCCCCTCTGTCTCTCTGTCGTTTTGTTTCTGTCTGTCTTTCTTCTCCCCTTCTCCTCAGTACCCCACCCCCCACCCCCACCCACCCCTTCTCTCTGTCCTGTATCTCTCTTTTGTGCACATGCATGCAGAATACTCAAGACTACCCAGCACTTAACTTAAAGGTACCATTTTTATTTTAATAAAATAGCAGTAGTAGGAGTTGAAGTAAATTACAGCAGTAGTTTGTAGCAACAGAACTTACCAATTATGCTCATGAAGTAATATTCATCTTCACTTTTCTCTATGGGGTGGGATAGCTATGTGGTCAGAGCACTCGCTTTCTCCAAGTCAAAGTTAAGCAGCATCGAGCGTGGTTACCAGTTGGATGGGTGACCGTTAGCGTGCCTTGGCTTCAGTACAGTTTCCCTCCCCCCGTTCACCCAGCTGTAAATAGGTACCTGCCCTCTTTAGGGTCAGGGAAGGTAAAGCAGCGAGGGAGATGGGATGGGCTCCGCCCTCAATATGCTGGCCCCTAGATATTTGAGATCTCTGATGCCTCGCTCCCCTACGACCACATAGGCTATGGAACACCTTCACCTTACCTTTACTTTTTTTTTACCTTTTTGACTTTTCTCTACCCCCAGGTCAACAACCAATCCACACAGGGGTCATCAGATCCTTCAGGTCAAGGTAACGGCCTCACAGCGAAACACACCATGACCTTCACCTTGTCCATGAGAAGGCCGGGTCAGGACGAGGCGGTCTCCAGATCCTCCCGACAAGCCCCCAGCCCTAAAAGTCCCCCCGGCAACGGGACCAAGCCCACCATGGACGAACTGCTGACCAGCCTAGGAATCCACCCGTCCCAGAAACCCAAGCCCCCCTCAGACAAAACAACACCCTCGGATATGTCACCACCCTCAGACAACTCAAACACCTACCCCGGAACAGAAGAAACACTAGAATCACCCCCAACCTCAACTACTAACATCAACGCCGGTGATTTTCTCCCTAACATCAACCCTCCCAGAGAATTCAGCTTCGGTTTCTTAGGTCTCAGCAATCTCCACGACACTGCCACTACCACTACCACCTCTCCCACCTCACCCGAAACCAACCACATCGTGTCTCTCATCGATCCCAATAAACCCAGAAGACCGAACAGCAGCCCGCCGATCCCGGGATCTGTGGAAGAGACAGGATGGGGGAGTTTTTTGGACATGACCCCCACAGATCCCAAAACGGAAAAAGACAGCGTACCTAATGAAAAACTAGAACGACTAGAAACAACGACAGAAGACGTACAAGTAGAAACCAGTTCTCCAAGACCCGTTTCAGCTAAAACAGAATCCTCAGTAGAACGTGCTCGCGTGACTGGGAGTCTCGTGTTGCCTGATGACGCTAAGAAGAATCTGAACTTGCACACGGGGCCCATGAATGTGGGGTTGCCTCAGCCGGATCCTTCGCCTGGGGTTCGAACCTCGGGTGAAGCCGCGGAGAGTAGTACTCCGGGTCAGGGTGTGACTGGACCAGCATTGTCGTCTGTTTCTCCACGTGAGGATGAGAAGGAGGAGGATGGAGGGAGGGGTGGGGAGAAAGAGGAGGATGAAGAGCAGTTGCATGGTGAGTGTGTTTTTTTGTGTGTGTTTGAGTTGGTGTTACTGGTGGTGGTGGTCGTGTTGATGATGATTTTTGGTGGTTGTGGTGGTGATGGTGATGGTGATGGTGTTGGTGGTGTTGGTGGTGATGGTGGTGATGGTGGTGGTTGTGGTGGTGGTGGTGATGATGATGATGATGATGATGATGATGATGATGATGATGATGATGATGATGGTGGTGGTGGTGGTGGTGGTGGTGGTGGTGGTGGAAATATAAGGAAAGTGAAGAGAAGAGATGACAGGAGATTGGAAAAGAGAAGAGAGGGGAAGAACATACACAAGAAGTAAAGAGATTCAGATTCAGATTCATAATAATTTATTCCCATTTAAGTCATGCAGACCTATTTTGACACAACAAAACAAACATCAGTTTTAATTATCCATCTGCCCAAATGATGTCCACTGAAAACATGTTGGATTCTACTTTTCTTTGTTTCTTTTCTCCAAACATTCATTCACATATCTAATGATATCTGCTTGATTGATATCATCTGTAAAAAAGAGAAGAGAAGAGAAGAGGAGATAAGATAAAAGAACTATTGGCTGTCATACAAGTGAAAATCCGTTGCGCTGCCGTTTAGAGCCTGACAAGTCAGGCCCAGCGCATCTGACATCAGGAAGGGAGAGCATTGTCACACTTACAAACATAAACTGTTGTCTTTTAAGTTTTTTTTTCTGGAAAAGAAGGGGCAAGAGAATGGACCAAGAAGGCAGAAAATAGACAAGAAAGAGGTGACAGAAAGAAAAGGAACAAGACAGAACAAAGAGAGGGATAGAAAAGAGGAAATTCGTGGCACAGAATTTCCAGAAGGTGGGGATGCTATCATTACTGACAGACCCCGGCCATCCCCACGAGGAAAGTGACTGTTTGCGCGTCTTGTTTTCAATACAGTCCCCCAGTTCATCCAGCTGTCAATGGGTACCTGCCCTCTTGAGGGTCAGGGAAGGTAAAGCAGCGAGGGAGAGGAGATGGGCGCGGCCCTCAAAATGCTGATCCCTGGTGAAGCTGAGGTCTCTGATGCCTCGCTCCCCAACGACCGCATAGGTTATGGGAACCCCCTTTATCTTATCTTTACCATTATCTATTGTCAGGTATTATAAATGCCTATCTTTTTCTGTGTACAGTTTTTACCTGTGTCTTATTTTCCCAGATGTTATAATATCTAAATTTTCTTTGCAAAAGTTTTTTCGTGTTAATATTTTTCAGATATTATAATATCTAATTTTTTGGTGTACAGATTCTACCTTTGTCTTTTTTCATGTGTTATAATATCTCAATTTTCTTTGAGAATTTTTTGCGTTTTTCTATTTTTCAGATATTATAATATCTAATTTTTTGGGTGTACAGATTCTACCTTTGTCTATTTTTTCATGTGTTGTAATACCAAAATTTTCTGTGTAATTTTTTTTATAGCGTTTTTCTCTCTCTATTTTTCAGGTATTCAAATAATTCTTCTCGTGGCCCCGTGTGTGGGAGCACTGCTGTCTGTGATTGGTGCAGTGTGCGTGGTACGAACTGCAGCATCCAATTGCTGTCGGCGACAGAAACGGATAGAGGAAGGGAGACATCAGCAAAACCAGGTAAGATGCAATGGTCAGCCTGTGAACACATTTTTATTGGGATAAAGTCTACTGAAGACGGAAACAGAGAGGGTGATAAAGTTTGTAGCGCGCAGTGTGTGCGTGGAAGGTTGATAGTGGGAAGAGGAGGTGAGGGATAGGGAGGGTGGGAGCGAGGGAGAGAGCGAGGGAGGGAGGGAGGGAGAGAGAGAGAGAGAGAGGAGAGAGAGAGAGAGAGAGAGAGAGAGAGAGAGAGAGAGAGAGAGAGAGAGAGACAGACAGACAGACAGAGACAGACAGACAGACAGACAGACAGACAGACAGACAGACAGACAGAAATAGACACAGACACAGACACAGACAGACAGACAGACAGACAGACAGACAGACAGACAGACACACGCACACACACACAGAGTTAGAGAGAGAGAGAGAGGAGAGAGAGAGAGAGAGAGAGGAGAGAGAGAGAGAGAGAGAGAGAGAGAGGAGTGTGTGTGTGTGTGTGAATGAGTGAGTGAGTGAGTGATGAGAGAGAGACACACAAACAGACAGACAGACAGAAACAAACAAACAAACAAACAATACAGACGTAAAAATTAAGACAAAAAGCAAAAGACAAACTAAAAGTCATCATCAGTCATCCATCAATCACCACCTGATTTCCTTCCACAGACGAACCATACCCAGCCAACAAGCAGCCGACATCGGACAGCCCATCTGAGCAGCGAACGAGACATTGAAAGGAACGATCGCCGATCACACTGATCAAACAACCCCAAACAAACTCCCCTACAATGGCTAAACCTCGCAGAGCAGTGTAGAGTCTTCTGCACCCAGTGATCTGACAGTGACTTGACAATGACTTTGTCAGTGACCTGACCGTGACCGTGACCTTGACCGTGACCTTGACCGTGACAAGACATGACAATGACATGACAGTAACAGTAACCTGACAGTGACCTGATAGTGACATGACAGTGACAGTGACATGACAGTGACCTGACAGTGACCTAAAATTTATCTGTGGACTGGGGGCTACCTGCCAGTATTCAGTTTTTGTTTTGTTTTTTGTCACAAAGAGAAATGTGATGATATGGTCGGTGTTCTTTATTTTTATTTGACTTTTTAAATATTTTATACGATTTTATGTCACAGCAGATTTCTCTGTGTGAAATTCAGGCTGCTCTCCCCGGGGAGAGCGCGTCGCCACAAGCGCAGCACCTACCCATTATTTAAAAAAAAACATGTCTGCAACTGTACTTGTTTCCCTATGAGAGTGGGTTTTTTTCTACATAATTTTGCTAGGGACAACCCTCTTGTTGCCGTTTTTTTTTTTTACGTGTGGTAAATAATGATGTGTAACACACGAGACCGGTTTATCGTCTCATCCGAAAGACTAGCACCCAGACCACCACTCATGTTCTAATGGATGGGGGGAAAGTTTTGGGCCCAAACGGGATTCAAACCACCGCATACTTCGACCCGGACTTTTCGCTTTCTAAACAGGCGCGTTATCTCTAGACCACCGATCCGCTTGTTGTTGTTGTTGTTGTTGTTGTTGTTGTTGTTGTTGTTGTTGTTGTTGTTGTTGTTGTTGTTGTGCGTTCCCCAGTTTAACATTTTAGGGGGTCACGTAGAATGTATAATGTGTCTCTCACTCGTCAGATCTGGGAATTACAGTGAGATCGTTGAGTTTGCACACAGTGTGAGAAGCTATGGTGTGTTGTGTTGTGTTGTATTGTATTGTGTTGTGTTGTGTTGTTTTGTGTTCTGTTGTATTGTGTTGTGTTCTATTGTGTTGTGTTGCATTGTGTTGTGTTGTATTGCGCTGTATTGTATTGCGCTTTAATATGTTGTATCATGTCGTATTGTGTTGTTTTATTGTATTGTTTTGTTGTATTGTATTGTGTTGTATTGTGTTGTGTTGTGTTGTATTGCACTGTATTGCGTTGCAGTGTGTTGTGTTGCATTGTGTTGTATTGTGTTGTTTTGTATTCTATTATGTTGTGCTGTTTTGTATTGTAGTATGTTGTGTTGTATTGTATTGTGAAGTATTGTATTATACTGTATTGTGTTGTATTGTATTGTATACCACTCAAAGACACGGCAGAAGTGCATGACATTCGAGCTGCTCTACCCAGGGAGAGCGCGTCGCCACAAAAGCAGCGCCATCCATCATTATTTTTTCCTTTTCTCATGTATGTGTGTGTGTGTGTGTGTGTGTGTGTGTGTGTGTGTGTGTGTGTGTGTGTGTGTGTGTGTGTGTGTGTGTAGTGCTGCATGTACCACACTGTGTATGCATTTTAGGGTTTATGCATGTGTGCTTGTCTTTGTTGCTGTGTACAATCACATACACACGGATATATATGTGCATGTGCTTGTCCGCGTATGTACTGTGTGGGGCTCTTAGAGGAAAAGCGGGAGAAAGGGAGGGAGGGAGGGAGTGAGTTGGGGAAGGAGGAGGGTGTTGTTTTGTTTCTTCAGTTTTTAGTGAGAGTGATATATAACATGTATTTAAAAGGTGTACGTGTGTGCTCGCGAGAGAGTACGCGCGCGCGTGCGCGTGCGCGTGCCTGCGTGCGTGCGTGAGAGAGAGAGAGAGAGAGAGAGAGAGAGAGAGAGAGAGAGAGAGAGAGAGAGAGAGAGAGAGAGAGAGAGAGAGAGAGAGAGAGAGAGAGCACATCATTGTGCATGCGTACGTGCGTGCGTGCGCACTCGCACCCGTGCGCACGTACGTGTGCGCATGTGTGCTTCATCTACCGCAAGATACAGAGAGAAAGATCAATAAAGACTTTTAGACTGTACTACATTCCCTCTGTGTGTTATTTTTGCCTGTGTTCTATATCGATGATCTTGGACATTTTGAGGGACCAGGAGTGCTGTAATTCCCGAATTTCACGCAGAGAAATCTGCTGTTACATAAAGTGGTATAAAATAAAAATAAAATAAATAATTGATAAATTGATGAAAACATGAATGAAAAAACAGTAAACAACAATAACAACAACAGCACCAACTACACCAACAAATGTATTCCAGTCAATCTTTAAATGATGAAATACGACTGCAAATGAACACAGACAAAAGTCCATCGCAGTTTATTGTATTGCGTTGGCCTATATTGCGTTATGTTGTTTTGTATTGCATTGTGTTTTATTGCACTGCGTTGTGTTGCATTGTGTTGCATTATATTGTGTTATATTGTATCGTATACTATCTTACATTGTGTTGTATTGTGCTGTGTGGCATTTTATCGTATTGTTGTGTATTATATTGTACTATTTTTTAATGTGCTGTATTGTACTGTACTGTTTTGCACTGCATTGTATTGTATTGTACTGTTTTGTATTGTACTGCACTGTATTTAATTTGTACTGTATTGTATTGCATTGTAATGTATTGTTTTTTACTGTATGACCTTCTGCACTGCATTGTATTGTATGGTATTGTATTGTACTATACTGTATTGTACTTGCACTGTATTGTACTGTACTGTACTGTATTGTGTCGTGTATATATTTCAGTCACAACAGATTTCTCTGTGTGAAATCCGACCCATTATCCTTGGGGAGAATATACGGTCAAAAAGAGTAGTATCACCCATTAAAAAAAACGACAGCTTCATGTCTGTATATGTATAAAAAAAAAAATTAAAAAAAAGTTTTCTTCTGAGAGAGTGGGTTTTTTTTTTTTACCTACATGACTTTTCTAACCAGCGACAAGTTTCTTGTTGTCGAAGGTTCTTTTACGTGCACTAAACGCAAGGCCTCAGTTTATTACTTCATCCAAAAAGACCTGGTACTCGGTGTATGCCGGGTATGTTAAACTTCTTAAAATTGTTGTGTTGAGATTTTGTTCAGCTATGACAAGCTCTTAGTATGACCACCTGCACTCTCTTATAAAGGCGAGAACAAAATCTCTGAAGTTGGAGTATGGCTACATTAAACTATGGTGAGGTACTTCAAAAACAGTCATACACGCACATTTCTCATTCATGCAGTGTGCATTAAAAAAAAAATCTCACAGTGATTCCCTGGTGGGATGAGTGAGTCAAGAGTGCATATTCTGGGTGACCCCCAGGGTGTTAAGCTGGGGAACACACAACTACAGCTAGAAGACAACAAACACAACTGACGACAAATGATAGTGGTATGTTCATTTATTTATTTATTTTTTATTCATTTATTCTTTTATATCGAGGACAATTGAATAAGCACTCATGTGTTTTTTACATCCAGTACTCGAGTGTATGCAATTTTGTAATTTTATCATCTGTTCCCACCGGCACACAATGGCATACTCTTTCGAAAAGGGTTTAACGTGTGTGCAAGATGTTTGCGTGCTTTTGCACACAGGGGCCTCGGTTTATAGTCTCATCCGAAGGACTTTATGGGAGAGTGGAGTCGGCACTGATTTTAAATCCAGTGGAAAGTACAGGCAATAGTCGCATACAGAGAGAAAATAATGATCACAAAACATGGTGGTGTTATTGAAATAAACTTTATTACAAATAGTCATGTGCACTAATAATAAAATAATAATGATAAAAATGACCAGTCTATCATCATTCCATATACACTACAGAGCTGAGAAACACAACCAGTTACTTCCCATGTACAGTCAGACCGATCAGTTACCTCCCATGTACACATGATGATAGTTATTATTATCAGTCAATTGGTTGTCGACACGATACACATAAACATCCACATGATTTGTCAAATCAGAAAGGACTACCGTTTGCGAGCTATCATGAATGCGATTATTTTGATTAAAAAAAAAAAGTGCGATATTTTCTGTACACCAAAGTCACACAGCGCTGAAAAATCATTCTCAATAAATACATGCACACAATAATGAGCTTCGTGATATACAAGCTGTTATCTTTTAAATGTGTGTGTGTGTTTTGTTGTTAACAGCTGTATGTGTATGTACAGACGTCTCAATATTATAGAATAAATATGTCTACAGCAGCTGCGTTGTATACATAACACAAAGTAGCACCTAAAGACCAAAAAAATCAACTTGGAGTCTTATAACTTTGATACACTTGTGGAATAAGTAACATGATTCATTCAACAACAACAAAAAAAGCACACAATAAATTACAGAAATGAGGTATACAACTAAATTTGAATAAATATCACAAGCAAATAATTACACGTACGCAGGAGCAGGTACAAACACACCAAATAAACTTGAAAAACACCTAACAACACTGAAATAAAAACCAACAAAAAAAGCATTTCTAAAAACAATACTACGAAATTCGCGTTGTAGAACACAACCAACTACAAGGTTATCCAATATTTTGCTAAAGCATACAAGCTGGGATGACAGAATTATGTGAAAACCCTGTAAAAGGAAACGACCTCACTCAAGTAATAGAGATAGCTATAACAAAATCAAAGAGAAAAAAAAGCAAGCAAAACTTTTCCTGCAGAATTTTGGGTTAGTTTTTACCAACGAGCGGTTATGTCTGCTTCTTTTTAGGCCATTTGTGATATATACAGTCCCCCAGTTCACCCAGCTGTAAATGGGCACCTGTCCTCTTCAGGATCAGGGAAGGTAAAGCAGTGAGGGAGAGGAGATGGGCGCCACCCTCAATATGCTGGCCCCTAGAGAAGCTGAGGTTTCTGATGTCTCGCTCCCCTACGACTGCCTAGGTTATGGGACACCTTTACGTTTACCTTTTAATATATACATAAATATTTCCAGAAGCTCTCAGTCTACCAAAAACTATAAAGTCATCTTTAGAAGCCAAAAATCTGTCAAAAGTTACAGAATACTTTTTAAAAGCTGAGGATATAAAACCTAAAAAGAAAAATAATAAAACCATTTGTGAAAAGGTAAGAATCTATTAAAATCATAAAATGATTCCCAGATGCTCAAAATTCATCAAAGCTGTAGAAATATGTTTAGAAGGTGAGAGAGAATCTGTCAAAATTATACCAGCAAACGAGAAGGTACAGGTCAAGGTGTCCCATAACCTAGGCGGTCGTAGGGGAGCGAGGTGTCAGAGACCTCAGCTTCTCTAGGGGCCAGCATATTGAGGGCGGCCCCCATCTCCTCTCCCTCGCTGCTTTACCTTCCCTGACTCTAAAGAGGGCAGGTACTCATTTGCAGCTGGGTGAACTGGGTAACTGTATTGAAGCCAAGGCGCGCAAACGGTCACCCATCCAATTGGTAACCAAACTCTACGCTGCTTAACTTGACTGGGGGAAAGCGAGCACTCTGATCACTGAGCTATCCCGAGCACCTGGCTATTGCAATTCTTGGCTTCTTTCCCTGATTCGAACTCTTTAAAAGCACTGAACTGGTAAGGATCTCAAAACTCTGCAGGTAAGTTTCTGATAATTAATACGCCATATAACAAGCATTAGTGGCAGTAAACACACACACACAGGCTCGTACATGCACGCACACATACATACACACACAGGCGCGTCCACGCACACATACATTCTCTGTCTCTGTCTCTGTCTCTGTCTGTCTGTCTGTCTGTCTGTCTGTCTGTCTGTCTGTCTGTCTGTCTGTCTGTCTGTCTGTCTGTCTGTCTCTCTCTCTCTCTCTCTCTCTCTCTCTCTCTCTCTCTTCTCTCTCTCTCTCTCTCTCTCTCTCTCTCTCACACACACACACACACACACACACACACACACACACACACACACACACACACACACACACACACACACACATGCTAAGACTACATAGTATGAAACTGAGAGAAAAATTCTCCACTGTGCAAAGAAAGTTTACAGCGCAGAAAATGTGGGAGATTCAACTCAAATACAAAACACAAGATACACAAAAGACAGGAGTCACCCTATTTACAAAAAAGAGAGAGAGAGAGAGAGAGAGAGAGAGAGAGAGAGAGAGAAGAGAGAGAGAGAGAGAGAGAGAGAGAGAGATATATATATATGTATATATATATACATATATATATATATATTTTTTTTTTTATAAGAGATTTGGTTTTCTTTATATAAAATACTCCTAAAAGTAAGATAAAAGTCACCACCTATCTACACATGTAAACATGTATGTGCATACACACACTTTTTAAGATTTTTTTTAAATTACAGCTGAATTGTAAAACAGAGACAATACTTCGTATACACCAAAACATCAAAACATATTCAGCAACAAAAAAACAAAAAACTTTTTTGAGAATCATTATACTGAATCATTAGCCATAAATCATCAGCGCGATAATTTACACAAACAGTGTAAACTTCTAAGTTGAATGTTTTCAAACATTCAAGAGAGAGATTTTTTTCAATATAGAGTCTAACAGCATGAACATTACATTTGATTGTTTCAACATTCTACAGAATGAAAGTTTTTCTTTTTCAATATAGAAAGTCTAAAAGAATGAACATTACATTTGATTGCTTTTAAACATTCTACAGAAAATAGGCTTTTTTATATATGAAAATTAAAACATTAATCCTACATTGAAATAAATGTAGCATTAATATGAGCAGAGATTCTTTCTATATCATTGATACAAAATATATATCCTGAAGAAATTATACATAAAAAACCATACCACTAGATATAAACGAGAGAGAAGAGAGAGAGAGAGAGAGAGAGAGAGAGAGAGAGAGAGAGAGAGAGAGAGAGAGAGAGAGAGAGAGAGAGAGAGAGAGAGAGAGAGAGAGAGAGAGAGAGATCAAAGTAGAACACATCACAACATCACTGAAAAAAGTTCTAAACCAATTCTGCGGCAACACACAATTTCCACTAAACACATCAATTAGTAAGAAAACTTGTACACATAATTATGTGTCAATATACATCACTATTGTCTAATATCTCTTTTAAGCAAACAGACGTAAAAAGTGAAGAGCAACAACCATACAGCAATGAAAAGTATATCAAAAAGTCCAGGAAACTATATTTAAAAAAATCTATATAAAAAGGAGAACAGAACTTATCTACCTGTAGACGAAATTCTACAGCAGCAGCAACATAGTTTCCATCAAAAATATCTACTCAGAAAACTTGTGCACATAATATTATAATAATTATGTCAATACACATTAATGAAAAGTACATCAAAAGTCATACAAAGGGAAACACAGCTCAAACACAACAAAAACTAAACAAAGTTCTACATAAACTTAAACAAAAACGCTACGAACAATTTTGGCAGTATAATTAAATGAGAAACTGCAAAAAGAAAAATGCAACAAAAAAGGTGTAATAGTTGTGAGGCAAAAAAAAAAGAAAGAAAAAATTGGAATACAGCATTATTATACATATTAAAATAAATATATACGCTTGTGAATGTGTATACACACACGCACGCACGCACGCACGCACACACACACACACACACACACACACACACACACACACACACACACACACACACACACACACACACACACACGCACACACACACACACTCACTCTCTCTGTCTCTGTCTCTGTCTCTCTCTGTCTCTCTCTGTCTCTGTCTCTGTCTCTCTCTCTCTCTCTCTCTCTCTCTCTCTCTCTCTCTCTCTCTCTCTCTCTCTTTTCCCTCTCTCCCTCTCCCTCTCTTGAACAAAACTTGTACCATACAGTATAATAATTATGTACACCAATATGTGAACATCATTATGGACACATACTGACCAATAAATACTTGTTGCATTGTTGTCCGCAGTTGAACCACATAATAATAATATAATATGAGCAAAATAAGCACAGCCAGTAAGCATTCATTCCAAGTAAATGCTGCGCTCTATTATGCCAAAAAAAGATCGCAAATAAAATAATAACAACGAGAAATACTTGCTACACCCAATACAGATCAAGTATATACTGCAATCAGTGTCAAGAATTAATATCATATACAAAATAATCAGTAAAGAAGATACATGTAAAAGTGACAAGAAAAAATACAGACATGTAACTTGTAAAAGTTCGTAATATCTTCACACACTTAGACGTGATCAAAGATTAAATGTATAAATTGTAAAGCAGCAACAGTTATGAACAAATAAAAAAGATTCCTTATTCTACAAGAATGCTCATACAGCAAGCTATTGTTGTCTGTCATATGAGCGAAAATGCGTTACGCTGCCGTTATGCGCCTGACAAGTCAGACCTAGTACATTCAACTTCGGCGTAAAATTTAAAAAAAAAATTAAGTATATACATCTATCGAGGCAATAACTAAATATTTCAGCAGTAAGAGTTAAGAAGTGATCATAAAAAATTCTGTGGACAGTTTCGATGAGGTTTTTTCTGTTCTTTTTGACTTTTTCTTTCTTGGGGGGGGGGGGGGGGTATGAAATTTGTCAATCATTTTGATTTTTCTTTTCATACTTTGTGAATTCTTTTTACATAACATGGCTGTGTTAGGTTTGTTCTATAATTCTGATATTGTCTAAATTGCTTTTAAGAAACAAAATTATTACATACAAAAATGTAAAGGGTCAATGTAAAAAGAAAGGAGATAAATTAACATTATGCTAACACAGGGGTACGAAAGGAAATGTGCAAGAGGTGTGTGTGTGTGGGGGGGGTGGGGGGGTGGAGGGGAGGGGGTGGTTAGGTGTAGGTGTAGGCTTTATGTATGTGAGTGTGCGTGGTACTCTTATTTAAAGTCTTTTTACATCTGGTACGCACGCACGCACGCACACACGCGCGCGCGCGCGGGCGTTGTGTGTGTGTGTGTGTGTGTGTGTGTGTGTGTGTGTGTGTGTGTGTGTGTGTGTGTGTGTGTGTGTGTGCGTGCGTGCGTGCGTGCGTGTGTGTGTGTGTGTGTGTGTGTGTGTGTGTGAGTGAGTGTGAGTGTGAGTGTGTGTGTGCGTGTGCGTGTGTGTGTGCAGAGAGAGAGACAGAAACAGATAGACAGAGACAGAGAGAGACAGAGAGGGGAGGTTATGAGGAAGGAAAAGAATCGATAATCATTTTCTAATAATTATCATAACCAATATTTGAGTCAAACATAGGCACAAACAAACAATATAAAAAAGTACTGAACCAAACTCTCCACACTACAACACATAACAGGAATTAATACCCACTGGTTTGACAATCAGTTTCTTTTATTTTTATTATTTTCCACTTTCCGAAAATCTGGCACTTAAAGTTGCACAACCGGATGAGGTATCTGCGGTAGGATCATTATGGCCAGTGTTCACCCATATAATACACCTGACATGACAATGTCTGTCACAGAACTGGAACAAAACCGAATACATAAAAACAATAACAACTAAAATGTTTGGCAGCATAACAAAAATTTATTATTATTATTATTATTATTATTTATTATTATTATTATTATTATTATTATTATTATTATTATTATTATTATTCTATATATGCTGTACCACTGAGGCGGTAAAAATGTTAAAAAGCATTTATGTGGGAGCGCTTTGTAATGTTTATCTAAGGATTCTGGCTTTTTCGCTGAGGTCAAATTTCTATCATTTCCTTGATATGAGAGTTTGGGTGGTGGGGGGGGGGGGGGGGGGGGGGGGGTTCGAGAATAATAAATCTCTATCTTTTTTATTTAAGGGTTTGTGCTTTTGCCTAAAGTAAAATCTGTAACTTTTCCATCTAAAGCTTTTCACTTTTTCCCCAAGAGTGAAACCTTTATAATTTCCATCCAAAAGTTTGTATTCTTTCCCCAAAGTAAAATTTAATTCAGAGGAAAGACCCCGAAAGGAAGAGAGAGAGTCCCTAGAATATACATAGAGCAGAAAGAAATATAACTTGTACTGCTGTGGTATTATTTGAACTCATCAATATTGAATGACAGCTCTTTTCCCCTACATAGTATTCCCTAAACATTGCGTAGCATCAACCCTTTTTGGTGGTTATAATTATTTTCTTGTTTTGAACGGTACCAAGAAATGCTAAATTATGCTTTACCTATCACAGAATTTTACCTGAAATTTAATAAGATCTTTCTCACACAATTATTATCGTTTTGCATATCATGATGAATACTTACACGGTGAACATCTATTGCCTCACTAAAAAAAACAACTAAAGTTTAAATCACTTGGCGAGAGAAAAAAATACATAACAATAAACAACAAAGTGCAGTGGCTGTAATCTCTGTGCTGAAACAAACTGTCCATTATGCCTGTATTCTGATATTAGAACAACCATGAACATTTACTGGCCACAAGCTGATTAATGCAGTTGTTCAACATGTATGTAAACTGTGGAAAATATATAATCAACAGTCTGAACCAGCAATCCAATATCTCTCACTGGCCATGAGAAACTACCGTTAGTAACGTAACACGACAGTATTTGATAACTGTATAAATCATGGATATTCACGGTGGCTGACTTAAAACTGCGAGATTCAGATATGTCTACACGGTTAGAAAATTGCTATCAACAATCTTTGGTTTTTAACATTTCGTAATCTGTTAACTATGTCAGAAACCAGGGTTCACACATCAGTTGCATGTGAAACTGTAGTTGTTGTTGTTGTTGTTTTTATAAAAGGAAATATAGAAATCATATTTTTTCTCTTTTTATTTTATGGATTTGGTTTATGCATTTGTAAAAAGAACTAGCCTGTGAATACATAATTTAATATTTTATTATAAACTGATGTGCGACAGTAAAAATAAAGATACATTGCACTTTTGGTTTGCTTTTATACACATAATGTAATTTTTATTAATCCATGGATCTTTAATTCATTGTTTATAGAACCATGTACACAATCTAAAAACATTGCAATGTTCTGAATACAACACTAAAAAACCGTTAACTTTTTGCTTGGATGTATAGACTTTTGTATACAGTTTAAAAACCATGCATACTAAGTAAATCTTTAATTGATTGCATATATAATCTTGCACTCAATTTTGAAAAGATATGCAGTATTCTTAAAGTAACACTGAATAAATCTTTAACTTACACTGTAAATAGCAGAGCATGCATACAACCTAAAAACCATGCAAAGGTATCCTTAAAGCCTTGACTGCTGAATGTGACATTTTCCTAGATATGTACATCTTAGCATGATTACAAAAAACACAATAGAAAACACAAAATATAATGACAACAGCATCAAATCTACATTCTCACGGTGGCAGTGTTATAAGTATGGCCTGATAATCATGTAGGAAAATTTATTACTTTACCATGATCAGATCTCCAATATTTGCGTACCACACACACATCACATACATAATTGTACACATGCATAATTGGCAGTCATTCACGTAAAACAGCATACAATTTGTTTTTCTTGGCAGGTAATATTATGTACATCAATCTCATTATATTCATTAACAGCTTGATAAGTTTAAAAAAGAGATTACACGAGAATTTACATCTCAACAAGTTCAAATATTAAATCACATTACAACACAGTAATAACGTTTCTATCTCGGCATGACTATGATTCATTCGCAATGCAGAGAAAAATCAGCCAATGTTAAATAAAGGATGTAAAAGCACATGAAACACATTGATAAATGAACAAAAAAAATCAAAATCGACTTCCTAACTTCCTTTTAAATGACTCTGTTGCAAAGTTATTAAAATCAATTCATTACATTTTGGTCTGTGCAATACCCATTGTCATTACTAATTGAAAAAGTTTCTTAAGTGAGGTTTTTTTTAAGTCCAAGATGAAAAAAATTACTCTCATGCCCAGTTCTTTTCTCTATTTAAAAAAAAATCATTTTCTATTTGTGTACATATTTGTCAGTCTATCAAAAGATCCATGCATTAGTCAACTATTCTGTATAAATGATTAAACGCATTGAAAAATGATATACTATAAATATCAAATATGAACTAAGAATTAAACTCACAAGCAGAATTACTGACAATCTGTAAACTAGGCGTACTTGATAAATTTTTCCACAACTCAAATGCAAAAAATTCCTACCATCATTTATCCAATTCTGAGAGTAAAAAAAATAGAACGTAAAATTATTATGTCTTGTTAATGAAATTGCATATTCTCATAATGACTGATGAATTAGATCAACTGAATAGATAAAAGCTGGCATAGCCTAATATCAAACAACAACAATAATATTCCTTGATATCACAACTGACTTTGAGTAATATCAGTATAATTTGTAATCGTCCTTGAATTCTATTTAGGAGAATGACATTTTCAAGAATGAAACTATCAAACTGACTGCCCTTTTATACAGTTAATAAAAAAGAATATCAAAGATTTTTTCTCCCAATTTATTGAGTGGTCTCAAAGAAAGGACAATCTGATATACTAACTCACAAAACCTAGATAGTTTTCTCCCTTGCTATTCACGACTTCCCGTCCATTTTTAAGGCTCAGTCAAAACAAAACCACCTAAAATAAAAACATAAGTTTGTTAAAGAATCTATAAAAACGGATGATAATAAACTGAGTTAGCTGGTGTAAAAGTATACACAGATTCGTTTATTCACATTCTATCTTGTGGAGATGCATAGAAAGTAGCAGTAATGTGTTTTCCCTTAATAAGATAGAGTTGGGATCAAGCCACAAACATACCTAAAAAGAAACACGCGTAAACCAGAAACAATCTCATCCATTGGCTGCTTTTGAAAGAGAACAAATACTAATTCATAACTTCTATTAGCTTATAATATCGTTATGTAGTCTTACCTAGATGCAAAAAATAATTAAGCCTCATATTCCTAACCGAGAATATTCGTCCAAAGTAAACGGTGTGACAATCATTTTCATTCAGAAATGATGAATTCATGCACACATCATTTACACCTGAAAATAACACACTCTCATTACTATATACTTGGCAGCAGTGCTAAACATTCACCTGAGTTTGGTATAGCCTGGTACATCTTTTTAAAACTCCTACTTCTGAGCTAAAAACAAAAAATCGTAAAATAGCAAACCGCTGCAAGACACAGCTAATATTATGACTTCAGGCTTCTTATCACATCGCAAACTAAAAAGAGATTACTACTCGTATAAAATCAGTACAAATTGCTGTCCATACATATATATAATAAAATACATAATAAGTATAACATACTCATCGGTGGTGACTTGACAGTTCAAAATAAAGTTTCAAAAAATATAATCATATCGTGCACAGGGGAGTAAACTCATCCGTGATGACTTGAGGTATGGACGAACGCCATTGCTGATGTTTGGCTCTGTGGTCTAAATGCCCTGACTTTAATAAAGCGTGGCAGTGGTGACGCTGAACAAGCTGTTGTTACACTCAGAGAGTACAAATACATCTATAAAAATAGCATCTTTTGATTCTTTCATTCCTGTATGCCTGTTACATGCATTCCAATAAAACAATAATAAACCAAACGAAAACAAACAAAACAAAATCCCCACACTGTCTGCGTTTTACATGCATTCCACACACAAATATAAAAGATCCACAGCTCCCTAAATCCAGCCCTTACCCACCCACCCATCCGTCCTCAAATCCCCATTTCATCAGAAAAAAATGGAAACAGAACAACAAAGACACACATCAACAATAAAGAGAAAAATGAACCACCCAAAACATCATTAAACATCATTTATCAGGCATCAAGTAAAAATGAATACTTGCACTAAACAAGTGTACAGTTTGCTCATATTATAAAACACACAATGTTATAACATTATTGAGAGTTTTGTACTTATAGTAGTTGTTTTTTGTCCAAAGCCTGGCGCAAAAAAAAAATCAACTGTAAAAGAAAGCACACTTTTGCTCCAACATCAAGATTCCTCATTAAGGTATTGAAGAAGACATTGAAAATTTAAAATGTAGATTCTATAATTATTATGATCACCTTTTTTAGATTGGACACCAGTGTTCTCTTATTCAGTCACTGAGAGAAGCACTGCATGTGGACGTAAATAGTATTAGTTATACCAGATCTGAGGCTTTGTATAATATTCATCATCATCATCATAAAAAAAAAATCAGCGGGCCTGACACTCATTGCAGATCAGTGATATCGTTGTTTGCTCTTGGTGTCGAAATGTCTGCTCGCTTTTTTTGCACACATCTTTGATTGAGTTGAGTCCTCAGGTTGGACATCAATGCTGCCTTGGGGATGTGTGTGTGTGTGTGTGTGTGTGTGTGTGTGTGTGTGTGTGTGTGTGTGTGTGTGTGTGTGTGTGTGTGTGTGTGTGTGTGTGTGTGTGTGTGTGTGTGTGTGTGTACTCGCGCGACGCACGCACGTATGTAGCATTCTCAATGAACATCAAAACAAACCACAAAAAAATCATATTAGTCACTTCGTGGATTTTTCTTCTCAGAAGTTCAGCGCTTTGTGTCACTATCACTTCATCACTTTCGTGTCTTAGCACTTTTGTCAAACATAGTTTTTTATACCAATATCACTTCAAACACGATTCACAAATTCTTCGACTAGAAGTGCAGCGAATATTTGGAAGTCTTGTTAAAACTTGAACATGGGTACCGACACATTTTGAGATACACTGGGTCAGTACACTGGTGCTGAGTATTCTTCGCTTCTGGTCAAACATGGAATGGGGTCACCCCACACACCTGGCAAGAGTTTATTTATAGTTGTGATGTATGACTGTGTCCATAGGTTCAGTAGTGGAGATGAGGGACATCAACTTGAACATGAAGGGAGGTACAGGAATGGACAGTGGTCATTTTTTTTTAATCCAGGGATCGTAAGGTCTTCAACTTTGTTGGTCTGATATAGATGCAGTGGCAGCCTTTGAAGAATCTGGTTGGAGCTTCTTAGAGAATTGTGAATTTGAAACTCAGCTCCATAGACTTTCAAAAATATAATATACTGTTGACTTTTTTATTTCTTCATCAAGTTTTGAATTTTTCTTAGACCAATCAGAAGATGGTCATTTTGAAAACCAGCTCCATAGATTTTTTTTTATTTATAAAGTGTCAATCTTTTCTTTACCCAGGTTTTAAATTTGTCTTAGCCTATAAGTAGATGGTCATTTTTGAAACCCAACTTCATAGAATTGATCCAAAAACCACTGGTTTTATATCTTCACTAAATGTTACACCTTGTTTTGGGCTGATGTTTTTCTTGGTGATAGAAATATTGAGTAACCTCTGGGATATGTGAATCTAAAACTCATCTTTTTCTGATTTCCCTAAACACTGTCGTAACTTTTTCTCTCTCCCTCTGTCTCTCCTTTTTGTCTTTACTAAAATGTTACACATTTCTTGGCCAAGTGGGTTTCTTGGAGTAAGAAATGCTGGCTGATCTGTGCGGCGTCATGGCTGAAGACTTCTGGAGGATATGAGCTCATCTCAGGGATGGATGATGGATGTTCTCTGACATAGATGATCGGTGGCCTCCTCGGTAAATGCTGGTGATCTCTGGGTGATTTGACCTCTATGGTATATGGGAAAGATCTCTAATGGCGATGATCCCTAAGGCAAATGACCTCCAAGGTGAGTGATTTCCATGGTAGATGACCTCATGGTAGATGACCTCTATGCTAAATGATCCTTCATGGTAAATGACCTCCAAGGTAAATGACCTCCATGGAAAATGATCCTCATGGTAAATTATCTTCCAAGGTAAATTACCTATTACCATGACCTCCATGGTAAATGATCCCCAAGCTAAATGACCTCCAAGCTAAATGACCTCCAAGCTAAATGACCTCCAAGCTAAATGACCTCCAAGCTAAATGACCTCCAAGCTAAATGATCCCCATGGTGAATGACAACAGCAGTGGTGGCTGGCTGAGGGTGAGTGTTCCCTCTGCCCTGGAGAAGCTAGGGTCACCTGCGGAGCTGCAGCTGCAGTCCTGTCAGGTGATCGGGGAGCAGGCCCACAGTACCCCCCACACAGCCCCCGTATGATCTGGCCGTCCTGCCACACAGTCACACACAGAATGTGATGGATCATATTGTCGCTTTGTTACAGGGACAGTTTGTCACAGTGATGAGTTGTCACAGGGATACTTTGTCACAGGGACACGTTGTCACAGGGGCACGTCACAGGGACACTTTGTCAAACTTTGTTTTACTGACACTTTGTCACACTGACACTTTGCCACTCTTTGCCACATGAAACTGTCACATTGATACTGTGTCACATGGATAATTTTTCACATTGATACTTTGTCGCCTTGATTCTTTGTCACGTTGATACTTTGTCACGTTGATACCTTGTCACGTTGATACTTGTCACTTTGATACTTTGTAACGTTGATACTTTGTCACATTGATACTTTGTCACATTCGTACTGTCTCACATTGATACTTTGTCACGTTGATACTTTGTCACATTGATACTTTGTCACGTTGATACTTTGACACATTGATACTTTGTCACGCAAAATTGTTACAATGATACTTTGTTCCATTTTTTCATACTCTTTGTCACAATAAACCTTTGTCACACTGACACTTTGTCTCACTGAAAAACTTAATAAAACTTTTCTCCGCCCCCCCCCCCTCCACCCCTCTGTTTGTCTGTCTGTCTGTCTGTCTGTCTGTCTGTCTGTCTGTCTGTCTGTCTGTCTGTCTTCTCTCTCTCTCTTCTCTCTCTCTCTCTCTCTCTCTCTCTCTCTCTCTTCTCTCCTCTCTCTCTCTCTCTCTCTCCACTGCAATTATAGCAAGCCATGCACATTTTCTAGAATTGTTTAAAGTTTATTATAAACCGTTGCCAGTATTCTGAACACTGAGATTCGTAATACAGAACATTTACGAAAATACATGAATAAAAAATAAATAATTCTCATCTTCCTGACAAAATGAGTGAAGTGGATATCTTACCCTCAGCCTCCATATCTGCTGTGTGGCTTCGTTCCCTTGCAGCATCCACGTTGTTTGATGGCGACGATGAAGCCTGTCCCTGACAGGTTGACGCTGAACTGACCCTGCACACCGCATTATGACTGTAGGTAGGTGTGCAGTTATATAGGTTGTAGATGTACAGGTATGTAGATGTACAGGTATGTAGATATCAAGGTATGTTGATTATGTAGGTATGTAGGTATGTAGTTCTATAGGTAGTATGTACGTTGATGGGGGGTTTTCCGCTGGAGTTAACATCAGTGCCAACTCCAATCTACTCAAAAGTCCTTCGGATGAGACTATCAATCGAGGCCCCCGTGTGCGAACGCTTGCAGAACATCTTGTGCACACGATAAATCCTGTTCGGCTTTTGCAAGAAACAGAAGAAGAAGAAGAAGGAGAAGGAGAAGGAGAAGAAGAAGAAGAAGAAGAAGAAGAAGAAGAAGAAGAAGAAGAAGAAGAAAGAATTGCGAAGAAGACGAATTGCGAAGAAGACGAATTGCGAAGAAGAAGAAGAAGAAGAAGAAGAAGAAGAAGAAGAAGAAGAAGAAGAACAACAACAACAACAACAACAACAACAACAACAACAACAACAACAAGAACAGAGAAGAAAAGAAAAAGAAGAAAGAGAAGAGGGGACAAACACGCACCTGCGGACATGCAGGCAGAACTGAAGCAGTCTCCTGCAGACCCATAGGGGATGAACTTGCCTGAGTGCACTGGCTGAAGGCTCCATCGATTCACTGCAACACAGACACTAGAACAGACAGACACACACCACCACCATCACGCGCACACACACACACACACACCACACACACACACACACACACACACACACACACACACACACACACACACACACACACACACACACACACTGATCATCAACAACCCTCACACTTCACACTTCAGTCAAAATACTCAGTACTTTAACACCCCCAGTTTTTTTTGTTCTTTTTCCCCTGTCATCTCCTTCTTGTCTGTTTTCTGCTTTCTTGGTCCGTTTTTCTGCTTGTTTTTTTTTTTTACAGAAAGACTTTAACAAACAGTTTCTTTTGCCTGGCCGACATATTTCATTCTGCGCTTATACAATAACACCAACAGCAAAATCAAACAAACAAAAAATGTTTTTTCGTGCATGAAAAAAAAAATCTACACGAAATGCCGCGAGCTAAGAGATTGATCCTGATTTTGGAATCAACATTGTCTGTGTGTTTCTGTTTGTATGATCAACATATCTCACTCTTCCCAAATATATATAAAACAACAACATCAAACATAAACCAAAACCCATATAAAAACAGTGCACAAAAGAAGAATAAAATTACCAAAAATGCGTAGAGTATGAAGGTCGATCCTGACTTTGGAGTAAGTTGTGTTTCCAGCCTGGCGATATTTCTTCACACGACACAGGTCACAATGGCAGGCCTGGTTTTGTTGTAAGGACAGGTGCCGTGACGCCGTAACCTGTGTTATAAATACAATAACTATGATCACTGAGAGAGAGAGAGAGAGAGAGAGAGAGAGAGAGAGAGAGAGAGAGAGAGAGAGAGAGAGAGAGAAGAAGACAGACAGACAGACAGACGACAGACAGACAGACAGACAGACAGACAGACAGACAGACAGACAGACAGACAGACAGACAGACAGACGAGACAGACAAGACGAGACAGAGACAGAGCAGACATGAGAGACAGACGATTAAATTCATTTTTTTCACACCACAAAGGTCACAGATGCAGCTTTGTTGTAAGACAAGTGCGTGACGCGTACCTTGTCATAGAAACTCACTGTGTTGAATACACTATGACCTGAGAGACAGAGGGATTTTAATCATTAAGTATTTAGTTTTTATACGGGGATAATGGAATAAGCATTCGTGTTTTTACATCCAGTTCCCTGTGTATATCTCTCTTTTTCTCTCTCCACACCACATCTCATCTACTCGTCCATGTCCCAGCTCTCTCTCTTTCTTTATCTCAGTCCTCCCGTAACTCTTCTCATTTACTCACTGCGTGACAGACACATAATTACCCTCACACGAGACGACTGAAGATAATAATTATTTATTTATTCTTTTATATCGAGATAATAAATAACACATCGTGCTTTTTTACATCCAGTCCCTCGTTGTATACTCTCTCTCCTCTCTCTCTCTCTCTCTCTCTCTCTCTCTCTCTCTCCTCTCTCTCTCTCTCTCTCTCTCTCTCTCTCTCTCTCTCTCTCTTTCTCATTTAACTCAAATAAAGCTAGCATAGTCTCCACTCACCTTTCCCCGTAGACTTCAGCAAAGTTTTCCCCTTCCCCAGAGGGCATGACAGATATTCCAGTGGTGTGGGTTTACGCATGTCTTTGCAATAGACCTGCAACACAGAAAGTTACACAACACACTTAATAGGTACACTTTAATTAAGCAAAAAATAATAAAAATATAATAATACTAATACTAACCCATCTCCTGAATAGAAACAGGAGTTTTGAAGGACTACGCTTTTTGTGCAATATGGTTTTAATTCATTGAGATCAATGGACTTGGACTCTGAAAAAAGTGTTTAAAAAAATGTTACTAAGCAGTACAAGGTATGCCTAAGTAGGCTCCAGATTTTTTTCTTCCCAAATGTGTTTACTGCCAGCCTTGTTTATCCTCTTCCACTCTCCTCTCTTAACACACTGGACATCACAATAATAGCATCATAATGTAATCCCGAACAAGTAAAAACAAAACAACCCTCTCCTCCCCTAAAAAAACCAAGTCAAACACTTTCAGATTTTTTTTTATACTAAAGGCAGCGAAAGGATTCTTTGAAAAATTAGATTTTCTGTCACACTTTGACCAAGATATTGTTGAGCAAGGATACATATTTCCAATTATTCCATGCACATTAAAAAGATCGTGTGACTAAATTGATAGCTGATGACAAAATATCGAATGATCTCTGCAGAAAGCTCGGTTTTTTTAAATATTTTTTATTCATTTTGTTGTTACTT
>CM060332.1:53597011-53612011 GCA_030674155.1 Stramonita haemastoma | reverse complement strand
TGATACCATGGTGCTATACCACGTCCTAAGCACCTTACAATGATGTCATGATTTTATGACCTCAAAGTAGTTTACAATCATAGCATGATGTTATGACGTCCTAAGTGCTTTAAAGTGATGCCATGATGCTATAACCTCTTAAATACTTTACACTGATGCCCTGACCTCATGACGCTATAAATACATAGATAAAATCCAATGATAGGATGTATGAGTGCCTTAAAGCTATGTCATATGAAATGCTCTATTTGCAATAACGATACTGACACATATTTTCAAAACACTTTTTTCGGCACACACTCTTCAAACTTTAATGGGGGGGTTTTAAGCATAAAAATTTCACCAGAAACAAATAAGATTTTGGAAGGTTTCTACAAACATGAATAATTGGATAAAAGTCATCGTAAATATCAAGGACAACTAATTAAACATTACACAGCATTTCTTAGCAGTTGCAAAGATGTAATTACCTGCATACACTTACCTATGGCTGGACTCTACCACCACCAACCACCCACCTCCCCAACCACACACACACACACACACACACACACACACACACACACACACACACACACACACACACACGAGGCCTTTCCCCCTCCCTCCCAAACCTATACACACACTATCCCCCTCCCTACCTCCCAACCACCCCCCCCCACACACACACACCACACACGTACGCACCACACACACACACACACACACACACATCACACACATCACACACACACACACACACACGCACACACACACACAGACACACACACGCACACACACCACACGCACGAACACGGTAGCTGGAACAAGCCATTAGCCTATAGGTAACATCTGGACCCTCCACAGACCTTCTAGCCCAGACCACAGAGCTACATGGAAGCCAGACTCCCAAGACAAACCTATTAACAGTACTAGGCATACCCACAAGCTGCAGAGTGGTGTCCTTAAGGGGGTTTATTGTCCCTAACTGGGGACGGGATAGCTCAGTGGTCAGAGCACTTGCTTTCCCTAAATCAAAGTTAAGCAGCATCGAGCGTGGCTACCAATTGGATGGGTGACCCGTTTGCGCGCTTTGGCTTCAGTGCAGTCCGCCAATCCACCCAGGTGTAAATGGGTACCTGCCCTCTATAGGGTCAGGGAAGGTAAAGCAACGAGGGAGAGGAGATGGGCGCCACCCTTATAATGCTGGCCCCTAGAGAAGCTGAGGTCTCTGATGCCTCACTCCTCTACAACTCACATAAGTTATGGGACACCTTTACCTTTACCATTATCTGGTACAGAACATTCAACTGCGCAAACCCAGTCCATTAGTAATAGGAAATTGTTTGTAAACAGCGTAGCTAATTGGCATTATATCAACAACACATGTAAACGGGACCCAAAACTAAAAAAGATGCTAATTGAATGAAAGCTCAGTCGAGTCAGCAAACATACGAAAGAGTATTCCTAGACTTTACCGGCAAAATCCGGTAAGTTCGACCCGATTCAAAGATATAAGCTGGCATGTAATAATTATCAGTAAGCGGTATGATATCGAGGTGTATTAACATATAGGTCAATAGTTAAGCATTTTAAAGATACATACACCCATTTGTTATAACAAGACAAATAGTTGTAATCCAAACTTGATTCTACAGGCAACTTATAAGAGTCAAATGGTCAGACAGAAGAACAACTGAAAACATTCTTGATGAATTCCCAGTGCAAAGACAAATGTTGGCTGAAATTAATAAGCACAGACTGAAATATCTTGGTCATGCAAACAGAAACACAGAGACAACTCTGATGACGACAGTTCTCCAAGGTCAGGCTGAGGGCAGAAGGAAAAAAAGAGGCAGACCACCAACATCCTACATTGCCAACATCACTGAGGTAGATCAGTGGTCTGGGAGGGCTACAGAGAGATGGTAGAACTCAGCAGAGACTGAAAAAGATGGGGAACTCTGGTGGCATTGCGTGGAGCTCCTACCGACGACAGTGGAAATATAGACGGTTGTATCGAGTACGGTACGCAACATTTCCCACAAAGTTTTTACACCATGGGGAGGGTGGAGGGAAAAGTTCTTAACTCTGACAAAACCTAACCAGTTTACAACAACAAACCACTTAACGACACCAACCAGACAACTGGTGTCTGTAATTCACTGCTCACGTGTTAGGTCTAGCCTATGTAGCTTGCCATAGACCTAGGCTACCACACAGTGACCAGCAGACGAAACTAACTCCTTGCTACTACTACTACACCATCATGTTTGCTAACTCAGCAACCGGCTCCAAACGAAAAAAGAGAGAAAACAACAAACAAAAACAGATTTTCCACATCAACTAAGATGTAAGCCTGAAGCGATAATTTTCCGGAACAGCGGCGATAATCACACGGAAGGGGAGGTCAGTCACTCAACGCAATCACCGCAGCGTGAAAAGTTCAAGCCTTACCGCCAAAGACCTACCTAGTTGTTTAACGAAAAAAATAAAAGTAGAAAAAAAAGGGATGGCAAGAAGGGTGAGTGACTGGAGTGAAAAAACCAGAGCAACAACAACAAATAAACTGAAAGTAGAAAGAAACAGTAAAAAAACAAGAATAGAAGAAGAAGAAGAAGAAGGAAAGAAGAAGAAGAAGAAGAAGAGAGAAGAAGAAGAAGAAGAAGAAGAAGAAGAAGAAGAAGAAGAAGAGGAAGGACTAGACTTGGTTTGTAGAGGATGGGTAGTAAAAACAAAATAGATGGTAAACAAGGTGGGTGACTGGGGAACAAAAAAAACCCCTAATAAACAACAACAACATATAAACTGAAAGTAGGAAGGGAAAATGAAACAAAAAAGGACTATACTCAGCTGGTACAAAATGGATGGTAAGAAAGAGGGTGAGTAACTTGTAAAACCAACATCAGCTCATAAAAATGAAAGTCGAGAGGAAATCATCATCATCATCATCATCATCATCATCATCAAACTACTGGACTGGTAGAGGATGGATACTACTAACTGGATGGTAAGGAATAGGGTGAATGACTTGAGAAAACATAAAACAACCAAAAAAAAGCACCAAAAAAACTGACAGTTGGAAGAAAATGAAAAGGACTGGTTGGGCCAGCGGTATACCTGAAAAAAAACACCCCCCAAATCCCCTGCCATTTAGCTGCCTGTACCTACGCTACTGCGCATGCCTCCACAGAATGAACCAATCACAGACGCCGATTGCTTCCAGCCGGTAGTTTCCCTTGGCCCGCCAGACAGGTAGGGGGACAGCTAAGGAAAAGTCTGAGAGAGGGAGGGGGAGGGGGGGGGGTACAACAACAAGGGATGAAAAGGGAAGGAGGGAGAGTAAGGGAGAGGGAGGGGGATCGGATTTCCTTAGGGATCAAAGGTCAACCGGAGGAAGTTTTTTAAAAAGCGGCAGGAGAAGCAGGGGCCACTACCCCAGCCAGCCAGCCAGCCAGTCAGACTGACAGACAGACTGTAGAGGCAGCAACCGCCTGCTTCTCTTTGCAATATATTGCAGCCAAGTGTTCTCTGAAAAACCGACAGACGTTGTAGGTCTAGAAGACTTGTGGTTAGGCTACAGGCCTAGGGAAGAGAGTGAAATTCTGCTCTGCAAGCAAGTGTTGGCACTTCAAGTTCGGTTCTCTGTTCAGTCTGTGGAAGTTCATCTGAGTGTGGTCTTGTCCAGGAAGATTGGCATTACTTTGTCCTGGTTTCTTCCAGATATTTTCAACTAACAGTTGCTGGACGTAGAGAAAAAACGGATAAACAGAATCATGGAGAAGGGGAAAAAAAAAAAACCAGTGTTCCAGACATTTGCTTGGATAAGGCTTCGTGTATTGAATGGCATAGATCTATATTCTTGAAGTTGGAATGCAGGTATTTTCATAGTGGGCAAAAAACAAAAACAAAACAAAAAAAACGGTTGCATACGCAAAATCTCAACCATTGGTGAACGTCGGAGCTCTAGCCGATGACCAACAAGAACAACAAAAACAAACAAACAAAAAGAACAACAACAAAAAAGAAACACTAAAGGCAAATTAACAGATGGAAGCAACTATTGAATGAAATTAATAAGTCAGTGGCTTCTAGTTCTAATCCTGGGAATTCAGAGTTCGAGTCTTGGCTCCTAGTGGATTATCATCAGTGGGGACTTTCACTTTCTCTAAGGCCAACTTTAACTTGTGTGCAGACAGGCTTGTGATTTTTTTTTTTTATCTTTCTCTATAATACTCATTGGAACATGACAATTCATTTGTCATTGTTTATGAAACATCAACTGAATCTCACGTGAAAATTTCCATTAAAAAGAGATTTATTCAGGTTTCTGCATGGGTTGTAGAAACACATACATGCCCAGCATGCATCAAGGCTTCATCAGCGCAATGGGTGGTGATTCATCTGCTACACAAGAAGGAAGGTGGCAGGACGGTTAAGACGTTCACCTGCCTAACAAGTAAACCGTGAGCTTCTGGGTTCGATTCTTAGCCTTGCCCCTTCTTCCCAGTTTGATGAGAGAAAATCGATCAAACTGAATGTAAAAGTGTTTCGGATGGGACTATAAACCAAGGCCCCATTATACGAATGACGCCAAAAAAATATCCTGCGACACATTAAAACCCAATCTAGCCTTTGTTTGTTTGTGGTTGGTTGTTTTTTTTTGAAAGAATGGCCTTTTCGTGCCGGTAGAAACGGATAAAAAATTTTTAAAAAACGCATGCACACCGATGTCCTGTTTAGACACCACGCCCGAAGTCGAATGCGGCTACCTAAAAGAGGAGAGGAGGGGAGGGGGATTGCATACACAAAAATCTCACCAATTCAGTGAACCTCAGAGCTCTTTATATCTGAGGAGTGAAAAAAGTGGTTACAGGAATTTCTTGCCACTTAGATATTGTGTAGAAGATATGCAAATCTCTCTCTCTCTCTCTCTCTCTCTCTCTCTCTCTCTCTCTCTCTCTCTCTCCCCTCTCTCTCTCTCCTCTCCTCTCTCTGTCTCCTGTCTCTGTCTCTGTCTCTCTCTGTTCTCTGTCCTCTGTCTCTGTCTCTGTCTTCCTCTCTATCTTCATTCTCTCCTCTACTCTCTTCTTCCAAGAGATTACTACCACAATGTGTTTTTTTAAAACAAATGGTTCTAGTATTCGATTAATCAGTCCCAGACATCATAGACGTCTCAAGGCTAACCCACTACTCTTCTCTTTAAAACAATAATAAAATGTCGGAAGACAGACAGACAGGAGAGAAAGAGAGGCGACAGACGGAACGAAAGAGAGAAGAGAGAAAGAAAGAAAGAAAAAGAAGAAGAAAGAAAGAAAGAAAAGAAAAGAAAGACAGCAAAAAAAAGCAAGAAAAAAAAAAAAAAGAAAGAACGAGAAAAGAAAAGTAAGATGAAAAGAACAGAAGAAAAGAAAGAAAAAAAACAAAGACAGAGAGACAGACGGACAGAAAGAAAGGAAAATAAAACAAAGATAAGACACAGGTCAAAAAACGAGGTATAGTAGCGATGTTGCCAAGATGAAAACTCCACATCTCTATGACCCCAGGCTACCGCTAGTAACACGGAATGCTATCATGTCCCTACATGTTGCCTTGTCCCTAACTGCTAACAACATCTGCTATAAGCACACCGAGTATATTATTAAGCCATTGTGTGCCGGTGGGAACAGATGACAATATTGACAAAGCTGCGTACACAGGGGACTGGGTGTAAAAGAAGCATATGAGTGCTCGTTCCATTATCTTCTATATAGAAAAAGAAAAATAAATTATAAAGCCAACTTTGTTAAGTGTGTGTGAGTGTGTGTGTGTGTGTGTGTGTGTGTGTGTGTGTGTGTGTGTGTGTGTGTGTGTGTGTGTGTCTGTGTCTGTGTGTCTGTCTGTGTGGAAGTGTGTATGTGTGTGTAAATAATTTATGTCTCCATACCACGGTAAAAATGAGATGTTTCCCAATTAAAACAACGCCATACGGTCCAAGGACACACTACACACATCCCATAGTTATAATTATACACTACAGCTGGATGGGAGGCCTTGGCTACACACCACCTTTAGACTCTGCCACACTTTTTTTTTCTATTTTCCATAGATCTATTACTCTTGCCACCCATTACCGTGCGTATCAAAGCTTCCACAGAAATACAGATAACACTTTTTTTGTGAAAGACAGCCTCTGGCCAACTGTTCAAACCCGTGTGATTTTGCACAAATTTGGTCGATTTTTCTGTTTTTAGATAATAAAATATTTGGAATTGGGTAGGTTTGAGTTGGGTTTTTTTTTATAGTTTTTTTTTCAGCAAACACTGTACCCCCCCCCCCCCTTGTCTGCTAGTTTCCTAACTACAATATGCATATAGGAAGACTACACTAGAGGAACACAAATACTGATCATTTCCAACTTTCTCGTGACTACCTGGTATTGCTCTATGTCTTCAGCCGCCCCCCCCCCCCCCCCCCCTAAAAAAAAACCAAACAAAACAAGTACGCAGTATATTTTTTCAAACTTTTAACAAGAAAAGAACTGTTATTCAGAAGACAGTATTGGAGGAAAACAAGTACAGACAGCTAACCAGTTAAAACTTCTCCATCATTTTGAAAATGATTTGTATCGAATATTTAATCAAAGAAAAAAAAAAAGAAAAAAAAAACCCAACTTAGTGAGTTTAAAAACAAAATCTGCGAGAAAAATAGCCCCAAATCTCTCTTACCAATACTCTCTAAACCAGACACTACTTACTAGATCCAGAATCTAACTGTGGAGTGTAGCCTGTATGCTCAAACTCTACAACCTCTACTCCCACAGACATCCTCAGGAAGAAAAGCACTTTCCGTCTGAGGGTGGTGGTAGTAGTGGTATGGTTGTGATCTATGTCCACACTTCATTTTTTAGCCTACCCCCATCCTCTTCCCACCCCCACCCCATCTCAGCTCTCCCCCCAACCCCCCAACCCACTTTTCCTTCCCCAAACCCCTAGTCTGCCCTCCACCCCCCCTCCACCCCCAACCCCCTCCGTCACTTTTTTTTTGCTTCTCAAACTCGGAATTCCAGATTTTCTGCCCAGTCAAGATAAAGGGAGACAAACGGAAGGAAGCGTGGAGAGGTCTGGAATAAAGATGATGAGGTGATGATTGTGTAGAGAGAGAGAGAGAGGACAGAGAGAGAGAGAGGGGGGGAGAGGGAGATAGAGAAGAGAGGGAGAGAGAGAGAGAGAAGGGGGGGAGAGAGAGAGAGGAGAGAGAGAGAGAGAGGGAGAGAGAGAGGGGGGAGAGGGAGAGAGAGGGGGGGAGAGAGAGGGGGGAGAGAGGAGAGAGAGAGAGAGAGAGAGATGGAGAGAGAGAGAGAGAGAGAGGAGAGAGAGAGAGAGAGAGAGAGAGGGGGGGAGAGGGAGAGAGAGGGGGGGAGACAGAGAGGGGGGGGGGAGAGAGAGAGAGAGAGAGAGAGAGAGAGAGAGAGACAGAGACAGAGACAGAGACAGAGAGACAGAGAGACAGAGAGAGACAGAGACAGAGACAGACAGACAGACAGACAGACAGACAGAGACAGAGAGAGAGAGAGAGAGGGACAGAGAGAGGGACAGAGAGGGACGAGAGAGAGAGAGAGGGACAGAGAGAGGAGGGGGGGGGAGAGGAGAGAGAGAGGGAGAGAGAGAGAGAGAGAGAGAGAGAGAGGGACAGAGAGAGAGGGGGGGAGGGGAGAGAGAGGGGGGGAGAGAGAGGAGAGAGAGAGAGACAGAGAGAGAGAGGGGGGAGGAGAGGAGAAGAGAGAGGAGGGGGGGGAGACAGAGAGAGAGGGGGGAAGAGAGAGAGAGGGGAGAGAGAAGACAGACAGACAGACAGACAGACAGACAGACAGACAGACAGGACAGAAGAAGAGGGACAGAGAAGGACAGAGAGAGACAGAGAGAGAGAGAGGAGAGAGAC
Source organism: Stramonita haemastoma (assembly GCA_030674155.1). Taxonomy (NCBI): domain Eukaryota; kingdom Metazoa; phylum Mollusca; class Gastropoda; order Neogastropoda; family Muricidae; genus Stramonita; species Stramonita haemastoma. The sequence goes on along the minus strand of CM060332.1, from coordinate 53,604,112 downwards.
AGAGAGACAGAGACAGGGACAGATAGAGAGAGAGAGGTACAGAGAGACAGGACAGAGAGAGAAGAGAGAGAGAGAGAGGAGAGAGATGAGAGAGAGAGAGAGAGAGAGAGAGAAGAGAGAGAGAGAGAGAGAGAGAGAGAGGAGGAGAGCGGCAGGTTCGCAAGTATGGAAGTTGCTGAATATACACGCTAGCTAGGCTGCTGTAGCATCGAAAAAATCGCAAGCAGCCAGTTTGGGTTTGTTTTTTAAGGTAGAGGCACGTCTGTTATTAAATCATGATTATCTGCCTTCTAATACCAACTTCCCTCCCCTAAAGAAAAGAAAAAAGCAATGAAAAGAAAATAACCATCACCATAGATTAGACAGGTATTTTACTCCTGTTTCTGAAATAAGCAAATCACGTGTTGGGCAGTTCGGGGCTTTTTTCATGTTTTTCTTCATCTTCTTAATTTTTTTAGGCAAAGGTGTTCTCTAATAAGCACGTGGTTTTTCTTTTTCTAAAGAAACAAGGAAAAAACAACAACAAAAAACAAAATACAAAACCATTCCCTTCAGTCTGGGAGACAGATAGACAGACAGACAGACAGGACAGACAGCAGACACAGAGAGACAGACAGACAGGATGAGGCAGAAGCACAGAGAGACAGACAGACGACAGATCAGAGAGACAGAGCGAGAAGACAGAGACAGACAGACAGAACAGACAGACAGAACAGACAGACAGAAAGACAGGCGGAAAGACAGACAGATACATGGACAGACAGAGTTTATCAGCTTCCAAAGGATAGGTTATCACAATCTGAAACTCTTCACATAGCATGCTTCACGATAGATCTCTATAGCCAACATAGGTAAAGACTTATTTAAAAAACACATCATCACAATCTTTTATTGCTTTTTTTCGCCACATATACAAATTTACGATTGTCATTCATTGCAGGTAAAACAAAAGTTCATATAAAAAAAATCACAGCATTTTCTATTTTGTATTAAGATTATAAATGTAAATTCAATAAGTCAAAGTCTTTTGTTCTGTCAGCCTATGGTCATCATATGTCTCTCATCTTATTCAGTAAAAACGAAAATCATAACACTTTCTTGGCATCCAAACTAGAGATCAACTCTGTGAATAAGAAGCAAGAAGCAGTATAAGTGAATGAATACTACTGTCATGATAAACCAACTCCCTTTTAAAACAACGTGTTTGGACTTGGAGTGATCAATAAATCCTTACTAAAAAAAATAACAAACAAACAAAACCCCAAAGGTAACAGAGCTTTCTTGTAATAATATTCTTGCTAATCGCCTGGTAGTGTAGACTCTGAATTGAGTACACAGGGATTAGTCTTAAATCAAAAGTATTTAAATTGTGTATATGCTCCCTTTTAGATGATGATTCTAATACAGCTACAACAAAAAAATGACAAGAGTCTGAGATTGCAGTATATTGTCATGAATTGGCTGAAGATTTTAAAAGCTTTTTGCGATCAAAGAAATATTATTGAAACTTTATACAATCATGCTTTCATTAAACTACTTGGAAAAGAGGTTGGGTATAAACATAAACAGTATCGGATTAAGAACTGATCCATTAGGAACACCAATCTATCAGGGAATTGATTGATTTTGAAAATGTGGGCACAGTCTGACAGAAAAAACCAAGTGAAGACAGTACAGCAGCTGACACTAAAAAGAAAGTAAAACAAATATTGCAAAAGTGCAGATACATCAACAATGTCAAAGGCTTCAGAGATATCCGGTAATTATGTCCTCAGAATCTCAAACACAGTGAAATCTTTCTGGTCATCATTGAAAAACGAATGCTCTGACAGTTTTGAGAGATTATGTTCAACATCTGAGATTAAATTGTGTATCAGTTTTACAGAAGATGTCAGGTTTTTTCATTTGGGGGATCATGTTAGGATTTTTGTTGTGAATAATTTCTTTTTAAAAATCATATAACGAGGATGTCAAAACCATATGTGAAGGATTTCATAAATATATGACTATTTGAGAAAATGAAAACTTTCTCAACAGAAAAGGCAAGAAATGGCATTCCACTGTATGTACACTAGAGATCAAAGATTAACCGAAAACTGTGTGAGTTAAATTGCAAAACTGACTTCTTCTTGCATTGTCTCCAGTATAAATTTCAGTACTGAAAATGGTTGCAAAAGACTTCCTAAAACTATTTTTCATGATATGCCTTGACATTTACACTGACAGTGTCAGGTAATTTATGCAGCATAATGTTCTTTATGTGTTTTTGTTGCTGTTCATTCCGAAACACTCAACAGACATGTTTCACACACACACACACACACACACACACACACACACACACACACACACACACACACACACACACACACCACACACAACATGAACGACACAACACTATAAGCCAAACTTTACATATCATTAAATATGTTTAAATATCCCCGACAACATTGACATTTTTAAAAAGCATTTCAACTTTCTCTTTTTTTCTAAATAAAATCAATGTGGATAAGAGTGATAATGTCATGAACACATAGGACATATCAATGTGGTAAAAGGGGTTTTAAAGGGAGCAGAAAAAAAGGATTTTTTAAAAAATCTTGCACAAAAGCAGACAAGAAAAAGTACAAACCTGCAAAAGAGACCATACAATACATTTGATAGCCAGTAGAAAGTTGATAGTTAATATAAATTTGAAATAAATGTAAGTTTAATTGCAAATAGAATTTTGATTGTAAATACAAATTTGAAAGCTAATATAAATTTGATAGTTGATATAGATTTGATAGTTGATATAAATTTGACAGTTTACATATACTTGATAGCAAATGAAATTGGATAGTTGAAAATTGGAAAAAAAAATCAATAGGTTAAATAAATCTGGTAGTTGAAATGAATTTGATAGCTCAAACAAATTTAAGAAGATGCCGTCAACAACTGAAAATTTATCACAAGACTATTGCCATATAGCGATTTGTTCCACATACAGAAAAAAAAACAATAAGGATAAAATGTTCACAAATGTAAAGAAGGGACTATGTACATCATCACTATCATCACAGCACCTCTCGAGTGACCAGCCAGTGTATGAGGTGAACGTGTTTCAGCAGACAGCCTTGCACTATCTCTTTGGTTTCAGCTGGATTACTTCCTATAGCATCTCTGGGCATTTTCTGAGTATTTAAAACCATAAGCTTGTATAACACATTGCATATTACCTGAATATGGTCTGTATTCTTTGATGGTTAAAAAGGTAACATAGAAGTATTCCTATACATCACCTGAATATAATCTTCCTTATTTAGTGGTTGAAAAAATGGTAAAGGTGTTCCCATAATCTATGTGGTTGTTGGGAAGCAAGGCGTCAGAGACCTCAGCTTCTCCAGGGGCCAACATAATCATTGAGAGCAGTGCCCATCTCCTCTCCCTCGCTACTTTACCTTCCCTGTCCCTAAAGAGGGCAGGTACTCATTTACAGCTGGGTGAACTGGGGGACTAAAGAGAAGTGTGGCAATGGCCATTCATCCAAGCAGTGATCATGCTCAGCGCTGCTTAACCTAAGCTTAGGGAGAGTGTGTGCTCTGTTTTTTTACAATCAGAAAAATGCCCAACACTGCATAACCTGAAGGGACCATTGTGTCCTTACCAGGATAGAGGTACCATGTTGCTAAAAATACCGGGGCTGAAGTTATTCTACTTATTGCATCACTCCCTGAGAACTAGCCTACTTGCATCCATTGGTTCAGATTAGCTACATCACACAAAACAAACCAGCAGCAAATATGTACACAAAGTTTGCCAATTATGTACAAAAACAATCTGTACAGATGCATACCTATCAAATCATAATGATGTGGCTTATTAGGTACAAGAATTATGCACCAAAGCAAAAACCTTACTTAGGTAATAACTTATTTTTTTCAAGGCAGCAACCAACATCTCAGTAGTAGCGCCGTCTGAAAAGTTCATGAATATTTACACACTGAAAAAGAACAAACTTCTTTCCACAATTATGAGTATTGAACAAATCTAAAAAGTCATGGATATTTTGCAAATGGCAAAATGTCTGCCTGACCAATGGAAGCTGTAATTACAGCCAATATAATGACAAATGAGCACACAAGCTGTTAGATAATTCAAAAGAAAATAACACAAAACTAAAACCAACACAAACACAACAGAAAAGTTGAACACATTAACTTGGAAGAGTCTCTTTTCTCATTTTGTTTCTCAGTATGCTAAAGGTCACCACACCAACCAATCACGACCCATCATCGCTACCCAAATTTACATATTTACCTAACATGGCCCCCTTACAAACGAAGAAGATTCCGCCTCTGTCTCTGCCCTCTATGTCGTAACCGTCGTTGTCTAAGATAACGGTACTGTGCCAGCCACTCTCTCTGCCTCCCTCCTCTGTTGTGCAGAGGTGTGGTGATCTCAGGTCTCTTCACTGTGGACTGTGTGGTAGGCCTGCTTCTTTCTATCTGTGTAGTGCGACCAGACACCAGCAAGGGAACCGCCCTCTCCTGTCCCTGCTTCCTGATCCTCACTGTGGGCAGACTGGGGATCTTAGGACCGCTGATGTACCGCCCTGGCCCCACGGTTTCCTGGGCAGGGGTGAGCGGTGTGGGCGTGTTGTGGCGGGTACGAATGCGCATGTTCGGGGTTCGGGGCTCTTCCCCTTCCTGTTTCCTGTCCCGCTCACGGTGCCTCCTATGCAAACTGCCCACTTGCCTGCGCTGGCTGAGGTGCTGATCATACCACGCAAACGCCCGCCACCGTCTTTGACCCCCGCTGAGCCGTGAGGAATAGGAACTGTGTGCATTTTCTGGAAACTGGTTAGTGCGATGATAGTGACTATCGGCAGAGTTGGGATGTGGGGTGTGAGAGCGGGGTCATATTGTGCTGGTGAGGTTTAGGCCTAGCAGGGCGAGACTGAGACCTGCGAGGAGAAGAGGAACTAGAACCAGAACGAGAAAGGGAAGGACTAGATGGGGTCGGGGGTTCGATCCTGCGGCCCCCTTTCCTAGCATCGCTACGCCTTACCGAGGACCAGGGTCCGGCCTTCCAGCGGGGGGAGAGAGAGGAGCCGCTGCACGGCGTCTGGCACTGCCGCGTGTCTGCCGGACGCTGCCGCATGTCGCAGTTGGAGTTGGGCAGGATGTCGGTGGGCCCCAGGCGGCAGTAGACCAGGCGGTTCTGCAGGCCTTCCTCCCCGCACTTCTTGGCTGAGCACTGTAAAGGATACGTGTTGTACGTTAGGAGTTTTATCATAGCCGATGGAAAACAAGATGCACAGTTACATGTTAACCATTTAATAGATTATTCTGTTAATCATGTAGTAATATGTAGCAGAAAGAAAAGAGAAAAACAATCTGCATGGATGCATGGAGTACTGTATAAGTATTTTCAATGACCACATTAGTTTGTTTACAAAACCAGCTGTATCCTCCTCCTCCTCCTCCTCCTCCTCCTCCTCCTCCTCCTCCTCCTCATTTTCATCCTCATCTTCCTCAACATCATCATCCTTATCTTCATTATAAAACTACAAATGATAAAACCATCATTGTGTTCTCCTTCCCAAACCTGAGCCCAGAGTCTCTTTATTATAGCGGATGGTAAACAGGAAAGACAGTTACAAATTAACATCAATAGATTGTTCTGTTAATCAAGTAGAGAAAAGCCCATTTATAAGGGTCAGTAAAAAGAAATCACAAAAAATACTTACTTCAAGTTAGTTAATAATTTTGTTTTAAAAAACAGGTTCCTAAGACACTGAGTTAGCTTATGTCAAAGTATGGAGTATCTTTCCTTAATAGTTTAGCTTGTAAAATCTGGACCCAATATGGACAACTTCTTTTACAATAATCAGTTACATTGAAAGTCTGATCAAAAACACTTTTTTCAAAACACACAGAGAGAATAACAAATATTTTTCTGACTGGCTCCTTATGAAAGATAGATAGGCCAGAAAGCTATTATCAGCATAGCATATTATCGTGACCATGAAAACATACATGCAAAAAAAATCAAATTATCAAGTTCCCAATTTAGAGCATTTATACAAAATAGGTCTATAAGAAGATTAACATTCTCAATCAAGATATCGTAGGATGGAATGGTTCAATGTTGTCGAACAATGACTTTCAAGCACAGAAAATAAAACAGCTGAAACACGTAATAGAAAGTACACTTAGCGGTAATGGTAATATTTATTACTATCATTACCATAACCATCAATTCTGCATCATTATGGAACATGTACAATGCAGTCCTTTAGCATCTGTAAGAGTCGTGGCATTTTCCACACAAACAATCTTCACACACACACACACACACACACACACACACACACACACACACACACACACACACACATACACACATACACACACACACGCACGCACGCATGCACGCACGCACGCACGCACGATCGCACACACACACACGCACACACACACACAGATATCCAGATAACACTCAACAGAACAAACGTACATAAAAAAGATAAGACATACAAACAGAAATCACAGGCAAATGTAAGCATTTTTAAAAGCAAAATCATCTCAACACTCATGATGGGGGAAAAACGGTCGCATATGCAAAATTCTCACCATTGATAAACCTCCGATCTCTCTCCTGGGAACAAGAAAGAAAGTCAACTCAAATCCTAACACTTATTCTATCCACTCTATCAAGTTTGTACTTTGATAACCAGTACTACTAATTTTTTCTTCTAGCACAAGCATTTAAATGTTTATGTGTTTTCATTGTTGATGTTGTAGTTTTGCGTTCCCCACCTTAACATCCCGGACAGTCACGAAAATAATTATGCAGTTGTAGCATTTCTCACACCTGAGAATCATCGTGAAAATATAAGTATAGACTGAGATAAGTTAGCGTATTAGACTCTTTTCAAGTACCTTGCCATACTGGCAATCATACTTCGATTTCAGAAGAATTGTTCTCCTTTTTCATACAAGGACTGTGTAAGGTGTCACGCTAAGAGCTTTTCACGGCTGAAGATATTAACCTCAAGGTAACGTTTCAGAGGACAACGTTTTTACCTTTAGTTCTTTCCTTTCACTTTGTCCTACT
>CM060332.1:53589511-53592011 GCA_030674155.1 Stramonita haemastoma | reverse complement strand
ATGGGTGCCTACTACTACTACTGCTCATTGTTTGTTCCAAATTCTGAATACCAAACGTTCAGACAGCAACTATTGTTGTCTGTTATATGAGCAAAAATGCGTTGCGCTGCCGTAAAGCGACTGACAAGTCAGTCAGGCCCAGCGCATTCGATTTCAGCAAAGGAGAGAATTATCATCTTTTAAGTCTTTTGGGGGGAAATAAAGGCATCAGAATGGTGACCAAGAAGGCAGAAAATAGACGAGAAGAAGGAGGAGGTGACAGGAAGAAAAAAGGAACAAGACAAAAACAAAAAGAGAGGGATAGAAAAGAGGGGACTCCTACTAGAGAATTACCAGAAGGTGGCGGTGCTATTCATACTGACAGGCATCTGACATTCTCACAGGTGAACCAGCAAATAAATTAAATCTGATTCCACTCTCAGCATCTTAGGTTGTTTTGTTTTTTTTACTAAGGGAAATAAAGGATGACTATGTTGAAGGGTTCTGTCTTATAAAAGAAAGAGTTGATACAGGAATCTAATTCTATGATTTAAAGATGATAATTGATATACTCACAGGAATCTAATTCTATGATTTAACGATGATAATTGATATACTCACAGGAATCTAATTCTATGATTTAACGATGATAATTGGTACTCACAGGAATCTAAAATTCTATGATTTAATGATGATAATTATTGGTACTCACAGGAATCTAAAATTCTATGATTTAATGATGATAATTATTATTGGTACTCACAGGAATCTAAAATTCTACGATTTAATGACGATAACTATTGGTACTCACAGGAATCTATAATTCTATGATTTAATGACGATGATAATTATTGGTACCCACAGGAATCTAAAATTCTATGATTTAATGACGATAATAATTATTGGTACTCACAGGACCCCAACCCCCGGGGTACCACTCAGGGCATTCCTTCATGTGGCACTCTTTCTTGGACACAGGCCTCAGCTTTCTGTTGCACAGGTCATCGTTGATCTTCTTGTCCCCTTGCATGCACCACACCTTCCGCTGCTTGCGTCCACCTCCACACGTCACCGAACACTGCAACCAACCGTCACATTGATTTGATTTGATTGAATTTGATTTATTTTCTTTTATATCGAGGATAACGGAATAAGCACTCTTGTGCTTTTTTTTACATCCAGTCCTCGTGTGTATGCAGTTTTGTAAAATGTCATCTGTTCCCACCGGCACACGATGGCCTACTCTTACGAAAAGCGGAACAGGATTTAACGTGTGCGCAATATGTTCTGCGTAGGGTCATATAGGGTCACATAGGGTCATATGATATATTTTTGAATAAATTTGTGACGCTCCACCACATAAGGAGTCGCATTGCACCAGAGGTCAATTTTTAGTTATTGACAAGTTATTAATCTACAATAAAAAGGCTTTTCAATACAAAAAAACAGATCAAAAATCGGAAAATTCTGTGCAAAGTTATTACAAGTTGAAATGATAGACTGCAGGATGTGACAAAATGAAAAACGGGCAAGTTTATTTTCGTAACAGGTTGTCAGAATGAAGGCTTGGGTATTTTCAAAACACATTTAAAAGCAAAAAGGAATACAAAAAATTATGCCTTCATATTTCATAACAAGATAGAATAACGGATATAGTTTAATAATCAATCAAACTCTCAAAATTGACAACTTGACCCCCACCTGCCTTTAAAGGCTCCTAGCGCAAAATTGGCTAACGTGCTAAGCGACTCATTTTGTGGTGCAGCGTCACATTTTTTTAATTCCTCTGTTCGAAATTCCCTCTTTTCTATCCATCTCTTTTGTTTATGCCTTGTTCCTTTTTTTCTTCCTGTCATCTTCTCCTTCTTTTCGTCTATTCTTATTTATTTGGGGAAGGAAGGTGGCAGGATGGTTAAGCCGTTCGCCTGCCATCAAGTAAAACCGTGAGGTTCTGGGTTCGTACCCAGCCTCGCCCTTTCTTCCCAATTTAGACGAAAAAATAGAACTGAATTTTGTATTTTGTACCACTTTATGTCACAGCAGATTTCTCTGCGTTAAATTCGAGCTGCTCAGCTCTCCCCGGGAAGAGCGCGTCGCCACAAGTGCAGCGCCTACCCTTTTTTTAAATACTTTTTCCTGCATGCAACTGTATTTGTTTCCCGATCAGAGTGGCTTTTTTTCTACAGAATTTTGCCTGGGTCTCGTTGCCGTGGGTTCTTTTACGTGCGCTAAATGGTGGATGATGATGATGATGATGATGATGATGATGATGATGATGATGATGATGATGATGATGATGATGATGATGATGATGATGATGATGATGACGACGACGACGACGACGACTATGATGACGGCGACAACGATGATGATAATGATGATGATGACGACGACGACGACGACGACGACAACGATGACGATGATGATGATGATACACAGGCACTCATCCCAGACAGACGGACTCACCCCGAGCCATTGTCCGGTCTCCCACTTGGGGCAGGGGTGGGTGTTGCAGGCAAGG
>CM060332.1:53576630-53581630 GCA_030674155.1 Stramonita haemastoma | reverse complement strand
TCGAAACTTTTTAAGTACTCTATGTTGTTAGTTTGTGTTGTTGAAGTATACTGCCTACTTTGTAAATAAATTCATGTTAATAAAGCACACACACATTTTCGCAATCATGATTCAGGCATCTTTCCATCATCCCCATCCCTGCCTCTACTCACTCGATGAAGCAGTCGATGTTACAGCTCTCCTCAACACGGGGCGGTTTCCTCAGGTTCTTTCCTTTACATCTCTTCTTTGACACTATCAGGTTATCATCCTCTCTCACACACACGATGCGGCGACGTCTCTTGCCTGAGAAAGAAGCAGGGGGGAAAAAATACATCATGTACAATTCAATGATACCAATGTCTCATTCTGTGTGTATTACACATTGTTTCATGCAGTTCTTACTGGAGTTATTTTGCATCAACTTTTGTCACACGTAGTGTTAGTAGGATTTATTTTTCATCAGATTTTAATTCTATGTTTTTGATTGCAGTAGCCTTTCCATCCATTAAAAAATTCTTTCTACCGTTGCCAGAACAATTCTAACTCACTCATTTGCTGACCCACACACATAATTGTCATTACATAATCATTTAAAACAACAAACACAGACGATTTTATTTTAACAACAAACGTAAGCCAGAGTGACACTAAGTGAGATATTTCAGACTTTTTTTTTCGCACACGATAATCTACACACTATAAAAGTTACACTTCGCTTCCCATTAAATCGTCCACAAAACAAATTCGATGACAGATCTAAAATCAAGTTAAAAAATAATCAGCAAACAGCATCAACATTAAAACGTGTGTCCAAATATAACACACACACACACACACACACCACACACACACACACACACACACACACACACACACACACACACACACACACACACACACCATCACATTTCCTACAAGGGGACGTAATCACTGCACTACCCTGTACAGTCATGCATATATATATATATATATATATATATATATATATATATATATATATATTATATAAATAGAGATGAGAGAGAGAGACAGACAGACAGACAGACAGACAGACAGACAGAAGACAGAAGTCAGACAGACAGACAGACAGACAGACAGACAGGACAGACGACAGACAGACAGAACAGAACAGAGACACAAGGAGAGACACAGAGAGACAGAAAAACAGACACACAGACAGACACAACAGCACAGACACACAGACACACAGACGACACACAACACAACACACACACACACACACACACACACACACACACACACACACACCACACACACACACAGAGAAATCAGTCACACAGCACCAATCCTCCACTGACCTCTGCAGGTGTGGCTACACTTGCGCCAGGCCCCCTGGTTGCTCCACTGGAAGCGCACGTTGTCCCCGGCAGAGATGATGTAGGAATAGGTGATGTTGGGGGGGTACAGCTGCCCCGATACACTGATATAAGACATGTCAGTTTATAAAGTTGGGTGTGAATAGGTGTGTGTGGTGTGGACAGGGGGGCAATTGTGATTGTGTGTGTGTGTTTGGTTGTGTATGTGTGGTGTGTGTGTGTGGTGAGTGTGTAGTGTGTGTGATGTGTGGTGGGTGTGTGCGGTTGTTTGTGTTTTTTTTGTTGTGTTTGTGTGTGTTGCGCTCTGCGTTTGTTGGTTGTGTTGCGTCAAATATTTGCTCTACATGACATATACTTATTACACATTTGTGCCCTTTCAAACAACCTACATCGCATCTTGGTGGATCGGTGGTCAAGGAGGTTCGAACCCCCCCCCCCCCCCCCCTGTCGTCCGAAGGTGGCTGCCTTAATGGTGGGTAAAACGGGTTGCATACGCAAAATCTCACCATTGGTGAACCTTGGAGCTCTAGCCAAGGAACAAAAAACAATAGAAAACAGTAACAAAAATAAAACAGTAAAAACATTACTAGAACTCATGTCCTTGACAGGGGTCAGGAATAATTCTCAACATGTGCTCAAAAAAACATTGTCTGTAGTTGAAGAAAAAGGATAGGAAAAAAATATAAACAATTCGATCTTTTTAGTTTCCCAGTACCATTCGGGACGGGATAGCTCAATGGTCAGAGCGCTCGCTTTCCCCAAGCTACTGGTAAAGAGCATCGAGCGATGGTTACCAATTGGATGGATGACCGTTTCACAAACATTGGCTTCATGACAGTCCCCAGTTCACCCAGCTGTAAATGGGTACCTGCCTCTGTAGGGTCAGGGAAGGTAAAGCCGCGAGGGAGAGGAGATGGGCGCCGCCCTAAATATACTGGCCCCTAGGAGAAGCTGAGGTCTCTGACGCTTCGCTCCCCTTACGACCACATAGGTTATGGGACACCTTTGACTTGACTTATGCCTGTGAATTCCCTTGGGAACAAAGGGCCGCAACAACACTCCTCCAACGGACTCGGTTCTGGGAGATCCTCTTCAGCTCGGCCCACGTCATTCCGGCTGCCTTCGTCCCTGCTTCAATGCTTCTGCGCCAGGTCTGTTTTGGTCGACCTACTTTCCGCTTCCTTTGTGGGTTCCAGTCAAGGGCCTGCCTGGTGACGTTTGAAGCAGGCTTGCGGAGCGTATGGCCGATCCATCCCCATTTCCTTTTCTTGAACTCTGTCTCGATTGGAGCGTGTCTGGTCCTGTACCACAGTTGTTCGTTTGAAAACACCTTTACCTTTTAGTACGACATCAAAACACTAGAATGCTTCATGAAAGAGACAGGTTTTCTTCCTAGCAGCACTTACAAAGACTTTGATGGGCTCCCCAGCACAGTGAGTGGAGTTGATTCTCTCCACCTTGTGGTCGAGCCGCTGTACTCCAGTATTCCGCCCTTCACCTTGATCTTCCAGCGCTCCGTGCGAACGATGAACTCTCCGTTCAGTAGTATTCTTGTCTATGCTCTGCAGGGCTGCAAAACAGACACACAACAGACATACACACACACATGCGTGCGCGCGTGCATGCGCATACACACACAAATATATATATATATATATATAATAGATAGAGAGAGAGAGAGAGGAGAGAGAGAGGAGAGAGAGAGAGAAGAGAGAGAGAGAGAGAGAGAGAGAGAGAGAGAGAGAGAGAGAGAGAGAGAGAGAGAGAGAGGAGAAATACATAATAAATAATAAAGAAATTTTCATTTGATTTTGTTGCGTAATTGTTGGTGGTGGTGGGATGGTCGTTGTGGTAATGGTGATGCTGTTGCTGTTGTTGTTGTTGTGCGTTCCCTAGCTTAACACCCTGGGGGTTGCCCAAGAATATGCACTTCTCTCTCTCTCTCTCTCTCTCTCTCTCTCTCTCTCTCTCTCTCTCTCTCTCTCTCTCTCTCTCTCTCTCTCTCTCTCTCTCTCTCTCTCTCTCTCTCTCTCTCTCTCTCATCCTGTCTCGGAATCACTGTCAGGCAGTAAATGAGTAAGTACACACTGGATGAGAAGTTTCTGTGTGTGTGATATGATTGTTTCAAGATGATATTGATTATATTTTTTCAAATTATTTTTATAATAATATATATATATAATTATATTATATTATATATTATTAATATATTATATTATTGTGTGTGTGCGCGCGCACGCGCGCGCTACGCGGCGCGCGGGGGGCGGTGTGTGTGTGTGTGTGTGTGTGTGTGTGTTGGTGCGTGTGTGTTTGCATGCATGCATGCATGCTATGCATGCATGCATGTATGTAGTATGTATGTATGTATGTATGTATGTATGTATGTATGTATGTATGTATGTATGTATGTATGTATGTATGTATGTATGTATGTATGTATGTATGTATGTATGTATGTATGTTGTATGTATGTATGTAGTATGTATGTATGTATGTATGTATGTATGTATGAATGTATGTATGTATGTATGATGTATGTATTGTATGTAGTACGTACGTACGTACGTACATATATATATATATATATATTTACAGAGAGAGACAAACACACAGACAGACAGAGAGAGAGACAGACACAGATAGAGAGACAGACACAGAGAAAGTGTTTTACTAATGATACACACCTAAATAGTTATCATCATCTTGAAGGAACTTATGTCCGTACTGTCGAACGTCCAACTCCGTAGCGCCTGATGGAATGGTGGTCACAAAATTATAACCTGTGGGTAGAAACAAAATATCGAATGTGATAAATATTTTTATTCTAATGTTTTCAAGGAAACCTTAATTCTGTCGACTCTCAAAACCAAAACGAACCAAGAAAAATTATTAATATAAAAAAGCGTACAGACAGACAGATAGACACAACACACATACACATACAGACACACAGAGATATACACGGACACGCAAATGGACAGATATAGAAGGAAACACACAGACACACAAAAGGACAAACAGACACACATTTACACACACAAATACACACACACGTACACACACACACGCACGCACGCACGCACGTTTGCATGATGCACGCACACACACACACACATACACACATACACACACAACACAACAACACACCTCCTCTCTCTCTCTCTCTCTCTCTCTCCTTCTCTCTTCTCTCCTCTCTCTCTCTCTCTCCTCTCTCTCTCTCTCTCTCTCTCTCTCTTGATATTTACCAAACAAATTCTGATTCCCACTCTCTCATACCCCAACCTTCCATTATAAAGGCCGTTAACTGCAGGCAGTCGAGTCAGGCAGGAAGGGAGGCAACTCACCATAGATGGCGTTGTTGAAGGAGCCAGTGACGGTGCGGCAGGAGTAGTTATCTCCCCCGCACACCCGCACCGATCCCTCTTCATCTTCGATCCCAGCTTGTTGTCGCATCCCGCCCTCTGGGGATTTTATAGAGTATGTTTTGTTAGATCCCATTTTTTAAAATAAAAATCAAATAATCTGGGGGGTTTCACTATCATGTATAAAGAAGAAACTAGGACGGAAAGACGGTATGCATCACAGTATATCTTGTTGTGAGACATTGCTATTCATTTGTTCAGTTATCCATTTGTAATGCCGTTTTCTAGGGTTTTCTTAAAACAAAATCAAAGTATAGAA
>CM060332.1:53561630-53571630 GCA_030674155.1 Stramonita haemastoma | reverse complement strand
AGTTAAGCAGCGTCTGGCGTGGTTACCGAATCGATGGGTGACCGTTTGTGCGCCTTGACTTCAGTACAGTCCCGCTCCCCCCCCCTACCCCCCCTCCCCCCCAGTTAAACCAGCTGTCAATGGGTACCTGCCCTCTTTAGGGTCAGGGAAGGTAAAGCAGCAAGGGAGAGGAGATGGGCGCCACCTTCAAAATACTGGCCCCTAGAGAAGCTGAGGTCTGTAATGCCTTGCCCCCCTAAAACCACATAGGTTATGTAGCACCTTTACCTTAGGGTTGCGATTAAATTCACAGGCCCCCGACAGGAGAAGTTTACCATGATTATACAGACAAAAAAAAGCACCAGCTTTACCATTATAAAGACACAGATAAAAAGGAAATACCATGTCTACCGTATAGACAAATCAACAGAAAAGAAGAGTTTTACCATAAAAGGACAGAGACCAAAAAAAAACCCAACTAAACAAGGTGAAAAAGAGACACAAAGAAAAGAAAGCTTTGCCAAAAAAGAACAACGACAGAAACAAAGAAACCAACACCTCTACCATATAAGGAAAGAGACAGACAAAAAGAAAAGAAAGCTGACAAAGAGAAACTAATAGCTTTACCATATAAGGACAAAGACAAAACCAGACAAAAATAAAACCAACACCTTTACCATACAAGGTCAAAAAGACAACCCCCCCCCACCAAATCTTTACCATATAAGGACAGAGTCCGTAGCCGGTGCCGAAGACGAACTGGCACTGGCGGTCAGCGCTGTAGAGCCAGCCCGGCCTCTGGTAGGACTTGACCAGGTTGTTCCAGGTGTCCACCTTCACCGCGTCCCTCAGGCACTCCGCTAAACCTGCGCTGCACAATCATCCTCCTGTCACCATCACCACTTCACCACTAGATCATCATCATGTCATCACATGACCACATTATGAGCACATCATGACCACATCACCACATTATCACACCACCACCATCATCACATCACCACCATCATCACATCATCACCATCATCACCACATCACTAACATAAAAAAAATTATAATATTTACCATGTCATCACCACGTCATCACCATATTATCTCATCATCACCACATCATCACCACATCACCAACACATAATAGTCCATATCTTGATCAACACATCATTACATATTTACCACGTCATCACCACATCACGTCATCACCACATCACGTCATCACCATCACCACGTCATCATCAGCATCACCACGTCACCACTACGTCATCATCACATCAACATCACGTCATCACCACACCATGGTCACTACCACACCATCACACCGTAATTACCACAGCAGCATCACACCCTCACACCATGGTTACCACATCTCTACGCCCGACCACTACACATCATCACATCGCATCATGCATCTTCATAATGGTCACTCTCTCCATTCACAGATCATGTACACACTTTTACGAAGGCGACTAAATGGTAATACTATGTGTATATGCAAGTAAAATGAAACGAAAAAGTAACAACAACAACAAAACAAAGAAAAAAGAGAACAAATAAAATAATCTACCTTGAACTGGTATGGTGAAACATATATTATCCACCTGCATACTTAACGACATCACACATTACATTCTCAGTGCGCGCGCACGCACACACACACACACACACACACACACACACACACACACACAACTCCCCCCCCTCCCCCCCCCCCCCCACACACACACAGAGCAGCAGTAAAGACCTACTCAATGAACTCAGTCATGAGGTGGGCGCTGCAGGCAGACCAGTCCCAAGGGTTGGAGTTCGCATCCAGGGTAGGGGCCATGACGTGATACGGCTTACCTCCCCTGCCGGGCTGTGTAAAGGCTTTACATTGGTTGTCGTCATCGTCGTGGGGTAAGTTGAATCTGTAAATTATAGATAAGTACTGGTCTTTGTATATATGTTGTTGTTGTTGTTGTTGTTGTTACTGTTGCTGTTGCTGTTGTTGTCGTCATCGTCGTGAGGTAAGTTGAACCTGTAAACCATAGATAATATTGATTTTTGTATGTGTGTTGTTGTTGTTGTTGTTGTTGTTGTTGTTGTTGTTGTTGTTGTCTTTAATTTTACGTCTGTTCACTTCTAGTGATATTAGACGAAAAAAAAAAGTCTTGTTCAAAAACGTGTGTGTGTGTGTGTGTGTGTGTGTGTGTGTGTGTGTGTGTGTGTGTGTGTGTGTGTGTGTGTGTGTGTGTGTGTGTGTTTGTGGGTGGTGTGGTGTGGTGGGTGTGCCTGGGAGGGGGTATAATAGTGTGTGTGCTTGAGTGTGTGTGACTGTGTGTGTGTGTGTGGGGGGGGGGTATTTCTTTTATATCATTCTTTTATTTTGAGGATAATGGAACAAGCACTCCAGTCCTATTTTACCTCCAATCCCCGTGTTTTTGCAGTCTTGTAAATTTTGTTGTTTTAGTTATAGATAGATAGATAGTAGATAGATAGATAGATAGATAGATAGATAGATAGATAATAGATAGATAGATAGATAGATAGATAGATAGATAGATAGATAGATAGATAGATAGATGGATATGTGTGTGTGCCTGCATGCGTGCGTGCGAGCCTGTGTCTCTGTGTGTGCGCGCGTGCGCGCATGCATGCGTGTGTCCATGCGTGCGTACATATGTGTATGTGTATCCTAACTATGATGACAGAAGTGTTGGTGTACTATACTAACACATGTCCCAGCTCATGAGCAATGGTGAAGGCGGAGCTGAGGCCGTTGTCTTCGATGATGGAGCAGCTCCTCAGAGGATCACAGATGGTGCCCAGCTCCGCCAGACCTGAAACACACGCACACACACACATGCACCACGCACGCACACGCACGCACGCACAACGCGCACGCACGCACCACGCACCACAACACACGCACGCACACACACCACACACACACACCACACACACACAATACAGTTTCCCACTGACCATCCCAGACATTTAACAGTTAGGTAAAGGTAAAGTTGTTCCCATAGCCTATGCGGTCGTAGGGGAGTGAGGCATCAGAGACCTCAGCTTGCTAGGGGCCAGCATATTGAGGGTGGCGCCCATCTCCTCTCAATTGCTAAAGAGGGTAGGTATTTATTTACAGGTGGAAGTATTTCTCGATATTTTCTTTAAATGATAAACAGAGAAAATATTCTTAGGCTCTTATCACAATAGATGAAAATTTAACAGAAAAAATAAACAAAAGATGATACTTTTATTCTCTTTAAACACAAATTTAACGACATGATTTCAATTGGATGTAATCTAGATCTAACAAGATTGTATTTTATTATCCTTTTATATTACTACAAATATTGAAAAAGGAACACAAAAACGAACATGAACATTTACTGTCGTAGACTTATATTTCATGATACACGTATGTATACATATTATTTCAATCTATCTCTTATTAAATGGAAGGCAAAAGGCAAGGAAAGGAGGGAGACAGAAGAGACAGGCTTTGGGCTGGAGTAGTGAGGAGGATGGTCAACTTACCCAGAGTATCACATTTTCCCGGGCCCTGCATATATCTTTCCTGCACACAAGACAACAGCCAGTCTCTGTTTAGTGAAAAATATTCATGCTTACCATCTATCTATCTATCTATCTGTCTCTCTATCTATTTATCTATTTATCTATTTATCTATTTATCTATTTATCTATCTATCTATCTATCTATCTATCTATCTATCTATCTATCTATCCCTTAGTCTGGCGACCATGGGGGCACCCCTGAAGACTTGACAACCAGTTCCCTCCATTCCTCTCTCTGTTTTGCCTTTCTCAGGGTTCTGTTGAGTTCTAGGCCTGTCCATTGGCTGATGTTGTCCTCCCATCTCTTTCTTGGCCTGCCTCTTTTTCTTCCTCCTCAGACAGTGCCTTGCAGTATTGTTTTTGCAAGTCTTTTTGATCTTGTGACATGCCCGTACCATTTAAGTTTACGCTTCTTTACAATTGATAGAAGATTTTTGTAGGGACTAATGGTTTGCTGGATTCTGAATCCAGAATCCTCGATATAAAAAAGAATAGATAAAAAAAAATAAATAAATAAATTTAAAAATACAGATGTACATTATTGTGTATTCTTCCATGTAGTACATTTATTCACACAAGACCCCAAGTGTACCTGGTGACGAGAATGGCAGTGTCATGATGTTTGGCGCTCCTGTGATCGTGGTCGTTCTGTTTATGCTGCCAAATACAGAACTCTCTCAGCGTGGCAGCGGCGCTGTACGACACATTGAATGGCATGTCCTGCACACACACACGTATCACACATCACATATTAAACATCACACATAATTATCAGGGGGGCGGGATAGCTCAGTGGTCAGAGCGCTCGCTTTCCGCAAGTCAAGTTAAGCAGCGTCGAGTGTGGTTACCTGTTGGATGGGTGACTGTTTGCGCGCCTGCTGTAAATGGGTACCTGCCCTCTTCAGGGTCAGTGAAGGTAAAGCAGTGAGGGAGAGGAGATGGGCGCCGCCCTCAATATGCTGGCCCCTAGAGAAGCTGAGGTCTCTGATGCCTGCTCCCCTATGACCGCCTAGGTTATGGGACACCTTTACCTACCAAACTGGGAAGAAAGAACAAGGCTGGGAATCGAACCCAAAACCTCATGCTTCAGTTCTTAGGCAATTGAATGTCTTTACCATCTTTTCACCTTCCTTCGTTCTCTGTCAGATAAAATCTTTTTAAAAAAAAAATGTTCTGACATAAAAGGAAAACATCACTACCAAAGTGTCTCTTACGGCCAAAGTGTAACAAGGGAAGCTACTCAGTTTCCAGAAACATTTTGACTCGATTACTTCCCTTGCACCATAGAGCAAGCGAGAAAGCCAGTGAGCCAGTCAGCAAGATCAAATGAAATTTTTTTTCTTTTTTTTCGAGGATAATGAATAAACACTCATGTGCTTTTTTACATCCAGTCCCCGTGTGTGAGACGGACAAACAGACAGACAGACAGACAGACACGCACGCACACACATACACACACACACAACACACACACACACACACACACACACACACACACACACACACACACACAACACACACACACACACACACACACACACACCACACACACACACACACACACACACACACACACACACACACACGGACTCACCTGTTCAGAATGAAAGATGATGAACTTGACAACAACAACATTGATATAATTTCGTAACGATGGATCCCTATATATATTCCTGACCTGCAACACACACAAATATCAACACATCAGTTCCCAGTTGTAATGGAAAGACATGATAATAAAAATTACATTTGGAAAGAGAGAGAGAGAGAGAGAGAGAGAGAGAGAGAGAGAGAGAGAGAGAGAGAGAGAGAGAGAGAGAGAGAGAGAGAGAGAGAGAGAGAGAGAGAGAGAGAGAGAGAGAGAGAGAGAGAGAGAGAGAGAGAGAGAGAGAGAACATTGAAATTGCTTAATGTGCATCGGCCTTAGGCCACAATACACTTTCAGGGCAAAAATGGAAAGATGCAAAAAACAACAACAAAAAATAAAACATATCTTCTCATAAACTTTGATAAGGCTTTGCCATAATGCCTTGACGTGTACTCAACACTTACAGAGAGAGAGAGGAGGTGGGAGAAGACAGAGACAGAGACAGAGATAGAGACAGAGACAGAGCTACAGAGAGACAGACAGACAGAAAGACAGAGAAACAGAGATAGAGACAGAGAGAGACAGACAGACAGACAAATATATAGAGAGACAGAAGGACAGATACAGAGAGAGAGAAGGAGAGAGACAGAGAGAGAGACAGAGAGAGACAGACATACAGACAAACAGACAGACAGACAACAGACAGACAAACATATAGAAAAAAGGGAAAGAGGGTGGGGGGGGGGGAGAAAGAGAGAGATAGAGCAGGGGGCGGGGATGGAGACAAACAGAAACATAGAGAGAAACAAAAAGGAGAGAGAGACAGAGACAGAGGCACAAACAACAGACAGACAGACAGACAGACAGACAGACAGACAGAAGTCTAGGTAGTATGGCAACAGTTCTGTAAAGGTTTAGCTAGCTACTTAGTTAACTCTTGAGGAAAATATCCCCGTAAACGGGATTCGAACCTGGGTTAGCAGATCACGCAACGCTTTAACCACCAGGCTATCCCGTCCCCGGTGCGGGAGGAGGGGGGGGAAGGGGGAGGGAAGAGGGAGGAAGAGGGGTGTCCACACCAGTGTTATGCATTAACCCAGTAAATGGGTTCAGGTCAGACAGTCAGACTAACAGACAGACTAATAGACAGACAGAACTAGCTGACACACAGACATGTATACAGACAAACAGAAAGACAAAAGGTGTGGGTGGGTGGGTAGGTGGTATTGGCAAAAGTTTTGTAAGAATGGAAGGGGGAGGAGGGATGGGGGGGTTGCATACTAGTGTTAGGCATTAACCCAGAGAATGGAGTTGAGGTCAGACAGTCAGACAGACAGACAAACAGACAGATAGATAGAAAGACGGACAGACAGACGGACAGGCTGACAGACAGACAAACAGACAGATAGATAGAAAGACGGACAGACAGACGGACAGACAAACAGACATACGCTCAGATAGACAGACAAATCAACAGACAGACAGACAGAGAACCAACAAACAGACATATAGACAAAGCAACCAACAGACAGACCAACAAATAGACAGAAAAACAACCAGACTGACAAACAAAACCAACAAACAGAGGTGTACGTATGGTAGTAGGTAGCACTAGCACCAAAAAAAGAACTGTAAGGGGGGCAGGAAGGGGTGGGTGGTGAGGTGGGGATGGAGGATGGACGATAGAGGTGGAGGGTGGGGGAAGGGTTGTTTTACAGCTAGCAGTATTGTGCATCAGCCCACTGAATCAGTGAATGGGATGCTGAGGTCACGGCTGGGTGTACTTCAGACAGTGGCCTGACTGCTGCTGCTGCACTGACCTTTCTGACCCCCTTTTCTTTCCCCTCTCTCTCTCTCTCTCTCTCTCTCCTCTCTCCTCCTCTCTCTCTCTCTCTCTCCTCTCCTCTCTCCTCTCTCTCTCTCCTCTCTCTCTCTCTCTCTCCCCTCTCTCCCCTCTCTCTCTCTCTCTCTCTCTCTCTCATCTCCTCTCTCTCTTCTCTCTCTCTCTCTCTCTCTCTCTCTCTCTCTCTCTCTCCTCTCTCTCTCTCTCTCTCTCTCTCTTCTGTCTCTTCTGTCTGTCTTCTCTCTCTGTCTCTCATTCTCTCTCTTCTCTCTGTCCTCTCTCTCTCTCTCTCTGTCTCTCTCTCTCTGTCTCTCTCTCTCTCTCTCTCTCTCTCTCTCTCTCTCCTCTCTCTCTCTCTCTCTCTCTCTCTCTCTCTCTCTCTCCTCTCTCTCTCTCTCCTCTCTCTCTCTCTCTCTCTCTCTCTCTCTCCCCTCTTTCTATCTAGCTATCCTCTCTGTTTCACTCTGTCTGTCTGTCTGTCTCTGTCTGTCTGTCTGTCTCTCTCTCTCTCTCTCTGTCTCTCTCTCTCTGTCTCTCTCTCTCTGTCTGTCTGTCTCTCTCTGTGTCTGTCTCTGTCTCTCTCTCTGTCTCTCTCTCTCTCTGTCTCTCTCCCCTCATACGCATACACACACCGGACAAAAAAAAAAACCATGTGCACCACCACCACCACCACCACCACCACCAACAACAACAAACAAAGCACACAGACGAACAAAACAGCAGCGCCAAAGGCTAAAGCACTGAGACAATGATTTACAGAACTTTCCACATAACCACCAACCACCAACACCATCACCACCAAACACCACCACCAACACCACCAACCACCACCACCACCACCACCAACAACAACAACAACATCAACAACAACTACAACAACAAACAACACCACCACCCATCACCGTCACCAACCACCAACCTCCACCACCACCACCAACCCCCAACAACCACCCAACCACCACCAACAACAACAACAACAACAAAGCCACACAGACGAACAAAACAGCAGCGCGAAAAGCCTAAAGCACTGAGGCAGTCACTGATAAACAGAACTTTCTGCATCTCCACCAACCACCACCACCACAACCACCAAACAACAACAACAACCACCACCACCAACCACCAACTACCACCACCACCAACCACCAACACAACCACCACCACCACCAACCACCACCACCACCAACAACAACCACCAACCACCACCACCAACCAAACAACAACCACCAACCACCACTATCACCAACACCACCAACCACCAATTACCACCACCACCAACACCAACCACCAACCACCACTACCACCAACACCACCAACCACCACTACCACCAACACCACCAACCACCACTACCACCAACCACCAACAACAACAACAACCAACAATAACAGCAACAAACAACAAAGCACACAGACGAACAAAACAGCAGCGCGGAAAGTCTGAAGCACTGAGGCAGTCACTATGAACAGAACTTTCTGCATAACCACTAACCACCACCATCACCACAACCACCACCACCCACCACCACCACCACCACCACAACCACCACCACCACCAAAAACAACAACTACTACTACTACTACTACAACAAACAACAACAACGCCCATCACCACCACCACCAACTACCACCACCACCACCAACCACCACCACCACCACCACCACCACCAACAACAACAACAACAAACAACAACAACACCCACCACCACCACCAACCACCAACGACAACAACCACCAACCACCACCACCACCACCAACCACCACCACCACCCACCAACAACAACAACAAACAACAAAGCCACACAGACGAACAAAACAGCAGCGCGGAAAGCCTAAAGCACTGAAGCAGTCCCTAATAAACAGAACTTTCCGCATCTCACTTATCACACCTCATTACACCCCCCTTTACCTGCTAATGAATGGTACAACGAGAATGGAGAGTGCGCTGAAGAGGATGGAGGGATGGGGGGGATGGGGGGTGGGGGGGTTGGGGTGGTGAGAAGGCAAGGTTAGTGTTTGAGGTGGTGGGGGTAGAGAGGAAGGAGAGAGAGAGAGAGAGTTCTGAACTTTCTGAACTCTGAAAGTGGCTAATCCACATCGGCCTTTGGCCTCAAGAAAGAGAGAGAGAGAGAGAGAAGAGAGAGAGAGAGAGAGAGAGAGAGAGAAGAGAGAGAGAGAGAGAGAGAGGGGGGGGAGAGAGAGAGAGAGAGAGAGAGGGGGAGAAGGAGAGAGAGAGAGAGAGAGAGAGAGAGGAAAGAGAGAGAGAGAGGAGATGGAGGAGAGAAGAGAGAGAGAGGAAGGAGGAGAGAGAGAGAGAGAGAGAGAGGAGAGAGATAGAGAGGAGGAGAGAGAGAGAGAGAGAGGAGGGAGAGAGAGAGAGGAAGAGAAGGAGATGAGAGAGAGAGAGAGAGAGAAGAAAACGAGAGAGAGAGACAGACAGACAGACATACAGACAGACAGACAGACACAGAGACACAGAGAGAGAGACAGAGAGAAAGCAGAGAGAGAGAGAGAGAGACAGAGAGAAAGAGAGTGAGAGACAGACAGAAAGAGAGAGAGAGAGAGAGAATACAAGTGTGAAAAGTTAAATGAGACCACCAAATTAAGGGCGACATAAGACACACCATTTAACACACAACAAAGACAAAAACTTTACTTACACAAAGAGCAAACTCTTACAAAAGCCGTGACTCAGAAAGAAGAAGAAAAAAAAAAAAAAAGAAAAAAAAACAACAGGTTACAAAACTCGCATCTGCAAGTTACAAAACCTGCGACTCTTCACTTACAAAACCTGCATCTCCCGCTTACAAAATTGTTCTTTCTAACCCCCACTATCTGTCTTCTATCTGTCTGTATGTCTGTCCTTCTGTCTGTGTGTCTGTCGTCTGTCTGTCTGTCCGTCTGTCTGCTGTCTGTCTGTCTGTCTCTGTCTCTGTCTCTGTCTCTTCTCTCTCTCTGCTTCTTCTCTCTCTCTCTCTCTCTCTCTCCTCTCTCTCTCTCTCTCTCTCTCTCTCTCTCTCTCTCTCTCTCCTCTC
>CM060332.1:53552519-53555019 GCA_030674155.1 Stramonita haemastoma | reverse complement strand
TTTTTTCCTTCTGCCTCCTTTTTTTCCTTTTCCTTTACTTTTTTTTTCTTTTGGTTGATTTTTTCTCTTTTTTTTTTATTATGGATGTCTTCTTGGTCCATTCTTCCAAATCTTTTTTTTCCAGAAAGACTTAAAATTAAACAATTCTTCCCCAACGCCGAAGTCGGATGTGCTGGGCCTGACTTGTCAGGCGCTTAACGGCAGCGTAACGCATTCTTCGCTCATATGATAGACAACAGTAGTTGCTGTCTGAGCGTTCGATGAAGAAGAAGAAATCCTCCTTCAGTCTGAAAACTTTCTAGATCTATTTAAAAATAAAACAAAACAAAATCTTCTCCATTCCTTCACCAGGTGGGCTGCCAATGCACAGACTGCAAATCGCAAGACAAACGATTCCAAATCTGACAATTCGCATCTGTAGTACTTTGTGTTATTTATTTATTTATTTATTTTATTCTTTTCTATCGAGGATAATGGGATAAGCACTCATGTGCTTTTTTCATCCAGTCCCCGTGTGTATGCAGTTGTGTAAATCTTGTCATCTGTTCCCACCGGCACACAATGGCCTACTCTTACGAAAAGCGGTACAGGATTTAACGTGTACGTGTGGAGTATTCATGTTATGTTCACAGTCTCGACTGTTTTTTTTTTTTATTTCTGTAATATATTCTCTTTTTTCGCCGTTATTTTGGATCGTCGTGCTTTTAGTTTGTGTTAAAAAAAACAAAAAACGATGTGTTAAACAGTATATGAAAAAAATTCAATTTACTTTTTGGACAAGGTTGGAGAATTTGAATGTCTAAATTTAGTTAACGACATGGAGTCCATTTAAGGACACGACAGAGGGTTCACTTATATTCTGATAGTGGAATTGCTCGAGTGAGAGTGTAAGGCGTTTGAGACTGGACAAATTTACTTATCGAGATATGAATGGTGCAATAAAATCTTTCTGTTAATTGAGTCTGGATGGTTTTGTTTTGGTTTTCTTTGGTTGTGTGTGTGTGTGTGTGTGTGTGTGTGTGTGTGTGTGTGTGTGTGTGTGTGTGTGTGTGTGTGTGTGTGTGTGTGTGTGGTGTGTGTGTGTGTGTGTGTGTGTGTGTGTGTGTGTGTGTGCGTGTGTGTGTGTGTGTGTCTGTGTGTGTGTGTTTGTGTGTGTGCGTGTATGTGTGTGTGTTTTGTGTGTGTATGTGTGTGCGTCTGTGCGTGTTGTTATTGTTGTCATTATTGTTGATGGTTGCTTTCTTTTCATTAGTTTGGTATACTGCTGCCTCATCCTGCTGTTTCCACGCCGCTCATCTCGATCTGTAGGCCTATAGATTGTGTTTTATGCCGTGATTGATTTTTAAGGAGCTTTTTCTATCATGTTTTCTTCTGCCGAACACACACACACACACACACACACACACACACACACACACACACACACACACACACACACACACACACACACACCACACAGAGTCTCTCTCTCTCTCTCTCTCTCTCTCTCCTCTCTCTCTCTCTCTCTCTCTCTCCTCTCTCTCTTCTCTCTCTCTCTCTCTCTCTCTCTCTCTCTCTCTCTCTCTCTCTCTCCCTCCCTCTCTCTTCCCCACCACCATACCTCAAACACACACTCCAACCTCCTCCACCCCCCACCACACACACACACACACACACACACACACACACACACACACACACACACACACACACACACACACACACACACACACACACACAGAGGGCAAAAACAGTGTTGTACGTAATAAACTACTCAGAGCAAAACCATACTTAAAAGTTAACAACAACAACAAAAAAGTACCCAAAAAACAACCACTTTTCCCAGACGTCTGCTAAAAGCAGCAATCTTAGCAGTTTTGATGCCAAGTGACCTGAGGTGACCAGAGGTGTTACACAACAGCAACAGCAGCAACAGCAGCACCAGCAACAGCAGCAGTAACACACTGCCTTCCAGTCAGACAGAAAGCAGACGTCTGCCAGTTTTCTTCCTCACCTCACAGAAGAGTGCTTCCGTCTATAAGATGAGTAAGGTCTTGCAGTCTATACCTCGCTGCGTTTTTCTTAATTCTTCTTCTTGTTGTTTTTTTTGTTGTTCTTCTTGTTGTTGTTGTAATTGTTGTTGCTGTTGTTGTTGTTGTTGTTGTTGTTGCTGCTGTTGTTGTTGTTGTTGTTGTTCTTCTTCTTCTTCTTCTTCTTCTTCTTCTTCTTCCCAATTTTTTTTCTTCTTCTTTGCAATTCTTCTTCTTCGCATTCTTCTTTGCATTCTTCTCTGCAATTTTATTCATTTCTTTCTATTTTCTCCTTAATTTCGCGTGGACTGGATGTAAAAAAAAAATTTAAACCCACATAAATGCATATTCAATAATCCTCGAAACAAAAGAATAGATAAATAAAAGATAAATAAATAAATAGATGAATAAATAAATAGATGAATAAATATATACATTAATAAATACGCCAATACGGTCTCACACAAACGCAAAATTCTCACAATTGATTA
>CM060332.1:53545019-53547519 GCA_030674155.1 Stramonita haemastoma | reverse complement strand
ATTAATATGTACTTTAACAGTAGTGGTTGTCAATTCATTAAGCGATTAATTTAACTGACAAACACTCGGGGGGCAGGGGGGGGGATGTATAGACATAAGGATAAATATTAATACAAAGGCACTCAGGTATAAAGACACATATACACAGAAAATAATGCACAGAAAGACAGACATGCAGAGGGAGAGAGAGAGTCAGACAGACAGACAGACAGACAGACAGACAGACACTCTCTCTCTCTCTCTCTCCTCTCTCTCTCTCTCTCTCTCTCTCTCTCTCTCTCTCTCTCTCTCTCTCTCTGTGTTCGAGATTGTTATTCATTGAATCATCCAAATCAGATTCTCTCATTCGCTCTCTCATTACAAGGGGAGAAAAAGAAAGATCGCCAAATTAACCCAATGCAAACAAAAAAGTAACCAAACACTGGATACTAAAAGAGAGCACAAGATAATCACACAAATCTTCATAATAATTATTATAACTGTGGCCTAACAACGCAACATACAAGGAAGGGGAGGGGGAGGGAGAGGGGGGAGGGAGAGGGGATCGGGGTGGGAGGGGAGGGTATACCACCACAGCTCTGAAAATGCAGGCAGACGCAACAGGGATTTTCACCTTGAGCAGAAATTGGGCCACCGATGCTGATACCCCCCTCTCCCTCTCCCCTCTCCCGTCCCTCCCCTCCCCCACCTTCCCCTCTTCCCTCCTCTCTCTTCCTTCCTTCTCTGCCTTTGACATCTCCTCTCGTCTGGCTCATGATCTAGCTGGCCTAGGTCTATAGATCTACCTACACTTACCTGCTCTAAGAAAGAAGGGACAGAGATCAGACAGACAGACAACGGACAGAGACATACAGGCAGAGGGACACATAACAGAGAGACAGAGAGTGACACAGCCAAGCAACAGAAGGCAGACAGACAGAGGTACACAGAAAGAGAATAGAGTGAGACAGACAGACAGGCAGAAGACACTACAGCCACACACACACACACACACAAATATACAAATGATCATATATACATATATAAGAGAGCAGAGAGAAGAGGAAGAGAAGAGAGAGAAGAGGAGCAGACAGAGAGGCAGAAGAGACAGCAGAGAGAGAGACAAGAGAGACGAGAGATATAGAAGTAGAGAGAAGAGAGAGAGAGAGAGAGAGAGAGAGAGAGAGAAGAGAGAAGAGAGAGAGAGCCAAACAAAGAAGAGAGAGAGAGCAAGAAGAGACGAGCGACGCAGAAAAAAGACAGAGAGACAGTAGAGAGAACAGAGAGACAAATAGGAGGGCGGAGAAAGAAGAGAACAAGCAACAGAACAGACAGACTAGACAGAAGACAAAGACAGAGACAAGACGAGCAGACACCGACTTTCACACCGCGAATAATTCTATCCTCTGAAGTCAAAGTATAGCTGCCTACATGACGTGATATTTGAAAACGGTCATACAGGCAAAATTCTCATGCACCGTGTATTCTCACAGACGTTCCCTGGAGGGAATAAATGAATGAGCGGCAGAAAAGGGAATTGGGGGAATGGGATCTGTTATTCAGATCCCTCTGTAGTGTCGTTGAATAGTGTCAGTGTCGCTAACTGGATTCAGACATTCAACTGCGCGAACCTTGTCAAAAGGTGATTGAAAATGATTTTCAAAAAACTGTTCAGCACATCGCTTGATAGGGGAACAGGGTAGCCTAGTGGTCAGAACATTGCGCTCCCAATTTGACAACCAGAGTTCGATTCCCGTTGGAGGGGATTTTTCCCCTGGAGTTAACATCAGTGCTGACTCCACTCTCCCCAAAAGTCTTTCGGATGAGACTATAAACCGAGGCCCCGTGTGTGAACGCATGTAGAACATCTTGCGCATACGTTAAATCCTGTTCCGCTTTTCGTAAAAGTAGGCCATGGTGTGCCGGTGGGAACTGATGACGATATTTACAAAACTGCATACACACGGGGACTGGATGACAAAAAGCACACGAGTGCTTTTTCCATGACCCTCGATATAAAAGAGTAAAATAAAATAAAATATAAAAAAAATAAAAAATATCAACACACATGAAAAAACACGGTCCCAAATTAACGGCAATACCAAGGTATTCGATTTTCAATTCAATTCAATGCAAATACTTTATTTTCTCCAAAAAAAAACCCTAGAGATTTAACACACACAAAAATTAATCGAGACATTGAATGTAAAACAGAGTATTCCCTCACAAAGAAAAGTACGCAGCATTCCACCGGAAGTTTAAACCGGAAGTTGCCACAGGAAGTTTCTACAGGACATTTCCAGACTGGTGGAAGGAGTTTTTATCTCTTGTCAAACGCGTCCACTTTACGACAAGGGCCACATAACGACACAACACCCCGTCTTCCACATGCAGTGTATTTATTTATTTATCTATTGGGTTATTTGTTTGGTTTTTTTTAAGCAATGGCTTCAAGAGAAATGGAGGGAAAGACAGAAACATCTTTCCTGTTCTGGCATCGCGGAAGTTCTGTCTTTTCTCT
>CM060332.1:53530019-53532519 GCA_030674155.1 Stramonita haemastoma | reverse complement strand
CTCTCTCTCTCTCTCTCTCTCTCTCTCTCTCTCTCTCTCTCTCTCTCTCTCTCTCTCTCTCTCTCTCTCTCTCTCTCTCTCTCTCTCTCTCTCTCTCTCTCTCTCTCTCTCACACACACACACACACACACACACACACACACACACACACACACACAAACACACACGCACACAAACGCACATACACACACACAAACAAACACACACACACACAAACACGCGCGCGCGTGCGGATATACGTACGTTCATGCATGCATGCATGAATGCATGTATGCATGCATGCATGCATACATACATACATACATACATACAGACAGACAGACAGACAGACAGACAGACAGACAGACAGACAGACAGACAGGTATACATACATACATACATACATACATACATACATACAGACAGACAGACAGACAGACAGACAGACACAACACACACACACACACACACACACACACACACACACACACACACACACACACACACACACACACACAGAGTCAGACACACAGATAGACAAACACACAGACAGACAGACACACAGACAGACAAAGAGAGAGAGAGAGAGGCAGACAGACAGACAGACAAACAGACAGATAGAGCTAACAAGGCTCTTAACCCAAGCCGGAGAAGGACAGAGCAGAAAGGCAGCATAAACAGACTGTCTGTATACATGTCTGTATACATGTCTGTATACATGTATGTATGTATGTATGTCCCAGATCCTGGCCACAGAATTCACTGCCAGCATTAATGCCTGCAGAGCACAGCACAGAGAGACAGAGAGAGAGGGGGGAGAAGGAGGAGGGAGAGAGGGGAGAGAGAGAGGGGGGAGAGACAGAGAGAGGGGGGAGAGACAGGGAGAGGGGGGGGGCTGGAGAGAGAGTGGGAGGGAGGGAGGGGGAGAGGGGGGAGAGAGAGGGAGGGAGGGAGGGAGACGGGAGGAAGGGAGAAGGGAGGATGGGAGGGTGGTAGGGAGAGAGGGGGAGAGAGAGAGGGAGAGAGAGAGGAGGGAGAGATAGAGAAAGAGAAAAAGAGAGAGAGAATTAAAAAGAGAGAGAAAGAGACAGACACAGAGAGAGAGAGAGAGAGAGAGAGGGAGAGAGAGAGAGAGATTTATTATTATTTATTTATTCTTTTATATCGAGGATAACAGAATAAGCAATCATGTGCTTTTTTTCATCCGGTCCCCGTGTGTATGCAGTTTTGTAAATCATGTCATCTGTTCCCACCGGCACACGATGGCCTACTCTTACGAAAAGCGGAACAGGATTTAACGTGTGCGCAAGATGTTCTGCGTGCGTTCGCACACGGGGCCTCGGTTTTAAAGTCTCATCCGAAGAGAGAGAGAGAGAGAGAGAGAGAGAGAGAGAGAGAAGAGAGAGAGAGAGAGAGAGAGAGAGAGAGAGGAGAGAGAGAGAGAGAGAGAGAGAGAGAGAGAGAGAGAGAGAGAGGAGAGAGAGGAGAAGAGAGAGAGAGAGAGAGAGAGAGAGAGAAAGAAAGAAAGAAAGAAGAGAGAGAGAGAGAGAGAGAGAGAGAGAGAGAGAGAGAGAGGAGAGAGAGAGAGAGAGAGAGAGAGAGAGAGAGGAGAGAGAGAGACAGACAGACAGACAGACAGACAGACAGACAGACAGACAGACAGACAGACAGACAGACAGACAGACAGACAGACAGAGACAGACAGAGACAGAGACAGATACAAAGAGACAGAAAGAGGAGGGGAGTCGTAGAAAAGCATCCTTCACTCTTGTGGTGGGGGAGCGGTGAGCGGGGGGGGGGGGGGGGGGGGGGGGAGAGAGAGGGGAGGGGGGAGAAACAGACAGGTGGTATACCTACCTACCTACCTACCTACCTGCCTACCCAGGGGTCGTGAATGTTGTGTGCTGCTATGCACATCCACCTTTAGATGTTTTATGATCTCCTGTAATATCTCCGCCACCTGTGCAAACTCTCTACCAGGAAACGGCCGGCCAGCCTGCAAGTTCTGGACAAGCTAAAGGAGGCGACACACTAGCTTTATTTTTCGAACCGTACGGCAAAGACCGGTCAAGGTGAAATGGCTAGTATTATTTATTTCTTTATTTATTATTTATTTTTCTTTTATATCGAGGATAATGGAATAAGTGTTCGTGTGCTTTTTTTTTTTTTTTACATGTAGTCTCTGTGTGAAGGCAGTTTTGTCAATTTTGTCATCTGTTCCTACCAGCACACAATGGCCTACTCTTTCGGAAAGCGGAATAGGATTTAACATGTGCACAAGATCCTCTGCGTGCGTTCGTACAGCGGACCTTGGTTTATAGTTCTATTAGTAGGTCCGCTGGAGAAGGTTAGGGGGGTGACACACTAACTTTTTCGGACTGTACGGCGGTGACATTCAGGGTGAAACGGCCAATATTCTATTCTCACTACTTTTGTGTGTTTTATCTACAAATAGTTATATTTCTTTGAGTTACTTTTACTTTTTCTAGCAAAGATAGCAATTGATGCTTTTTTTGTTTTT
>CM060332.1:53515019-53517519 GCA_030674155.1 Stramonita haemastoma | reverse complement strand
AACCGAGGCCCTGTGTGCGAACGCACGCAGAGAACGTCTTGCACACACGTTAAATCCTGTTCCACTTTTCGTAAGAGTAGGCCATCGTGTGCCGGTGGGAACAGATAACATTTACAAAAATGCATACACACGGGACTGGATGTAAAAAAGCACACGAGTGCTTATCCCATTATCCTCGATATAAAAGAATAAATCAAATCAAAGTAAATCAAATCCACTCCACTTCACTAAACTGTCTCCATTGCTGCTGTCGTCAGTAGGAGCTCCACACAATGCCACCAGGGTTCATCATCTTTCTCTGTCTCTGCCGAGTTCTACCATCTCCTGTATGTAGCCCTTCCTGACCACTGATCTCAGTGATGATGTTGGCAATGTAGGATATTGGTGGTCTGTCACTTTTTTTCTTTCTTGCCCTCAACTTTACCTTGGAAATCTACTGTCGTCATCAGATTTGTCAGTGTGTTTCTGTTTGCATGACAAACGTATCTCAAGTCTGCGCTTATAAATTTCTGCCAACATTTGTTTTGTCTCTGAGAGTTGATGAAGAAAGCTTTCATTTGTTCTCTTGTCTGACCATTTGACTCTTTGAAGTCGCCTGTAGAACCACATTTATTTCAGGCTGCGTTTATTTTGTTGCTTTCCAATATTCGTAGTGTCCAGGCTTCTGACCCATATAGCAATACAAGTCAGATAACTGTTTTGACGAATCTAATTTTGAGACATAAATGTGACGCTCCACCACATAAGGAGTTGCATTGCACCAGAGGTCAACTTTTAGTTATTGACAATTTTTTAATCTGCTATAAAATGGCTAGCCAATACAAAAAACAGATTGATAATCGGACAATTCTGTGCAAAGTTATTACAAATTGAAATGATAGACTGCAGGATGTGACAAAACGAGAAACGGGCAAGTTTATTTTCGTAACAAGTTATCAGAAAGAGGGCTTGGGTATTTTCAAAACGCATTTAAAAGCAAAAGGAATAAAACATATACCTTGATGTGTCATTATAAGGTAGATACACGGATATAGTTTAATAATCAATCAAAATCCCAAAATTGACAACTTGACCCCCATCTGCCTTTAATGGCTCCTAGCGCAAAATTGGGTAATGTGCTAATTGACTCATTTCGTGGTGGAGCGCCACAAATATTTAGGAATGCCAATGTCTTTCCAAATGTTGTTTAACTAAATCATCTCTTCTATGGCTATATTGATTCTAGCCTTGAAAATAGCAGTGGAAAGACAAAGAAGACTAAACATAGATAAGCTGAATAGAGTAGAAATCAAAAGAATGAAAAAGATACAGTAAATGAGAGTGAAAGGAATACAGAATCATGAAAAACAAGTTGCTGAAAAACTAGAAAAGAGAAAATAGTAATAATATATGTATAATATATATAACAAAATGAAATAGCAGTTCGCAGTCTGGACGTACACGGTAGCAGTTGCCAGTTCCCTGAAAACAAGAGGTGCTACAGTTCGAAGTCTGAATGCGCGCGCGCCACACACACACACACACACACACACACACACACACACACACACACACACACACACACACACACACACACACACACACACACACACACACACACACACACACACACACACACACTTTAATGTCACTTCCTTCTTGGAATTCTTGAATACAAGAAACAAGAAGTTCTTAATAAATCAAAACACTATAGCTTTCTCTTTTTTTTTTGCAGCCCATAATATAATCTGTTGACCAATCAGTCAAGGACACACACACACAGAGATCTGGGGGGATTTTTTGTTTGTAATTTCGGGGTGGTTTTTTTTTCTAGAATCATTTCCTGATGATGACAGAAGACCAGCAATCGGGGCCAGTTAAGTGGCAGAATGACCACTGGTCAGTTGAGTGACAAGCAGGAAACGGTCATAAATATGTCCTCCTGCCTACCTTTCATCGGCTGACCGACTCTTTGGAGGGGCTGGGAGGTGAAGGAGGGGAGTGTGGAGGGGGACAAAACAAACATAAAAATAAAAATAAATAAACGAAAAAAAGAGCCGACTATGGAGGATGACTCATTCTTCATTGACCGTATTGCTAAGCTCTGGGGTATCCAAAAAAAAATTGACCACCAATAGTGTGTGACGTGTGGGTGAGGAGGGAGGAAGGAGGGGGGGAGGAAGAGTGTCGGGGGGGGGGGTTGGAGGAAGGGGGGAGGGGTAGTGTGGGGGGTTGGGGGGTGGGGGGTGTCTATGGTGGTGGTGGTGGTGGTGGTGGTGGTGGTGGTGGTGGTGGTGGTGGTGGTGGTGGTGGTGGTGGTGTGTGTGTGTGTGTGTGTGTGTGTGTGTGTGTGTGTGTGTGTGTGTGTGTGTGTGTGTGTGTGTGTGTGTGTGTGTGTGTGTGTGTGTGTGTGTGTGTGTGTGTGTGTTGTGGTGTGTGTGTGTATGTGTGTAGTTGTGTATGTGTGTGTGTGTGAGTGTGTGTGTGTGTGTGTGTGTGTGTGTGCTCGTGCGTGCGTTTG
>CM060332.1:53507519-53510019 GCA_030674155.1 Stramonita haemastoma | reverse complement strand
TCGTTATTTTGGGTCATGTTTTCTTAATCTGTGGTGAAATAAAGCGATGTACTATGCAGTTTCAAAATAATTTTCAGTTACTTTTTCTTTTACTTAGTTTGCAAAGTTCAACGTCTTTATTCTTTTTATTTTTATTACATTTTTTCGAGGATAATGGAATAAACGCTTATATGTGCTTTTCTTACATACAGTCTCACTTTCGTTAATTTTCCCACCCGTTCCCACCAGCACTCAAAATCCTACTCTTCCCAAAAGCGGAGCGGGATTTAACGTGTGCGCAAGGCATCCTGCGCGGATTCGAAACCAGGACCTCGGTTAATACTCTCAACCGAAGGACTTTCGGGGGAACTGGAGTTGGCACTGATGTAAACTCCAAGGGAAAAATCCCCTTAAACGGGCGTCTAAGTAAAAATTCGAACCTGGGCTCAAACGGGGGTTGAGGGATTTCTGTGGGGATTTTTATATTTCTTTTGTTTAAACTAAACCCGGAACGTCTGATCGCGAGCGTAAAACACTACGCTCTAACCACCAGGCTATTCCGTCCTTAAAGTCTTATCCAGTTAAGGAAAATGAGCCCATTAAGGACACCCCACACGCTGTCAGGCAAATGGCCTGTTTCCTGTGACCCTCTGTCACTGCATGGGGCGCGCGTGCGTGCATGCGTGCGTGTGTGTGTGTGTGTGTGTGTGTGTGTGTGTGTGTGTGTGTGTGTGTGTGTGTGTGTGTGTGTGTATGTGTGTGTGTGTGTGTGGTGTGTGTTGTGTGTGTGCGTTGTGCGTGTGTGTATGTATGTGTGTGTTATGTGTGCGTGTGTGTGAATGTTGTGTGTGTGTAAGTGTTGTGTGTGTGTGTGTGAATGTGTGTGTGTGTGTGTGTGTGTGTGTGTGTGTGTGTGTGTGTGTGTGGTGTGTGTGTGTGTGTGTGTGTGTGTGTGTGTGTGTGTGTTGTGTGCATTAGTACGTTACTGCTTTTTGCCCTGCCCACTGATGCCACTATCATAGGCAGAATAATGTCTTTGAAGAGGAACACACACATACATATACTCATATGCATGCACGCAAGTGTGCGCACGCACGCAAGCCCATACGTACGCACGCACAGAGAGAGGGAGTAAGACAGACAGACAGACAGACAGACAGACAGAGGGAGAGAGAGCGGGCGGGAGAGAGAGAGAGAGAGAGAGAGAGAGAAGAGAGAGAGAGAGAGAGAGAGAGAGAGAGAGAGAAGAGAGAGAGAGAGAGAGAGAGAGAGAGAGAGAAAGGGAGAGAGACAGACAGACAGACAGAGACAGACAGACAGACAGACAGACAGTCAATCAGATAGACAGACAGAGATAGAGAC
The DNA here is from genome assembly GCA_030674155.1 of Stramonita haemastoma. Lineage (NCBI taxonomy): Eukaryota > Metazoa > Mollusca > Gastropoda > Neogastropoda > Muricidae > Stramonita > Stramonita haemastoma. The sequence continues at coordinate 53,508,678 of CM060332.1, read as the reverse complement.
AGAGACAGAGAGAGACAGAGGGAGGGAGTTGAATTTGAAAAATAAAAACTGGTTTCTTCAAAAACAAAGACTTCCTAAGAATATTTTCTCTCTTAGATCTGTAAAACATATAGTAGAAAGAGAGAAAAATGCAACAATAACAAAATAAACAACAAAAAACAATGCTGAAGCATGCACTGCAAAGTTAATTTCAAAAGAGGTACATGAAAGTGTTACATACTGTATGTAACTAACTCAGGACACGAAACATGGTCTGACCTTTAGGAACAGTTACCGAAACACCAATTGTTGAAGTTGTCAAGTAACTGATATGTTTAATGTATCAACACGTAGCTGACCTTTTGGTAAAATAAAACACAACAGTAAGAATCATTTAGCTGGGGAGCAGGATAGGTAAGTGGTCAGAGCACTCGCTTTTCCCCAGCCAATGTTAAGCAGCATGAAGCGTGGTAACCAAGTGGATGGGTGACCGGTGTTTTTTTTTTCGTGCCTTGGCTTCAGTACAGTTTCCCAGTTCACCCAGCTGTAAATGGGTACCTGCCCTCTTTAGGGTCAGGGAAGGTCAAGCTGCGAGGGAGAGGAGATGGGGCCCGCCCTCAAAATGCTGGCCTCTAGAGAAGCTGAGGTCTCTGATGCCTCGCTCCCCAAAGACCGCATAGGTTATGGGACACCTTTGCCTTTTTTACTGATACCATTTCCCCGAAAGTCCTTTGGGTTATACTATAAATGAAGGCCCTGTGTGCGAACCTAGGCAGAACATCTTGCGAACGTGTTCTACCTTTCGGAAGAGTAAAACAATTCGTGATGGCACGAACTAATAACAAAAGATTGATTCTAAAAATGCATGCACGCTAGTGTCTTATTTAGACATCATCCCCAAAATCAGAATACGATCTACCCTCCCCTTCTCCATTCACCTATCCCATAGTCTCGTAGACCGCAGGTGGGGCACCACTGAAGATTTTGCAACCAGCTTCCTCCATTCCCTGCGGTTCTCAGCTTTCTGTAGCAAATTGTTCGTTCCACTCAAGGCCAGTCCACTCTCTGATGTTGTCTCCTCCAAAAACACAACACCAAAAATAAAATATATAAATAAATAAATAAAACAGTCACATATGCAGAAATTCTCACCATGAGTAAACCTTGGAGATGTACCTGA
>CM060332.1:53477019-53479519 GCA_030674155.1 Stramonita haemastoma | reverse complement strand
CATTACTTTGGGTCGTGCTTTAAGTTTGTGTTGAAAAAAAAAGATGTGTTAAACAGTATGAGAATAAAGTCAATTTCCTTTTTTGACAAGGTTGGTGAATTTGAATGTCTAAATTTAGTTAACGACATGGAGTCCATTTAAGGACACGACAGAGGGTTCACTTATATTCTGATAGTGGAATTGCTCGAGTGAGAGTGTAAGGCGTATGAGACTGGACAAATTTACTTATCGAGATATGAATGGTGCAATAAAATCTTTCTGTCAATTGAGTCTGGATGGTTTTGTTTTAGTTTTCTTTGGTTGTGTGGTGTGTGTGAGTGTGTGTGTGTGTGGTGTGTGTGTGTGTGTGTGTGGTGTGTATGTGTGTGTGTGTGTGTGTGTGTGTGTGTGTGTGTGTGTGTGTGTGTGTGTGGTGTATCAGGGGGGAGGGGGGGGGGGGGCGGTGTAGGTATGGGAGTGTGTATGTGTATGTTGTGTGTATGTGTATGTGTGTGTGTGTGTTGTGTTGTGTGTATGTGTGTATGTGTGTTGTATTGCGTGTAGGTGTGTGTAGGTGTGTATTGTGTTCTCTCTCTCTCTCTCTCTCTCTCTCTCTCTCTCTCTCTCTCTCTCTCTCTCTCTCTCTCTCTCTCTCTCTCTCTCTCTCTTCTCTCTCTCTCTCTACTCTTCCCCACACCATACCTCACACACCACCTCCCACCTCCTCCACCCCCCCCTCACACACACACACATCCCCCCCACACACACACACACATAATAATAGAGGGCAAAAAACAGTGCTGTACGTAATAAACCTCTCAGAACAAAATCCATACTTAAAAGTTAACAACAACAACAACAAAAGTACCCAAAAAACAACCACTTTTCCCAGACGTCTGCTAAAAGCAGCAATCTTAGCAGTTTTGATGCCAAGTGACCTGAGGTGACCAGAGGTGTTACACAACAGCAACAGCAGCAACAGCAGCAACAGCAACAGCAGCAGTAACACACTGCCTTCCAGTCAGACAGAAAGCAGACGTCTGCCAGTTTTCTTCCTCACCTCACAGAAGAGTGCTTCCGTCTATAAAATGAGTAAGGTCTTGCAGTCTATACCTCGCTGCGTTTTTCTTAATCTTTCTGTGTTTTTTTGTTCTTCTTTGTTGTTGTAATTGTTTTGTTGTTGTTGTTGTTTGTTGTTGTTGTGTTGTTGTTGTTTTTGTTTTGTTTGTTTGTTGTTGTTGTTGTTGTTTTTGTTGTTTTCTTTTTGCTTCGTTTCTTTCTTCTTCTTCTTTCTTCTTCTTTCTTCTTCTTCTTCTCTTCTTCTTTCTTCTTCTTCTTCTTTTCTCTTCTTCTTCTTCTTCTTCTTCTTCTTCTTCTTCTTCTTCTTCTTCTTCTTCTTCTTCTTCTTCTTCTTCTTCTTCTTCGCAATTTTTTGTCTTCTTCTTTGCAATTCTTCTTCGCATTCTTCGCATTCTTCTTTGCATTCTTCTCTGCAATTTTATTCCTTTCTTTCTATTTTCTCCTTAATTTCGCGTGGACTGGATGTAAAAAAAAAACCACCAAAAAAACCACATAAATGCATATTCAATAATCCTCGAAACAAAAAATAGATGAATAAAAGATAAATAAATAAATAAAAGAATAAATATATATATTAATAAATACGCCAATACGGTCTCACACAAACGCAAAATTCTCACATTTATTGATTATGAACCTCAAAGGTCTAGCCAAGCAATAACAACAGCAACAACAAAAAATAGACAACACACTCAAATAACACCACACATAACTTACAACATACTTGAGAGCTATTTTTGTGCTCAGGTAATACAAAAAAGATGTCTCACCTATACATGACGTGACAGAAAGTCACAGGGAGGAAAATTGCATGGTACTTTTTTGTTTTAACCAAGGCCACACACAAACAGTTATCTACAGACGTAATCTGTGCTAAAGGGGGCGATAGATTAGGCTCCCGGACGGTGCTACAGGGGACGGGATAGCCTGGTGGTTAGAGTGTTGCAGTCGTGATCTGACGACCTGAGTTCGAGCCCAGGTTCGATCCACTACCAGTTCAAGGGGATTTTTCCCCTGGAGTAAGCATCTTTGGCAAATCCACACACCCAAAAGTCGTTTGCATGAGACTATAAACCGGGGTTCCAGTGAACAAACACACGCAAAACATCTTGCGCCCATGTTAAAACCTGTAGCGCCTTTCAGAAGATTAGAACATTTGTTCCTGTGGGAATAGATGACAAAATTTGGAAAACTGCATGCATACGGGGACTGGACGTTAAAAAGTACATAACTGCTTATTCCATTATCTTAAATATAAAAGAATAAAAAATAAATACATGAATAAAACAAATGAATGAATAAATGAATGAATGAATGAATGAATGAATAAATGAATGAATGAATACATAAATTAATTAATTAATTAATTAATTAATTAATAAGCCGTTCGTCCTTTTCACACTGAAAGTTCCAAACGAAACAAGTTCAAGCGGTTTGTCTG
>CM060332.1:53472019-53474519 GCA_030674155.1 Stramonita haemastoma | reverse complement strand
GCAAGTTATCTCACTTCAGCGCCTCGGGCCACCCCCAAAAATTGTACAATTCTTTGAAGTTACTGCACTAGGCCCGTGCAAGCACAAGAAGGATGCACGAGCCTGAGTTTATATTTTATATATTGTTTGGGCTTCAAGCGATTCTTAATAAATGGTCGCGTGTAGCATCACAGGTCTGCACACTAAATATGATTGGTCACATTTATGTACACTTATTATGATTGGTTACTTCACGTGTCATAGCTCTGTACTTATGATTGGTTACTTCACGTGTCATAGCTCTGTACTTATGATCGGTTACTTCACGTGTCATAGCTCTGTACTTATGATTGGTTACTTCACGTGTCATAGCTCTGTACTTATGATCGGTTACTTCACGATTCAAAGCTCTGTACACTACTTTTAAGGGACACTTTTTAAGGAATGAAAAAATGCGCTGTGTGATTGTTTCAGGAGTTCAGGATATAGATCTGATGCCAGGTATTAATGAAAAAGTTGGAAAGAATCCACAGCAGAGGATTTACTTGCATTCCTACACCGATGATTCTGTGCATGGAACGTGGTTTTTGGAAGGGTAACAGACGACAAAGAAACGAAGTGATTAACAGTGTTTGCTGAAACATTTACAAAATTTCAAACTTGGCAAATTTTTAGCAATTTTTTTTATGTGAATAAGAAACTAGCCTTTCACATAGTCTTTCACACGCAAAACATTACTTGCATATTTCGAAAAATGCATTAGCAAGTGTTTTTTTGTGTGTTTCAGTCCTCATTTAAAAAAAATCGAAATGATTTAGCAAGGCACCGTCCAAGGAGGAAGAAAAAGAGGCAGACCAAAGAGGAGATGGGAGGACAACATAAGCGAATGGACAGGCCTAGAACTCAACGAAACCCTGAGAAAGGCAGAACAGAGAGAGGAATGGAGGGAACTGGTTGTCAAGTCTTCATGGGTGCCCCCACGGTCGCCAGACTAGGGGATAGATAGATAGATAGAGATAGAAATCGAAATGAGAAAAAGATTAACGCTAGAGTGCAGCCGAAAACAACCACACGTTATGTAGAATTGGGAGGGAGAAGAGAGAGGGAGAGGGTGGGGGTAGGGGAGGGGGTAGGTAGGGGTTGGAAAGCAGTGATGTGGCATGAGGTAAAAACAAGTGACTGGGTTCTTTGCGTTCTGCGGTTGTGTGTGGGAGGGAGGGGGGAGGCGAACAAGCCATAGGCCCAGCTAGCTGGCTCTTTTGGTGGAAAAAAGACTTTGACTGGCACAGACAGTCTTCATTAGTTATGTGGGGGAAGTTTTCGTAACTATTATGTACTTTAACAGTAGTGGTTGTCAATTCATTAAGCGATTAATTTAACTGACAAACACTCGGGGGGCAGGGGGGGGGGGGGGATGTATAGACATAAGGATAAATATTAATACAAAGGCACTCAGGTATAAAGACACATATACACAGAAAATAATGCACAGAGAGACAGACATGCAGAGGGAGAGAGAGAGTCAGACAGACAGACAGACAGACAGACAGACAGACAGACAGACAGACAAACTCTTCTCTCTCTCTCTCTCTCTCTCTCTCTCCTCTCTCTCTCTCTCTCTCTCTCTCTCTCTCTCTCTCTCTCTCTCCTCTCTCTCTCTTCTCTCTGTGTTCGAGATTTTTATTCATTGAATCATCCAAATCAGATTCTCTCACTCGCTCTCTCATTACAAGGGGAAAAAAAGAAAGATCGTCAAATGAACCCAATGCAAACAAACAAAAAACTAAGCACTGGATACTAAAAGAGAGCACGAGATAATCACACAAATCTTCATAATAATTATTATAACTGTGGCCTAACAACGCAACATACAAGGAAGGGGGGGGGAGGGAGAGGGGGGAGGGAGAGGGGATCGGGGTGGAGGGGAGGGTATACCACCACAGCTCTGAAAATGCAGGCAGACGCAACAGGGATTTTCACCTTGAGCAGAAATTGGGCCACCGATGCTGATACCCCCCTCTCCCTCTCCCCTCTCCCGTCCCTCCCCTCCCCACCTTCCCCTCTTCCCTCCTCTCTCTCTCCTTCCTTCTCTGCCTTTGACATCTCCTCTTCGTCTGGCTCATGATCTAGCTGGCCTTAGGCCTATAGATCTACCTACACTTACCTGCTCTAGAGAGAGACACACACACACAGAGACAGAGACAGACAGACAGACAGACGGACAGAGACAAACAGGCAGAGGGACATACAACAGAGAGACAGAGAGTGACACAGCCAAGCAGACAGACAGAGGTACACAGAAAGAGAAATAGAGTGAGACAGACAGACAGACAGACAGACAGACAGACAGACACGACAGACAGACAGACGCACACACACAACACACACACAACACAACACATATATATATATATAATATATATGATAAAATATATTATATATATATAATATATATATATATATATATATATATATATATATATATATATAACAGTGAGAGAGAGAGAGAGAGGAGAGAGAG
>CM060332.1:53442019-53444519 GCA_030674155.1 Stramonita haemastoma | reverse complement strand
AGCAAAATAGGTAGGTAGGTAAGGGAGATATATATATATATATGTATATATATATATATATATATATATATATATATATATATATATATATATATATATACATATATATATGTGTGTATATATATATATATTCATGTATACAGGTGGGTTTTCCAGGGTCTACCGTGAAACAATTTTTCATTGCCGTTCGCAAAGGTCTAGTACATCAAAGACAAAATCTGTGTGTGGAGAGATATATATGTATATGTATGAATGAATGTATGAATGAATGTATGAATGAATGAATGAAAGAGAGACCCACAGAAAGGCACAAAAAGAGAGACCCAGAGAGAGAGAGAGAGAGAGAGAGAGAGAGAGAGAGAGAGAGAGAGAGAGAGACAGACAGACAGACAGACAGACAGACAGACAGACAGACAGACAGACAGACAGACAGACAGACAGACAGACAGACAGACAGACAGACAGACAGATAGAGAGGGTGGTGGAAGGAGGGAGAGAGAGGAGAAGGGAGAGAGAGAGGGGGGGGACAGAGACAGACAGACAGATAGACTGTCACACAGTCAGACAGAGAGACAGACAGTCAGACAGACAGGCAGACAGACAGACAGACAGACATACAGACATACAGACACACACACACAAAACACACACACACACACGAACACACACACACACACCACACACACACACACACACACACACACACACACACACACACACACACACACACACACACACAACACACACACACACACACACACACACACGCGCAGACGCCCAGACAGAAGAACACGGACACAAAGAGGCAGAGAGTGCAGTCAAGCTATTCAAAGGCACTAAAGCACAGACCATCAACCAAGAAACCCACACACAGAGAAAGGCCAGACGCCACAGTTGACCGATCAGTCAACTTGCCCTGACCAGAGGAGAAAAACCAACTCCACTCCACCCCACTCCACTCCAGGGGAGCGGATAGCCTAGTGGTCAGAACATTGCGCTCGCAATTTGACGACCCGGGTTCGATTCCCGGTCGAGGAGATTTTTTTCCTAGAATTAACATCAGTGCTGACTCCACTCTCCCCAAAAGTCCTTCGGATGAGACTATAAACCGAGGCCCCGTGTGCGAACGCACGTAGAACATCTTGCATACACGTTAAATCCTGTTCCGCTTTTCGTAAGAGTAGGCTATCGTCTGCTGGTGGGAACAGATGACATTTACAAAAATGCATACACGCGGGGACTGGATGTAAAAAAGCCCAAGAGTGCTTATTCCATTATCCTCGATATAAAAGAATAAATCAAATCAAATAAATCAAATCCACGCCACTCCACTCCACTCAACTGTCTCCATCGCTTCTGTCATCCGTAGAAGCTCCACACAATGCCACCAGGGTTCGCCATATTTCTCTGTCTCTGCTGAGTTCTACCATCTCCTGTAGCCCTCCCAGACCACTGACCTCAGTGATGTTGGCAATGTAGGATGTTGGTGGTCTGCCTCTTTTTCCCTCTGCCCTCAACCTTGCCTTGGAGAACTACTGTCGTCATCAGATTTGTCTGTGTGTTTCTGTTTGCATGACCAACGTATCTCAGTCTGCGCTTATTAGTTTCAGCCAATATTAGTCTTTGCACTGAGAGTTCATCAAGAATGCTTTCATTTGTTCTTCTGTCTGACCATTTTGAATCTTAGAAGTTGCCTGTAGAACCCCATTTTGGCTGCGTTTATTTTGTCTCTTTCCGATTTCTGTAGTGTCCAGGCTTCTGACCCATACAGCAATACAAGCCATATAACTGTTTTGACGATTCTAATTTTGAGACATAAATATTTAGGAATGCCAATGTCTTTCCAAATGTTGCTTAACTAAATCATCTCTTTCATGGCCATATTGATTCTAGCCTTGAAAATAGCAGTGGAAAGACAAAGAAGACTAAACGTAGATAAGCTGAATAGAGTAGAAATCAAAAGAATGAAAAAGATACAGTAAATGAGAGTGAAAGGAAAACAGAATCATGAAAAACTAGATGTTGAAGAACTAGAAAAGAGAAAAAAAAAAAAAAAAATATATATATATATATATATATATATACATATATAAATTATAACAAAATGAAATAGCAGTACGCAGTCTGGACGTACACGGTAGCAGTTGCCAGTTCCCTGAAAACAAGAGGTGCTACAGTTCGAAGTCTGAATGCGCGCGCGCGCGCGCGCACACACACACACACCACACACACACACACACACACACACACACACACACACACACACACACACACACACACACACACACACACACACACACACACACACACACTTTAATGTCACTTCCTTCTTGGAATTCTTGAATACAAAAAACAAGAAGTTCTTAATAAATCAGAACACTATAGCTTTTCTTTTTTTTTTTGCAGCCCATAATATAATCTGTTGACCAATCAGTCAAGGACACACACAGAGAGGGATCTGGGGGATTTTTTTGTTTGTATTTTCGGGTGTGTTTTTTTT
>CM060332.1:53432019-53437019 GCA_030674155.1 Stramonita haemastoma | reverse complement strand
ACACACAAACTGCATCAAGGAATCCAGTCGCCTCAGACAGTCTAAGTGAATGGGAGGAAAGGAGGGAAAAGCAAGAAACCAAACAAGTCCTATCAGGGCTGGTATAGTATAGAGTTGGTTGTGTGTGTTGTATGTATGTGTATGGGTTTGTTTGTACATGTATCTCTGCCATATTTTCAGCCTATCGGTCAGTATAGTGTACAGTGGTCAGTCTCAGGCCACTCTCAGCTTCTCTCTGGTCATCGCTTAGTAGAAAGCTCTAGGTCAGAGAGTGGACAGCAGTAGCAACATAGCTCAGTGGTTAAGGCGGTCTGAATGTTGGTGATATGATGTAAGCTGGTTTAAATCTCGAGTATTTGTTTGAGGGAATGTTTCGTCTGAAGTTTAGCATAGGCTAGAAGCTTGGTTGGGGGGCGGGATAACTCAGTGGTCAGAGCACTCTCTTTCCCCTAGTCAAGTTAAGCAGCATTGAGCGTGGTTACCAGGTGGATGGGTGACCGTTTGCACGCCTTGGCTTCAGTACAGCCCACCCCCCCACCCCCCCCCACCCCCACCCCTCCCAGTTCACCCAGCTGTCAATGGGTACCTGCCCTCATCAGGGTCAGGGAAGGTAAAGCAGCAAGGGAGAAGAGATGGGCGCCGCTCTCAACATGCTGGCCCCTAGAGAAGCTGAGGTCTGTGATGCTTCGCTCCCCTACGACCACACAGGTTAGGGGACATCTTTACCTTCTTAGGGGAAGAGCGCATTGGCAGCCACAAGAGCAGCGCCACCCATGGTGCGGTGATATCTCTTTTGGAATATATAGTTTTTGTAACAGCTAGCTCCCACTTACTGTAGATGAGGGGAGGAGGAACCACGCCTGATAGTTGAGGAGATAAACAGGAGTATCATCATCTCCTCACACACACACACACACACACCTACCCCCCATCATCTAACTTTTAACCCCCACTACACACTCGCTTGTTGTGTCCTTAAAGAGATGTTGTCGTGAAGTGTACAAGTTTAATGGAAAATAGGAACTCCTTTCCCTTGCGGTTTGGAAACTTTGTGGAATACTGTGGACTGTGTTTTTTTGGTAAGGGAATATTTGTTTTCTGTTCGCAGTCTCGACTAAGTTTGTAGAATATTATTTTATCTAACATCTTTCTATCTGTCGTTATTTTGGGTCATGTTTTCTTAATCTGTGGTGAAATAAAGCGATGTACTATGCAGTTTCAAAATAATTTTCAGTTACTTTTTTTTTTTTACTTAGTTTGCAAAGTTCAACGTCTTTATTCTTTTTATTTTTATTACATTTTTTCGAGGATAATGGAATAAGCGCTTATATGTGCTTTTCTTACATACAGTCTCAATTTCATTAATTTTCCCACCCGTTCCCACCAGCATTCAAAATCCTACTCTTCCCAAAAGCGGAGCGGGATTTAACGTGTGCGCAAGGCATCCTGCGCGGATTCGAAACCAGGACCTCGGTTAATACTCTCAACCGAAGGACTTTCGGGGGAACTGGAGTTGGCACTGATGTAAACTCCAAGGGAAAAATCCCCTTAAACGGGCGTCTAAGTAAAAATTCGAACCTGGGCTCAAACGGGGGTTGAGGGATTTCTGTGGGGATTTTTATATTTCTTTTGTTTAAACTAAACCCGGATCGTCTGATCGCGAGTGTAAAACACTACGCTCTAACCACCAGGCTATTCCGTCCTTAAAGTCTTACTCCAGTTAAGGAAAATGAGCCCATTAAGGACACCCCACACGCTGTCAGGCAAATGGCCTGTTTCCTGTGACCCTCTGTCACTGCATGGGGCGCGCGTGCGTGCGTGCGTGCGTGCGTGTGTGTGTGTGTGTGTGTGTGTGTGTGTGTGTGTTACGTGTGTGTGTGTACGTGTGTGTGTGTACGTGTTGTGTGTGTGTGTGTGTGTGTGTGTGTGTGTGTGTGTGTGTGTGTGTGTGTGTGTGTGTGTGGTTGTGTGTGTGTGTGTGTTGGTGTGATGTGTGTGTGGTGTGTGTGTGTATGTGTGTTGTGTGTGTTGTGTGTGTGTGTGGTGCATTAGTATAGTACGTTATTACTTTTTGCCCTGCCCACTGATGCCACTATCATAGGCAGAATAATGTCTTTGAAGAGGAACACACACACATAGATACATATACTCATATGCATGCGCGCAAGTGAGCGCACGCACGCAAGCACAGCACACAGAGAGAGAGAAGAGAGAGAGAGAGAGAGAGAGAGAGAGAGAGAGGAGAGAGAGAGAGAGAGAGAGAGGGAGGGAGGGAGGGAGGGAGAGAGGCAGGCAGTCAGAGACAGAGACACACAGACACGCAAACAAACAAACAGAGAGAGAAAGAGACTGACAAACAGACAGACAGAGACACAGAGAAACAGAGGAAGAGAGTTTAATTTGAAAAATAAAAAACTGGTTTCTTAAAAACAAAGACTTCGTAAGAATATTTTCTCTCTTGGATCTGTAAAACACGTGGGAGAAAGAGAGAAAAATGCAACAATAACAAAATAAACAAACAAAAAACAATGCTTAAGCATGCACAGCAAAGTTTATTTCAAAAGAGGTACACGAAAGTGTTACATACTGTATGTAACTAACTCAGACCATGAAACAAGGTCTGACCTTTAGGAACAATTACCTAAACACCAATCGTTGAAGTTGTCAAGTAACTGATATGTTTAATGCATCAACACGTAGCTGACCTTTTGGTAAAATAAACACAACAACAATAAGAATTATTTAGCTGGGGAGCGGGATAGCTAAGTGGTCAGAGCACTCGCTTTTCCCCAGCCAATGTTAAGCAGCATGAAGCGTGGTAACAAAGTGGATGGGTGACCGGTGTGTTTTTTCGTGCCTTGGCTTCAGTACAGTCCCCCAGTTCACCCAGCTGTAAATGGGTACCTGCCCTCTTTAGGGTCAGGGAAGGTAAAGCAGCGAGGGAGAGGAGATGGGGCCCGCCCTCAAAATGCTGGCCCCTAGAGAAGCTGAGGTCTCTGATGCCTCGCTCCCCAAAGACCGCATAGGTTATGGGACACCTTTGCCTTTTTTACTGATACCATTTCCCCGAAAGTCCTCTGGGTTATACTCTTAATGAAGGCCCTGTGTGCGAACCTAGGCAGAACATCTTGCGAACTGTTCTACCTTTCGGAAGAGTAAAACAATTCGTGATGGTACGAACTAATAACAAAAGATTGATTCTAAAAATGCATGCACGCTAGTGTCTCATTTAGACATCATCCCCAAAGTCAGAATGCGATCTACCTTCCCCTTCCCCATTCACCTATCCCATAGTCTTGTAGACCGTGAGGGATGCACCACTGAAAATTTTGCAACCAGCTTCCTCCACTTCTTGCGATTCTCAGCTTTCTGTAGCAAATCGTTCCACTCAAGGCCAGTTCACTCTTTGATGGTGTCTTCCCAAAAAACGCAACAACAACAAAAATAATAAATAAACTATAAAATAACAACAACAGAAAACAGTCACATATGCAGAAATTCTGACCATGAGTAAACCTTGGAGATGTACCTGAGGAATGGAAGACAAAACACAAACAAAGAATGAATGTGAAGAAAATAGCCGCCATGTTTAACAGAATGTTTCAGAGTCAGTGGTTCCTGACTCATGCTGTAAACAGCACAGCCGCCAAGGATTAGAGTTCTGACATGAAGAGTGACAGCAAGCCAGTTTGTATACATTCTATTCTATTCTATACCACTTTATGTCACAGCAGATTCCTCTGCGTGAAATTCGGGCTGCTCTCCCCGAGGAGAGCGCGTCGCCACAAGAGCAGAGCTACCCATTATTTTTTTTCTTTTTCCTGTCTGCAACTGTATTTGTTTCCCTATCAGAGTGCCTTTTCTCTATATATTTTTGCCAGGGATAACCCTCTTGTTGATGTAGGTTCTTATGCGTGTGCTAAGTAATAATGTGTAACACACAGGACCTCGGTTTATCGTCTCATCCAAAAGACTAGCACCCAGACCACCGCTCATGGTATATTGGATGGGGGGTAAATTTTGGGCCCAAGCGAGAATCAAACCACCGCACACTCTGACCCTGAATTTTCGCCTTATAGGTAGGTGCGGGAGAATGAAGGATAGGTAGGGGTAGGGGGATAGGGGAGGAGGAGGAAGGGCATAGGAGGGTGGATAGGGAGGATATGAGGGGAAATAGGTAGAGAGGGATAGGAGACAGGGAGAAGGGTCTTAGCAGAGAAGGGGGAATAGGAGGAGGGGGATAGGGGGGGAGCAGGAATAGGTGGGGGAACTGGGGATAGGGTCGGGGTAGGGAGAGGTTGCTGGGGAAAGGGGCTTGTAGTTAAAAGTTGGAAGGGAAGGTTACGTTTGTCATGGTCTATAATAACTGGGCCATACATCTGTGAATATCAAGGTGAGTGGGGAAACAGATGGCCGATAGTGGTGTTTCCTACACCAGTATTTGCAGAGGAGGGTCCCAAAGTATGCAGTATACTGAGAAAGAAAGCCATGCTGTTACTCACATTTGCAGGTTTTGCCCAACATCCTTGCCTTAACCACCGGACTAATAGCCTATAGGGCCACGGCCAAGGTTCCAGCCAAACTTTACCGCCTGTCTGGTTTGAGGGCATATACACCTGGTTTTACTTAGTCAAGCAGCGATAGACAGAAGAGGGGAGGGAGTAGGGGATAGGAGAGGAGAGGAGAGGAGAGGAGTGGAGATGAGAGGAGTGGAGAGGAGAGGAGTGGAGAGGAGAGTTTGTGTGTGCATGGGTAGAGAGAACTAACGAAGGAACAAACGAATGATGCATTGTTTTTATCATTAGTAGTAGTAGTAGTAGTATTGAGGAGAAGAAGAATAAATGTGAGCTGGCTGGGGTTTTTTTTTTACATCTTGTTCTTGAGCAATTAAGAAAGAGGGGTGAGATGGGATGGGATGGGATGGGATGGGATGGGATGGGATGGGAGGTGAGAGGAGAGAGAGAGAGAGAGAGAGAGAGAGAGAGAGAGAGAGAGAGAGA
>CM060332.1:53414519-53417019 GCA_030674155.1 Stramonita haemastoma | reverse complement strand
CGTGTGTATGCAGTTTTGTAAATCTTGTCATCTGTGCCCACCGATGTGTGAGCGCGTGTATGTCATTGTGTGTGTGTGCGCTCCCGCCCACCTGCTTACCTGCCTACCTGTCTCTCTTGTCTCAGTCTGTGTCTCTATTCGGTAACTCTAACCCTTCATCACACTCTGGACAACATCCCATACTTGCCAACACAGCAAAAAAAAAACACCCAACAACCCTGCAACGCTGTTAAAATTAAAGATCACCCCCCCCCCCCTTAACCCTTAACCCTTGATCCCCCTCCTCCCCCCCTTCCCACCCCCCCCCCCCTCCATCACTCCACACACACACACACACACACACACACACACACACACACACACACACACACACACACACACACACACACACACACACACACACACACACACATCAGTCTCATCATAACGGGACAGGCGCTAACAACATCGACAAAGGCCTAAACCATCCTCACTCCCTCCCCCTCCCCTCCCCTCTCCCCCCTCCTTCTCCCCCATCCCACCTTCCAAACCACCACTGCCACCACCACCATCACCACTAGCATAGAACACCCACGACGAAACAGGCCTTGTATTGCTAGAGTCTCTCTCGCTTTCATTCACAAGGCTAAACAGAGTGCAGGACTATACTATACTATACTATACTATACTAACTTATACTATACTATACTATACTATACTATGCTATGCTATGCTATGCTATGCTTATGCTATGCTATGCTGTGCTGTGCTGTGCTGTGCTGTGCTGTGCTGTGCTGTGCTGTGCTGTGCTGTACTATACTATACTATACTATACTATACTATACTATACTATACTATACTATACTATACTATACTATACTATACTTCTTAGACAGCTAGGTAGGTAGGTAGGTAGGTAGGTAGGTAGGTAGGTAGGTAGGTAGGTAGGTAGTAGGTAGGTAGGTAGGTAGGTAGGTAGGTAGGTAGCCCGCCTTTTGAACTCAAAACTTTGTTGTGGTCTTTTTGTTTGTTGGGGGACGGATAGCCTAGTGGTTAGATCATTGCGCTCGCAATTTGACAATCCGTGTTCGAATCTCGTTCAAGGGAATATTTTCTCCTGGAGTTAACATCAGTGCTGACTCCACTCTCCCCACCAAAAGTCCTTTGGGTGAGACTATAAACCGAGGCCCCTGTGTGCGAACGCGCGCAGAACATCTTGCGCACACGTTAAATCCTGTTCCGCTTTTCGTAAGAGTAGGCCATCGTGTGCCGGTGGGAACAGATGACATTTACAAAACTGCGTACACACGGGGACTGAATGTAAAAAAGCACAACAGTGCTTATCCCATTATCCTCGATATAAAAGAATAAAATGAAATAAAATATATGAAATTCACCTGCCCCGTAGTCCCGCGGACCGTGGAGCACCACTGAAGATTTTACAACCAGCTTCCTCCACTCCTCACAGTCCTCCGCCCTCCTCCGTAGCAGATCGCTCCACCCAAGGCCTGTCCACTCTCTGGTGTTGTCTTCCCATCGTTTTCTCTGTCTGCCTCTTCGTCTCCCTCTTTGTACTGTTCCCTGTAGGACAGTCTTGGCCAGTCCAGATGTTCATTTTCCTAACTTTTTTTTTCTTAGAAAGATTTCAAAATAACAATTCTTTCTCGTGCGAATTCGGATGTGCTGGGCCTGACTTGTCAGGCGCTTAACGGCAGTGCAAGGCATTTTCGCTCAAAAGGAAGACAATAGTATTTGAGCGTTCGATGACGAAGAAGAATTTATTTATCTATTTACTTATTTATTCTTTTATATCGATGATAACGGAATAAGCATTCATGTGCTTTTTTTCATCCGGCCCCCGTGTGTATGCAGTTTTGTAAATATTGTCATCTGTTCCCACCGGCACACAATGGCCTACTCTTACGAAAGGCGGAACAGGATTTAACGTGTACGCCAGATGTTCTGCATGCGTTCGCACACAGAGCCTCGGTTTATAGTCTCATCCGAAGGACTTTTGGGGAGAGTGGAGTCAGCACTATTGTTAACTCCAGGGGAAAAATCCCCTCGAACGGGAGTCGAACTCGGGTCGTCAAATTGCGAGCGCAATGTTCTGACCATTATGCTATCCCCCGTCTCCCGGAAGATAAAACTTAGCAACTTGTGCGTTCATAATGTTAAGCACTATGTATGTGTTTTATTTTATGGTGCAAACTTTCAGATGCTCTGTCATAAACGAAAGGGTTTAGCGACCTGAGGAAGGTTTTAGGAAAACCAAGTCTAGATGGTGTGTGTGTGTGTGTGTGAGTGTGTGAGTGAGTGTGTGTGTGTGTGTGTGTGTGTGTGTGTGTGTGGGGTGTGTGTGTGTGTGTGTGTGTGTGTGTGTGTGTGTGTGTGTGTGTGTGTGTGTGTGTGTGTGTTCCATCAAACATGCAGCTCTTGTACGCGGTTTTGTATCTTATTGAAACCGTCGTTTTTCCTCTGTGGCTGTTACGTCAAGCACATTTTCAATGGTACGAAGCAT
>CM060332.1:53394519-53397019 GCA_030674155.1 Stramonita haemastoma | reverse complement strand
GCACACACACACGCACGCACGCACACACACACACAACAAGAAAGAGACAGACAGACAGACAGACAGACAGACAGACAGAGAGACAGACAGACAAACAGGCACACACACACAAACACACACGTACACAGACACAGACACAGACACAGACACAGACACACATACATACACACACACAAACACACACACACACACACACACACACACACACACACACACACACACACACACACACACACACACACACACACACACACACACACACACACACACACACACACACACACAAGAGTAGAAAAAAACGCTTTCACAATAAAATTCGGCTATGCCGGCATACATGTCTTTAAGTTAACTACTTACACTGTTTTACAGCTTAACGATCCACTTAGGCAACCCTTAACACCATAATGACCTTTTTTTTAAAAAAACAAAAACAAAAACGAGTCCTAAAAAAGAAAAGCCATTACTTAGCAATATGCAGGTGGAAGGGGAGGTGAGGGGGGAGGGGGGGGTCAAGGGTTAGAGCGTTACGCTCATGATCTGACAGTCTGGGTTATTTATTTTTACATCCAGTCCCCGTGTGTATGCAGTTTTGTCATCTTTGTCATCCGTTCCCACCTTCACACAATGGCCTACTCTTCCGAAAAGCGGAACAGGTTTTAACGTGTGCGCAAAATATTCTGCGTGCGTTCGCACACGGGACCTCGGTTTATAGTCTCATCTGAAAGACTTTTGGGAGGAGTGGAGTCGGTATTGATGTTAACTCCAAAGGAAAAATCGTCTTGAACGAGATTCGAACCCGGGTCAGCAGATCACGAACGCATCACTCTGACCACCAGGTTATCCCGTCCCCCATTTGAGCTTTTAACGTGTGTGCAAGATGTTCTGTGTACGTTCGCACACGGGATCTCTTTTTTTTTTTTTTTTTTAGTCTGATTCGAAGAACTTTCGGGAAGTGGAGTCAATACTGCTGTTAACTCCCAGGTAACGGTAAAAGGTAAAGGTGTCCAATAACCTATGTGGTCGTAGAGGAGCGAGGCATCAGAGACCTCAGCTTCTCTAGGGGCCAGCATATTGACGGTGGCGCCCATCTCCTCTCCCTCGCTGCTTTTACCTTCCCTGACCCTAAAGAGGGCAGGTACCCATTTACAGCTGGGTGAACTTGGGGGATTGTACTGAAGCCAAGGCGCGTAAACGGTCAACCATCCAATTAGTAACCACGCTCGATGCTGCTTAACCTTAGCTTAGGGAAAGCGAGTGCTCTGACCACTGAGCTATCCCATCCCCATGTCCCTCCACTCCTCTCTCTGTTCTGCCTTTCTCAAAGTTTGATTGAGTTCTAGGTCTGTCCATTTCCTGATGTTGTCTTCCCATCTTTTCCTTGGTCTGCCTCTTTTTCTTCCTCCTTGGACAGTGCCTTGCAGTATTGTTTTTGCAAGTCCTTTTCATCATGTGACATGCCCGTACCATTTAAGTTTACGCTTCTTTACGATTGATAGAAGATTTTCGTAGGGACCAAAGGTTTGCTGGATTCAGCTACGCACCTCTTCGTCGCTTATGTGGTCTCTGTAGGAGATGCCAAGGAGTCTCAGGAAGCATCTCACCTCTACTGCCTGTACTCTTCTCTCCAAATCAGCAGTCCATCCTAGCAAGCTTTAAAAAAATTGTTATGGTCAAGGAACAAATTGATGGCTATCCTAACTCCTCCTCTTCCTCACTGTCCTTGGTCACTTGTGGTCAACAACAAGCCTGCTCCGTCCACTTGATTGTATTATCACACCCCATTAACACAACCGCCATTGAAGGGTGAAAACAACTAACTCCTCATCTTCCCCCCTCTCCACCCCACCCCCACCCCACCTAGTGACCCATCCATCCACCCTCTCTCTTCCCTTCCCTACCCCCATCCCCTCCCACACCCCACCCTTTGACCCATCCATCCACCCTCAAACATCTCTACCCTCTCTCTCCTCTTCCTTCCCTACCCCTACCCCCACCCCACCCCCACCCCCACCCCTTAACCCTTGTACACATTTTAAGAGTTAACACACGCGGAAAAGTACCTTGTTTGGATCATCGATGCGCACTGTAGCGATCTAGAAAGTAGGTGTGGTGGAGGAGGGGGGGGGAGGGGTTAGGGAGTGAGGGGGGGGGGTCAGATAGGAGAAAGTTGGAAGCAAACAGCAGCACAAGAGTAGTAGAAGAAGAGAAAAGAAGAAAAGAACAATCAACCAACCTTGATGACATTTGCCCACCTACCCCCTGAAAATAGCGCAGAGAAGACAAAAGAGAGAGAGAAGGGGGCAAAAAGTCACTTGAGAGGGAAGTATTTTTAGAGGAAGGACAAAGGAGAAAAGAGAAAAACAACAACAAAAACAAAACATAGATACAAACACACGCATGTGCGTGAAGTGCACGTGTACGCAATGGACACACGCATACCCATACACGCGTATACACGCGCGCGCGTACACATACACACACATACGCGCGCGCGCGCGCA
>CM060332.1:53304519-53387019 GCA_030674155.1 Stramonita haemastoma | reverse complement strand
AAAAATGCGTTGCACTGCCGTTAAGCGACTGACAAGTCAGACAGACCCAGTGCATCCCACTTCGGCGTGACAGGGTTTTCAGTTTTCCTCTTTGCTATATGCATTTTGTTCTCAAATCTGATTAGACGAACTAACGAAAGAAAGAAGGAACGAAAGAAAGAAAAGAAGGAAAAAAGAAAGAACGAAGAAAAGAATTAGAGAACAGACAAAAGAAGGAAGAAAGAAAGAAAGAAAGAAGAAGAAAGAAAGAAAGAAAGGATGGAGGAAAGACAGACAGACAGACAAACAGAAGAAAGAAAGAAAGAAAGACAGACAGACAGACAGACAGACAGACAGACAGACAGACAGACAGACAGAAAGAAAGAAAGAAAGAAAGAAAGAAAGACAGACAGACAGACAGACAACAGACAGACAGACAGACAGACAGAAAGAAAGAAAGAAAGAATCTCATAAACGGAATCTAACTTCATTGAAATTACCAGTGTGTTGCTTTCGAAAGAAAGAAAAGAAGAGAGAGAGAAAGAAAAAAAGGAAGCAAGAAATCAAAGATTTCATAGACGGAAATTTGGCTTTATTGAGATGTACCAGTCTGCTGATTTCGCCAATAAACATCTATGGTGACGAAACACTATCTCATCATAATCGCACCCATACCTAGGCTAAAATACTTTTCAGTGAGGTAGGACAGCTACATCTCTTTCGACGAAACGCAACGCTTTCAGCTGGCGCGCGCGCGTGCGCGCGCACGCACGCACGCATGCAAGCACACACACACACACACACACACACCACACACACACACACACACACACAACACACACACACACCAACAACACACACAAAGAGAAACAGAGAGAGCGAGACAGAGACAGAGACAGACAGACAGACAGAGACACACAGACAGAGACACACAGACAGATAGGCAGAGAATGAAGGAGAGAGAGAGAGAGGAAGAGAGAGAGAGAGAGAGAGAGAGAGAGAGAGAGAGAGAGAGAGAGAGAGAGAGAGAGAGAGAGAGAGAAGAAAGAGAGCGAGGAAATAGATCGTGTCAGAGAGAGACAGAGACAGACCCGGAGACACACACACACACACACACACACACACACACACACACACCACACACACACACACACACACCACACACACACATTCACACGCAGAGTTGTTCAATAACACCACCACAATAGGCAGACAGACATACCGACATTCATTCACTGAAATTATGCACCGCTAGCAAGATAATATGAGATGATATCGTAGTTTTCTATCCTTATTCTCTAGTCTATTACTTCCCGTAGTCAGCAATAGCCCAAAGCTGACAGAACGGCGAATAGCAAAAAAAAACAACAACAACAAACAAAAAAAACAAAAAAACCCAAACGAAATACAATAAATAAAAATTCTCACAATAAGCCGGCACATTACACCACCAACCCACTCACACACACACCACCGATACAACACGCTATTCCATCCAGGTATATATAACCAACACACACACACGCACACTGGGTCACCGGTACTTCAAAACACCATCATCACTAACACTGGAATCACTTAACACACCTTACCTTACATCTGCAGCAATAACTACTAACACGCAAAAAAAAAGAGAAAAAATCCTTTGTACTCATGATGACACGCGTGTATTAAATAGATCTGGTCACAAATCACAAAAAATCACAAAAATTCTATATTACATAATTTCCAAATTCCATATCATATAGATCTAGTCACAAATTCTGTAAGATATAGTCACAAATTTCTCATATATATAATCACAAAACTCCATAGAAAATAAAATCACAAAACCCACCACCCAACAAAAGAAGAAAAAAAACGAACAAGAACCAACCCAAAAAACAAAAAAAAAACCCGGACACACTCGTAAAAACAATTTTTCTTCAAATCCCAAGAAAAATAATCGAAAGCACCAGCACTTTTCATCAAACACAAAAAACTCCTTTTTTCTTTTTTGTTTCCTTTTTTTTTTTTGGTTGTTGTTTACCTGGAGCATCAGCACTTTTCATCAAACACACAAAAACAAACTCTCCTTTTTTTTCTTCTTTTTCTTTTCTTCCTTCCTTTTATTTCCTTTTTCTTTTTTCTTGTTGTTGTTTACTTGGAGCATCAGCACTTTTC
Source organism: Stramonita haemastoma (assembly GCA_030674155.1). Lineage (NCBI taxonomy): Eukaryota > Metazoa > Mollusca > Gastropoda > Neogastropoda > Muricidae > Stramonita > Stramonita haemastoma. The sequence goes on along the minus strand of CM060332.1, from coordinate 53,384,877 downwards.
ATCAAACACGAAAAAAACAAACTCCTTTTTTCTCTTCATTTTTCCCCTTTCTTTTTTCTTCTTCTTCATTTTTGTTGATGTTTACCTGCAGGCAGGTGTTGCGCATAGCAGCAGGTGGGTGGTAGAGGTACTGGAGATGTAGGCTGCTGAGCCTGCAGCCTCCGTATCCCGGGCTGCATCATCAGCACCAGAGGACAGCAGCATCCCAGGAGTCCCAGGGTCATCCACACGGCCGCCTTCATCGTCCTCATCCTCATCCTCATCCTCTGCATCCCAGACGACCGACGACCCCCACTGCAAAGAGGGAGGCAGGAGCAAAGCCTAGACGTACCTAGGCAAAAGACCCTTGTCTCCTCTCCCTCTCTCTCTCTCTCCCTCTCTCTCTCTCTCTCCTCCCTACACACACAGCTAACGAACTGATTCTTTCAAGTCATCAACTTTTTTCTCCATCCACCTGCTTTTCTCAGTCTTTCTCTCTTCTCTCTCTCTCTCTTTCCTTGGCTTGCTTGAAGCAGGCAGCGTGCTTCAACTGCCACCGTATAGTGTGTGTGTGTGTGTGTGTCCCTTTTCCTTCTTCTACTACTAACTGTTCCTTCTTTTCTTCTTCTTCTTCTTCCCTCCCTGTTCCTCCTCCTTCCTCCTCCTCTTCTTCCTCCTCCTCCAATACTACTACTACCCTCCTATTAGAAGGATACCGGTGGCACTTTTGCAGCGCGCGCGCACACACGCGCGCACACACACACAGACACACACACGCACACACAGCCAAGCCTAACACACTGGCCCTCTTCTTCTTCCGACCAGGACCACCACCACCACTACTACCACTACTACACCTCCCTGTTCTGTTTCGTCTGCTATCCTAGAGCCAGGTTTTTGTAAAGAGAGAGAGAGAGAGAGAGAGAGAGAGAGAGAGAGAGAGAGAGAGAGAGAGAGAGAGAGAGAGAGAGAGAGAGAGAGAGAGAGACTGGAGTTGTAGTATGTAGTAGTAACTCTCTCTCTCTCTCTCTCTCTCTCTCTCTCTCTCTCTCTCTCTCTCTCTCTCTCTCTCTCTCTCTCTCCTCCCTCCTCCCCCTTCCCCTCATCTTGCCCCGCCCTCCCCGGGCCTAAGCAGCCAATGGTGATGCCCAGAGGTTTAGCAGTGGCGCTGGGCATGCGGCCAAACCTTCCTTCTTCTTCTTGCTGGCTTCTCTACTCTACTCTTCTCTTCTCTTCTCTCTTTCTCTTTCTCTAGTAGGCCCGACAAACTTCGCTTAGCCTACAAGTTAGTAGGCTACTATACTATATAGACTTGAATCGCTGAGTAGTAGGCCAGAAGCCGCCACGGGGTGATTTTTTGGGGTAGGGGGGTTGTTGGGTTGTTTTGTTATGTTTTTTGTTGTGTGTGTGTGTTTTGGTTTTTTTGGGGGGTGTCGGGTTTGTTTTTGTGTTTGTTTGTTTGTTGTTTGGGTATTTTGTTTCGGTTCTTTCGAAGAATTGGGTGAGAAGGACGATGTTTGGACTGGATGAAGAGAGAGAGAGAGAGAGAGAGAGAGAGAGAGAGAGAGAGAGAGAGAGAGAGAGAGAGAGAGAGAGAGGGAGGAGAGAGATGAGGAGGGGTGGATAGGGATAGGGGGGGTGTATAGCCAGTGAGCCGAGTGCGGTCAGTGTACTAGTTATTTCCTGACAATCTGCCGGGTTGAAAGAAATTTTGGGGAAAAAAGACATAAAAAGAAGAAAGGAAAAAAAAGTTGGTCTGGCCTTTGATAGACAAATCATACACGCACGCACGCACGCACACACACACAAACACACACACAACCACACACACACACACACACGCACGCACGCACGCACGCACGCCGCGGCGAGCACACACCCACCCTACACACACACGCGTGCACGCGCACACACACATCCTACACACACACACACACACACACACACACACACACACACACACACACACACACACACACACACAACACAGACGGAAAGAGACAGAGAGAGAAGGCCATTGTGAGCCGGTGGGAACAAGCGGACTGGATGTAAAAGAAAAAAAAAAGCACACGAGTGCTTATTCCATCCTCTAAATGAAAGAATAAATAGATAAATGAATAAACACGCACATCCTACACGCACGCGCTCACATACACACGCATGCACACACGCATGGATGCACACACATACACCTTACACACAACTAAGCAAACACACACACATATATATGCACGCACACACGCACACACACGCACATACGTGCACGCACATACACACACACATCTACCCCCACACCACACCCCCATCACACACACACACACACACACACACACACACACACACACACACACACACAAAACCAACCCCACCACCACCACCAAAACCCCTCACACACACACACACACACACACACACACACACACACACACCACACCACACCACACCACACCACACACACACCTCCCACCCCCGACACACACACACACACACACACACACACAACACACACACACACACACACTTTTTCTTTCTTTCTTTTTCTTCTTTCTTTCTTCTTCCTTCTTCCTTCCTTCTCCTTCTTTCAACCAAACCAAAGTAAAGGACAGGTATAATGTAGGTAGGTAGGTAGGTAGTAAACTTAAAAAGGAAGTTTGCTCAAATTGCTGATCTCGTCGGCGGCACATGTGCCTTTTCATTGTCACTTTCTTCTCTTCACACTATATACACCTTCCACTATAGTATAGTAAGTACAGTGCTAGATCTTGGCCCTATAATATAAGTAGCGCTTTACACCTGGCCTTTTTACTTTCATCTGATGCCGACAGACAGACTGCTCTCTCTCTCTCTCTCTCTGCCTGGTCAGTTCTCTTGTTGTATTGGTCACAGACAATGTCCAGCGCCCTTGTCACGAGGTCACACGCCCCTCTAACCTACTGTGTGTGTGTGTTGGTGTGTGGGTGTGTGGGGGGGGAAGGAGGGGGAGGGTATGCAAGCGTCACACACACAGTCATTGCGGAACTGCGCTGAATTAGGTTAGAACTACTTTTTAGTTCCGGGGTTTTCTCTCTTCCCCCCCCCCCTTTTCTTGATTGTATTGGTTCTGGTTCTGCTGGGTCAAAGTTTACTTGTTGGGTCCAGTACAAATGCGTGTGTGAGTGTGTGTGGAGGGGGGGGGGATAGTGTGTGTCTGTGGGATGGGGTAGTGTGTGTGTATGAGGGGTTCTGTGTGTGTGTGTGTGTGTGTGTGTGGAGAGGGGGGTGATTGTGTGTGTGTGTGGGGGGGGGGGGGGGGGGTGCGTGTGTGTGTGTGTATAATTATTTGTGTGTGGAGAGGGGGGTGATATTGTGTGTGTGTGTGGAGGGGGGGGGGTGTTGTAGAATTTAGGGGTGCGATTCCGGAGAATGTTGTTCAAATCACCTGACCAATACTGCAAGTAGCTGTATCTCTGAACCTGATCGACATTGGGTTATAAATATTATCATTGAGGAAAAAGTAGTGGAAGAAGTAACCAAATACGACTTCTCAATTAGTTTGAAAATGACTTTTCTCAGATCCATACAACTAAAAACAATGATCATTTTATTGTATGCAATAATGTCTTTCAGCAGCAGTATTTTAGGCATGTATGGCTAGAACCATGCTTTGACCTGACCTGACTTAGTTTCGGTTCTTGGATAAGCCTTAATCAGAGGTCCATGAAATAATAGAAAGATCTACCTGCTTTGGTACCTTACAGCAAGACACTTTTCAGAATTTCAAGTGTCAATTGCATTCACAAGAATATTTTATATCCATGTTGCCTTTTGACGCTACCATCAAAAGACAATATAAAAAGAGAAAGAAAATATACTTAAAATATATGTTGCACAAAAGCAAAAATAAGAGGAGATAATATAAACACCTAGTGAATCTTTGTGCTTTATGTTTGGGGATCCTATTGAAAGGATGCAAGGGAGGTCATAAGGTTTGTATCCAGCCGAGTGGTCAACCTTAGCTAGATAATAACCCAAACATTGCCATACACTTTCAGAGCAGGCACAGGCAAGAGAAGTTGGGCAAAAAAACAAACATATAAATGGCCTACACGTGGATCTACTAGAGATGCAATTCCCCACTTGACCACAAAATATTACACAGGAAAAAGTAGTGGAGGAAAAACAAGTGCACTTAAAACTTCTCAATCATTTTGAAAATGACTTTTCAAAGATCCAAATTTTTTAAAAATGATATAATTATTATGATAGAAAGCGTAGAGTACAGCCCTTTCAAGTAATCTCAGAGCACATACACTTTCCCAGCACCATCATTACCACATCCTCATCACCATTGATCATCATGCAACAGGAAACAAATTAATGGTCTCTGGTTCGGTAGCCCTGGTTGCTCTGGTCCCATGGTGACCTCAGATTCGGTTTGCCCATACACTTCTGTGCCTGTGGTGAGTTTATGTCAAAGCCTTTGGGGCTGGAGGTTCGCAGGGAACGGTGGTTGGAGGGATGTTGTTGTCACATCTTCACCAAGTGGGCGGCTCACACAGTCTGATCCAGCGACTGAGCTAACACTGTCGTCAGTAGGGGGCTTAGTAGATGGTGTCCTGCGTATGTTAGCTCAGAACAGGCACCACTGAACACCACCGAAGTGACCCAGCAGCAGTATAGGGCCCCTCTGGCTGGTGGCCCCTTGGCAGCCTGATATTGACGGGCTATCTGTGGACTTACGACCCTTAGGATGCTACATTACAAATCTCTGGGTATGGCTGGGGCAGAGAGATTGAAATGAGCGGCCTGAGAACAGCTGGACTGGGATGCCTCAGAAAAAGGGAAAATGAGGCAGCAAATAAGACATGAAATAAAAGCCTACAAGAGCACAAATCGCATATTCTATCAGGTTGGTGGTGATGATGATGATGATGATGATGATGACGATGATGATGATGATGACGACGACGATGATGATAATGATGATATTAATAACCACAACCATGATGATGATAATAATAGTAGTAACGATGGCGATGACGATGCTGATGATGACATAACGCCAACGACAATGATAATTAAAGTACTATTAATGATGATGATGCTGAAGACGACAATAACGATGATGATAATAATAGCAATAATGACGATATTGCTGCTAATTATGATGATGATAATTGACCCCCCAAAAATGGTCGTCAGAAAGCAGCCCCATTTCGTTTTCCCTGTTTGCAAAGACTAACGTCAGTCTAATCACTCTAACTCAAGAATACGTCATTGTGAAACTTTGTTGCAGTATCTCAACTTAGAGAGAGAGAGAGAGAGAGAGAGAGAGAGAGAGAGACTCTGAACTTTGAACATGTTTAATATGTACATTGGCCTTAGGCCACAATACACGGAGTTTGGGGGAGGGAGGAGAATCAACATACTGAAATGTAACATGTCATTGAACATGAAAGACATGAAACCAACCAAACAAGCAAACCAACAACCGATTCTTGTAAATCATCACCACAGTGATCATGTCCTAAACTCTGAGCTTGATAAACAACTATATTAGACAGTGTGGATATTGTTAACATCTATCTATCCCCTTGTCTGGTGACCGTGGGGGCACCCCTGAAGACTTGACAACCAGTTCCCTCCATTCCTCTCTCTGTTCTCTCTCTGATTGATAACATAGTTGTTGTTTTTTTCAAAATTGGTTCAGGTCCAAATAAAATATTTCAATTCAGGTTGATAGTTCAAACAAAATTTTCAAGACATATATCTCATACACCTTCAATCAAGTGACATCAAAAGCTCAACAATTTCTTCCTTCTGTTAATGGAGTGGAAAATGTATCTGGATAGAAAATGACTGTGTTCTCAATTTGATGTTTCCAGGAGCTGTGATATTGGTACGTTAATACATTGAGTTAAAAACTTATCTCTTATATCAGAGTACATTGAGCATTCAAACAAAAAAATTAGCTTCATTTTGTGATTTTGTTTTACAAAAAAGGACAAAGTTTTTCTTGATTATGTGTGTGTTTTTAGGTTATGTGTGTCTGATTTTTTTTTTACCTTTAAAAAGTTTATTCATATTTAAGAACACTGTCAGTCTATCGCCTCCACCTTCACCTGTCCCGTAGTCCCTTGGACTGTGGGGGCACAACTGAAGATTTTGCAACCAGCTTCCTCCACTTCCCACGGTCCTCCGCCCTCCGTAGCAGATCGTTCCACTCAAGGCCTGTCCACTCTCTGATGGTGTCTTCCCATCGTTTCCTCTGTCTGCCTCTTCGTCCCCCCCCCCCCCCCCCCCCCCCACCACCCCACTATACAAAATCAAAAAGCAGTAGGCTAATCATATGTATCGTTGTCTACCCCCCCCCCCCCCTCCTCCCAGCACACAGACAATGATACCATGGGTTGCATTAGGCAGAGTACACCCAAATGATAAACTGTCTGTCTGTCTCTGTCTGTCTGTCTGTCTCTGTCTCTGTCTCTGTCTGTCTGTCTGTCTGTCTGTCTCTGTCTGTCTGTCTGTCTCTGTCTGTCTGTCTCTGTCTCTGTCTCTCTCAGACACACATGCATGCACACACACACACATTCATGAACGCATGCACATGCACATAAACATGCACACATGCATATGCATGCGTGCACGCAGACACAGACACACACGCATGCATGAACATATGCACACATACACACACAAGCATGTGCACACATGGGCACGCATCTAGGCACGCACACACACACATACACACACACACACACACACACACACACACACACACACACACACACACACACACACACACACACACACACATGATTTACTGCCTCAATCTCTGAAAATAAAAGTACTATCAAGTCATGTGTACCACCACAGCAACTTACCAGGGAGCAAAAATTCTCAGTACAAGGACAGGTGTCCTAGCAACCAGCATGTAGGGAGTCTCACAGGACAGTGACATCATTCTAATGATGTAATAACAATGGCCTCTTTAGAGTAATGGGTGTGTACACACCCACAACGTACTCAAGTTTTTCCACTTATAAAGTCACTTTAAAAAAAAAAAAACACAAGCAAATAGGTTTTTTGTGGATGTGCAGGATATATGTTTATTAACAAAGTTGCAAAATTTCAGAGCAGCAGCATTCAAAGTTTCTGAGTAACAAACAGGGTGAAGCAGGGCTGCGTCCTTGCACCACCCTCTTCACTATCTTCTTCAGCATGATGCTTCAGCGGGCCACAGAAGATCTTGATGACGAAGACGGAGTTTTCATACGCTACCGCACAGATGGCAGCCTATTCAACCTGCGGCGTCTTCAGGCCCACACCCAAACCCTGTAGCAACCTATCCGAGAGCTACTTTTTGCTGATGATGCTGCCCTTGTAGCCCACACAGAAACAGCCCTGCAGCATGTAACATCCTGTTTTGCAGAGGCAGCCCAACTCTTCGGACTCGAAGTCAGCCTGAAGAAGACAGAGGTACTCTACCAGCCCGCACCTCAGGTAGCTACCACCCACCTCACATTACAATTGGTGAGACAGAACTGAAGACAGTCCAGCAGTTCACCTACCTGGGACGCACAATCTCCTCTGATGCAAAGATTGATAAAGATGTAGACAACAGACTGGCGAAGGCAAACGGTGCTTTCGGCATACTCTACCACCGTGTCTGGAAAAACAAACACCTGAAGAAAGACACCAAGATCAGTGTCTACAGAGCCGTGGTACTGACCACCCTCCTGTACGGCTCTGAGTCATGGGTCACATACAGACACCACCTGCGAATTCTGGAGCGCTTCCACCAACGCTGTCTCTGCTCCATCCTTGAGATCCACTGGAGCAATTTTACCACGAATGCTGAGGTGCTGGAGCAAGCAGGGATCACCAGCACTGAGGCCATGTTGCTGAAAACGCAGCTACGCTGGGCAGGGCATGTCTCTAGAATGGAGGACCATTGCCTACCGAAGATGGTTCTCTACATGAACTTTCCACCGGACACCGCTACAGAGGCGCACCAAAGAAGAGATTTAAAGACTCTCTGAAGAAATCTCTGTCAGTCTGCCTCATAGACCATAACCAGTGGTCAGTCCTTGCTGCTGACCGGCAGGCCTGGCGACACACTATCAAGTCATCAATCGGTCTCCTCCTTTGAGGACAATCGCAGAGCCACCCTTGAGGAGAAGCGAATGAGGAGGAAGAACCGCGTCCCCCCCTACATCAACCCCAGAATCAACTTTCCCCTGCAGCCGCTGCGGCCGGGTTTGTTTGTCACGCATTGGACTGAACAGCCACCAGCGAGCCTGCACCAGACGTGGACAGTCCCTTAATCTTCGTTCGCGAAGCCAAGCCATGATGATGATAGGGGTGTGGGGTGTGAGCATACCTATTAACCTATGGCAAAGGTGTAATATAAAGTTGTGCTGAGAACAGATACAAGAGCATGCTGGGTGTAATGGCAAAGAAATAATCATGATATTGTGTTAAATTGTATTGCATATTGCCTTGCAGTGCATTGCATGTGCATAAAATTCAGGCTAGTGTCCTTACGGAGTGTGCATCCCTATAGTGCAGCAGCATCTTATGTTTCTTTTTCTTGTTTGCAAATCTGTCTAGATTAATGGCGTAACCAACAACAACAAAACAACAACAACCACAGTGCAACAGAAAACTCTTAAGTAGTCATGAATTTTTTACTACTACTACTACTACTACTACTACTACTACTACTACTACTACTACTACTACTACTACTGCTACTACTACTACTTCTACTACTACTATGAACAACAACAATAACAATCAGAAGAAGAAGATGGGAATTTTTAGAGCAATGACAGCCATGACCAGTCGTAGCCTGCTGGTGTATATATTATGTTAATTAATTAAAACGTCTCCACTCCCAAAGCCGCAGTAGCCTCTGCCTTCTTCTACCCTCTTTCCTTGTCCGTTTGTTGTTGTTTTTTGTTTGTTTGTTTTGTTTTTTCATCTACATGTCCTGTCTTCACGGCATTGGTTGAAGGTAGGGTTAGGCCTATAGTGTGCTGATGGTGTCAAAATTGCAATGATTGAAATCGATTATCGATCACTGTGGCTTACACAAGGTGCTGTGATCGTGTTCCCTTTCTAGAAATCGTCGTTCTAGTCCACAGTATCACCACGCAAGAGGAATTACTTTTAACTGAAAGAGCACGAATGCTATAACTACCAGCAGAGTCATGTTCCGTGATGCACGAGGAAAGTTTGTTCTGTTCACCCACAGAGGGCGCTGACCTACTAGGCTTGCGCACTTCACTGTTCAGTTGATTTAAATTTGCTGCACAATTTGACAAGACGCATTGGTTGTTGCTGCTGCTTGCAGATTTGTTGCGAAGGCCACAGGTAAGTGATGGTATTCTTTTTATGACCTCTTGCTAGTTATTCATAACTACTTTTTCACATTTGAAATTAAAATGAAAAAGGGAGAAGATCATGATTAAAAAAAAAAAAAGATTAAAAAGGAAGTAGTGAGGCCAACTTTCCGTGTGCTTCCATCGCTGCGTGGCTAAACTAGATTTCTACTATCAGAATTTTGCTACACTGAACTGAATTCTTCGCCAGTGCCATGTCAAAACGCGAAGCTATTCGGCATCTTGCCCCCCCCCCCCCCCCCCCCCCCCCCCCCCCAACTTTGAAACAAGTTTATGCACCCTGGCCACTCCAACCCCTCTTAGCAAAACAAAAAATCAAAATCGGGACAATATCTTTTTAACTGTTATATTTCAGTTGGTGCTAAGCTGTATGTATGCCTATTTCTTGTTCAGTTCACAGTGAATATTTTTGTCTCCTATTCAGTGACCAACAAGCCTGATGTTTTGTGTCTCTCCTCCATTTTTCTACATGTCTAGAACATAGATTGGCTAAATAAAGCAAACTCTGTCGTCAGCAGAAGCTAACGGGCGGGTTGAATTGGAAATCGATCTTTGTCACACAAATTTTTGAATGAAAAAACCTTGTAAACTGAGGAATGTGGGGTGGTCATAGTTGTCTGCATCAGTTAATCGGCTACCCCCTTGCACCTGTTATTCCCGTTACATTAAATCAGCTTGTAAGTGTAATTCCACATTTTATCGTCATAATGTAGCCCCCTCCCCCCCCCCCCCCCTCCAAAAAACACCCTAACACGGAAAAAAATGACGCGTTCCTCATAAAATTTGCACGATTTAAATAGTTGATTTCAATTTGTTGCTGTGCTAGTTGGCAAGTATCCTGGAGGAAAAATGTCAGGCATATCAATGTTTGTTGATTGGTAAAAAAATAAGCTGGGTGCAGATTATGCCAATGCAATGAGTTACCTGCCTTTGGACATGACAAGAGACCCGTATGTTTTTAGTGCTAAGATGGCGTCAGTTTGCTTAGATCTGCGATTGAGACTGATTTGTAACGCTTGTTAGTCTTCTTTGCGGTTTTCAAACAGGTTCAGAATGTAATGGAGCCATTGTTCCGCACTCAAACCAAAAATGTGTACTATGGTAGGTGCTATTCATAACATGTAATGATGTATGTTCGTTGTACAAGCTTAAAGTTCGAAGTCGTCTTTTTGTGAAGCATAAACCGCCATTTTGACATTCATTCAGAATATAATTCAACATGAGGTCGAGAATTGAAAACGTTTATATTTTAACTCTTTATATCAAATACATAAAAAAAACTAACTTATGCATGGAACACGATTTGTTGGAAAAGAACCTGGGCAGTTCAGGACCAAATTGGAACTGGGGTCTATTTCAGCTGCCAAACTACATGCTTTTTTCCTTTTGTATTTTCTCTACTTTCACTTTGTGTCTCTACATTTTGACCTGTTTGTGTGCTTTGTTGCTTTTTCTTTTAGTTTTTTCTTTGCTTTTATTATGCCTTTGATAAGCCTAGTTTTAAATATGTCTTTAAGATTTATCTAGTTAATACAGAAGTTTCTTTTTTTAACTTAAAACAAAATCATGTTGAGAGGCCTCTCTCTCTCTCTCTCTCTCTCTCTCTCTCTCTCTCTCTCTCTCTCTCTCTCCCTCTCTCTCTCCCTCTCTCTCTCCCTCCCCCCCCCCCCCCCTCACTTTTTCCTCTCCTCCCCCACCCCCCCCCCCCCCCCCTCTGTGAGATACATGCATATATCTATAGACATCCACGACATAATGTGCACACACACTTTCCCTATTATTAGACAATGTCATATCTAATATCTATGGAACATTTCTTTTTGTTTGCCAGATACTTCCCATCAATTTTGCGCAGAGTGAAACATGATGATAACTTAACCTTGTTGGGGCCCTCGTTATCAAAGGATTAAGAACGGAGGAAATCTTCTTTGGATCTGGGGTATCAGATTATGAGATCTTAAGCTTCAGGATTTCCAGAGATATGCTTGACAAAATGGTTCGAGTTCACAGGCATATTCAAAATAGAACCCGTGCAGTGTCTACCATACTCACAAAAGACAATGGTTTCACTCTTTTTTCTTCATCTTTTTCTTCTTCTTTTTTTTTTTTTTATCCTTCTGCTGTTGCCAAAAGTTTGCTCCTGAGGGTCTGTTGTGTTCTGCGTGGTTGCCTTGTCAGTTGTCTTCAAATGATCACTGGACACCAAGGTTGCATTAGTGCTCCTCAATGACTTAAAAAAAATAAAATGGACAGAATCTTAAACTGAAAAAAGATAGAATTAAAAAAAAAATGAAATGCAAACAACTCCACCTCCCCCCAAAAAGTTAGGACGTAATAGATTTAATAGATTTAAATTTAAAATAAAACTAAAATATAGCAAACTAAAACAAAAACTTAGATAGAACTAAACTACAAGATAAAATGATTATCAAAACCAAAATAGATTAAAACTAGAACCAAAAGAGGGGGTAAGGGTAAAACTAAACAACCAAACTAAAACCAAAACTTAAATAAAACTAAAGTACAAGATAAAATAATCATCAAAACCAAAATAGATTAAAACTAGAACCAAAAAAACGGTGGAAGGTGGAGTTAAGAGGAGAGCAATCCTGGTACCAGTGATCTTGGTATCTTCATCTACAAAGGTTTTTTGATACAGAGGTCATGGGGGGTTGGACTCGTTACTCCATCCGTACATCACTAGTCATGTGGGTCTGCGATTCTTGTCACTCCATTCTGGCATCATTACAGTGATCGTGAGGGGTTGTGACTTTTGTCCCTCCATTCTTAAATTTCTTAGATCATTCATAGTGGTCATTGGGGGATATGACCAGGTCACTCCATTTGCACCTAGCAGTGGCCATTCTGGTCACTCCGTTCATAGATCATTTCTTTGGGATGATTCCTCCTACTCCTTATCCTTTGATACGTGGGTCCAAACCGGGTGGTTAAAGTCGTGTGGATCGTACGTGCCTGTGACCTGACAAGTGTGAGAGCAGCCATCAGGACCTGCCTTATCAAGTGCCTGTGTGTGTGCTTTCTGTAAGAAAGGTAAGCCACTTTGCAATTTCGTGTCCATGTCTTTTTTTTCTGACAGGATATTTTTTCAGTCCAATCTGTTTTTGTCATTGAGTCACTTGTCCATTTTCTGTCCATTGTTGTTGTTTTTTTTCTGCTCCTTAAACTGAAGAGGTTTGTTACTTTAATTTTAAACATGCCTCTCTTCTTACTCAATGTACTTCTCTTTTTTAATGACCTCTTTGATGGTCTAGTCTTAATTCTGTTTATTTCAGTCTATTTTTCTGCCCATTGATCCTTTTTCTAGTTGTTGCTTATTTTCCAATTATTCATGTTGTGATGTACGTCTGTTTTACCAGGTACCGTGTGAAACGGGAGAGTGCCACCGAAGTCAATCACCAGGCACTGTTCCATGTCCATCCAGAGAAAACCCAGCGCCAGTGGAGATCTTCCCAGGACCTGCATTTCATTTGGAACAGACCTAGTGCTGAGCTAATACGTGCTTCTGACATACTACAGGTGAGAGAAAATCTCTGCTCCCATACTCAACTTTTGAAAAGTCTAATGTAGTCAGAAAACGAGGCTGTTGAAATACAAGTAGTTGGTAGAGAAATAAATATGTTGAGTGTGGAGATAATTTTGGTGAGTGTGTTAAAAGAAATTTGTTTTAAAATGAATTGTTATGGGCAACTTGTTTCAAAACCAATTAGTAGAGAGGAATTATGACTGTGTTAAAAGAATTTATATAGATTTTCATCTTAAAAAGTAAATAAAATTTTATTCTGCAGCTAAAAGGAAACCTTTTTATTTTATTACGAGAAGGCAGTTAGAAATTTACTTTGCTTCAAAGTATTATGTTGAAATCTTTTCTTTTTTTTCTTTTTGTTTTAGATAAAGCTATTAGATTTCCTGTAATGTTGATTACAAGTTCTTTAGTGGAAATCTTATATATATATATTCTAGGATTAGTCTTTTAGGTTGAGACCCCCCCCCCCCCTCTCTCTCTCTCCTCCTCCTCTCTCTCCTCTCTCTCTCTCTCTCCTCTCTCTCTCTCTCTCTCTCTCTCTCTCTCTCTCTCTCTCTCTCTCTCTCTCTCCTCTCTCTCTCCTCCTCTCTCTCCTCTCTCTCTCTCTCTCTCTCTCTCTCTTCTCTCTTGTCTTTGTTTTCTTGCACTCTGTCAACCCCCCTCCGCCTCTCTGTCTGTCTCTCTCTCTCTCTCTCTCTCTCTCTCTCTCTCTCTCTCTCTCCTCTCTCTCTCTCTCTCTCTCTCTCTCTCTCTCTGTCCTCTCTTCTCTCTGTCTCTCTGTCTCTCTCTCCTCTCTCTCTCTCCTCTCTCTCTCCTCCTCTCTCTCTCTCTCTTCTCCTCTTCTCTCTCCTCTCCCGTCCCTTCCCTTCCCTCTCTTCCATCTCCCCATCTTTCCTCCATCCCCCCCTCTCTCTCTCCTTTTCCCATCTTGCTTTCACGTTGTGATATACGCCTGTTTTACCAGTACCTTGTGAACCGGGAGAGTGCCCGAAGTCGCCTATCACTAGGCACTGTTCCATGTCTCCAGAGAAAAGAAACGGGTGCCAGTGTGGTTCCTCCCAAGACTTGAATTTCATCCGGAACAGACCTCAGTGCTATGTTGAAGAATCTGTTCTACCACCGATGCTGCAACTGCCTGCATGAGGAGGGGGGGGGGGGGGGGGGGGGGGAGGGGGGGGGAGGAGAGCTAAGACCTGCTTCTGACACAATACAGGTGAGAAAATCCTTGTTCTCCTACTCAACTTTATTATATTTTAAAAAAGTTATTTATGCAGTCTGAAAATGAGGAGGCTGCTCTGTTGAAATACATTCAATTGTTAGTAGAGAAATAAGTATGTTGACCGTGGAGATAATTTTGATGACTGATGTGTTTAAAGGAGAGGTCTGTTTGAAAATCGACTGTTATGGGCAACTAGTTTCAAACAATTAATAAAAAGGAATTGTGACAGTGTGAAGAGAACGATTATAGATTTTCATCTTTATAAAGGTAATGAAATTAAAAGACTTATACTTCCAGCTGAAAAGAGCTGATTTTTTAAATTATGAGAATGCAGTTACAAATTTACTTTGCTTCTGAAGTGTTATGTTCAAATGAGTAATGTATGAGATAACGCTATTGGATTTCCAGTAATGTTGATAACAGATACGAGTTTTCCGTTTTTAAGTGGAAATCCACCTTTTATAAATATTTTTAGATCAGTCTTCGTTAAGAAACTCTCTCTCTCTCTCTCTCTCTCTCTCTCCTCTCTCTCTCTCTCTCTCCTCTCTCTCTCTCCTCTCTCTCTCTCTCTCTCTCTTTTTTTCTTTCTCTCTCCTCTCGGTTTTCTTGCTCCTCTCTCTCTTCTCTCTCTCGCTCTCGTCTTGTTCTCCCCCCCCCCCTGCTTCTCGTCTCTCTCTCTTCCTACTTCCTTTGCCCCCCCCCCCCCCCTTCCCCCCCCCCCCCCCCCCCCCCCTCCTAAAGACCCCTGCCTCATTTTTCCTCTTTTTCACTTTTTCATTCGCGTGTATTAACTGCTTTCAGGGGCCTGGAGGCTACAGGACTACAGTGGAGGCTAAACACCTATCACGAACTACAGTAAATACAAGACTTGATTTATGTGGTGTAAACGTCTTTTTTCTTTTTTTTTTGTAATACATAGTTATTCACAAACTCTGCGTGTTACAGTTTGTGTAGTTCTGGTAAGTCTCAAAGAAATGGAAAAAAAACAACCTACTTGTGCAAGTTGAGGCCGTATGCAGTGATTTATTGATAGGCTGTAACACTTTATCCTAAGCTGTCTAAAACTAGTGTAAAGAAGCTTTGAAAACTCGCTGCCATTTATTGTATGCAAATTTGTTAGTTTCCATTGAAAGTTATTGTTCAATTACTTGGTTTTGTTGTCTTATGCATGTCGTGTACAAAAAAAAGATGGTGTGTTGAGATTTAGATCTAGGTCTACATGACATTTTTCGTGATTGAGCTCTTTCAGTTTTTGATTTTTTTTCAAACTTTTTATGTAAATTTAGTTCTGACTAGCTTTAAACAAAGTTTTGTATTTGAGCTCAGATTTCTTCTATAACAGAACACTTCCCAACTTGTGAAAATTTTAACGTTTGCTTTTTACTAAGCAGATTTTTAAAAAAAACATTTTACTATTGTTTTGTAACATTATTGTACAAAGACCATTTATAAAAAATCTGGTTATTTGAAAAATGTAATCAGAAAGAGCAAAAGAGTATTTTATACATTATATTCTCTCAACTCTGTAAAACATAAGACCATAGAGAATTGGTGAATATAATATTATGACTTTTGAACAGATGGATTCTGTGTTTAGTTCGATAGAAAGTCTTGCATGATTTTTTTTGGGTAGTGATGGAACTTCACATTGTACCCAAAAAATCTTTTAAATAAATAAGCTTATACTCTGTGCAAGTTTATCACAAAAAAACAGTCATTTAGACTTTCACTATTTTGAATGCATCTAGCTTGTAAAAAACAAACAAAAAATCCCCCAAAAACACATCCAGACGAAAGAAAATTTGGTGTTGCAGATAGTTCATAAAAAGTGCATATTCTGGAAAAGATTGATACTGCAATACAAAAATCTAAAACCAATTTTAGCTCTTCAAGTTGGAGCAAAAGTATATAGAATGGAATATGTTAATTGATAATTTATTATGAGTAATATCATAATTTTTGGCTACATAGAATGGAATATGTTTAATTGATAATTTATTATGAGTATATATCATAATTATTTGGCTACATATTTTTTTAAATGATAGTTCACACTGAGACTTCTGTGGTAAAAAAGATGCTGCCTTTTGAGAGAAAAATTACATGACTTTTCAGGAACTTTCTCAGATTACTCTTAAAGACCTTTACCCCCCCCCCCCCCCCTCCGTCTGTGGCAAGGTGGCAAAAGAGTAGCCCATCATCAATACCTAATGGAAATGTGCTTAAGGTTTTGTTGTTGTTTTTTTTCAAGGAGAGAAAGTGTACAAAGTACCTATGAAGAAGGATGGTAAAATTAGACAATTTAGTAAACTTTGTTTTAAAAAGCCATTATAAGATAAACATGGTAAAATTAGACAATTTAGTAAACTTTGTTTTTAAAAGCCAATATAAAATAAACATTTCTGTCACTGTCTATGCCCATGTATCGTGCTAAATGTCAATGCTTTTTAATGGCTTTTTTGTAAAGAAAAACTTTTTTTTAGTTATTGAAAAATAAGTAAATGTATTCCATATCCTAAGTGGTCGTTGGGAAGTGAAGTGTCAGACACCTCAAAAAAGGGAATTGGAAAGTAGGCAATGGAATACGTTTTAATTTTGGCTGAAGTAGACAGACTTGCTCCAAAATCCTAAAATTATTATTTTAGGGGGAAATATCCTAGTCATCGAGAAATTCCTTGCTGTTGGGATCTATGCTTTCATCACCACTGATGTACCATGGCAATTCAGATTTTTTTTTGTGGGTAGAATTAGCAACAAGTTTTCCAGTATTGTGAGCAAATATGTGTAATTATTTGCCAGGAGTATACCATTCCTATTTAGTATCGAGTACATCAGTCAGATTTTATGGTAGTGGTAGGCTTTTTTTTTTTTTTGGAGGGGGGGGGGGTTAGAATTTATAAAAACCCATTAGTGCTGTATAGTTTGTGTGTGTGTGTGTGAGTGTGAGTGTGAAGGGGGTAGTTGTGGGGAGGAGACACGAGGTCTGAAGGAGAGGGAAGGAAGGGAAAGGGGCGTTTAGTGGGGGTTCAGAAACACATTTAGAGCAGTGGGACGGGGGCAAAAGAGGAGGGCTGGCCGGTATACTTTTTTCTTACATGATTTGGAAGGGGGGTGGGGGGTGGTAGTATCCTATAATGGATTCCAAGATGCCTAAGGCCTTGAATATTTTGACAGCTAAACTGGAAATGTGTGGATACCGATGTCCAGTGTGTAGCCTTGGCTTTTAATAGAACTGGTGATTCCGATTTAAAGCTTCCTGCTATTGCAAGCTACATACCATTTATTTCTTTATCTAAACTTTTATTTAAGAAATATAAGTGCTCGTATGCTTTATTCTACATCCAGTCCTGTGTGCACGTGGCGATCTGTTCCGACTGGCACCCGTAGCTTACTCATCTGAAGCAGGGTCCAAGATTTAATATGTCTGAACATTGTCTTTAGCTACATACCAGTTGTCGACTGCTATTGTGTCCACATGTATTCTAACATTCAGACAGACCATCTGACAGACAACCCTTACCCACTATTAAACTTTTAACTACTTTAACATAACTTAACACTAACCTCAACACTAACCCTGGCCCCACATGTGGACACAAAAGGCAGGTGCACAATGGTATATGCTGACACAGGCTAAACATTTTTTCTTCGAGGTTGGTTGGAGGAGGGGTGCGAGAATTTTTTGGAAAAGGATGGAAGGGAGAGGGGTGTTACAATATTTGGTTTATAGGATGGGGAAAGAGGTGTAAAGACTGAGGATGGGGATAGGGGACAGGCAAACTTCTGATTAGCTTCAGGGGTGGGTGGAGGTGGGGAGCCTTTAAGAAAAAAAAATTACCTAAAAATAGAAGTAGGAGAGGTGTTGGGTTAAGAATGCATAATGGAATAATCAGTTGAAGGGGGCATTTTTATTTTTAGTTTATCTAAAAACAGAAGTAGGAGGCGCTGGGTTCAGAATGCGTTAATGAATAATCATTTGGGGAGGGTGCTGGAAGACAGTGATAATGCATTGCAGAAATGGGGCGTTATTAAAAAGCAAGGTAGAAGGTATGTTCAGGTCTGCGTGTGTGTTTGTGTGCGCGCATGTTTGATAGGATTTCTGTGACGGGTTAATCTATGGAAAGATCCACCTCGGGTATTGATCATCACCAGTGTATGCTACATTGTGCAGCCTACCCAAAAGTTAAACACCCTTGTGTGTGTGGTTTTATATTTTGGGGTTGGAGGCAAGTGGAGAACAGCAGTTACCCAAGTAACATGAAGTTTAAATTCTGTATGTCTGTAGCGTAAAGAAACGGCTGGCTTTGCTTCTGTAATCAACACTTGTTTTCAAAAACTCGCCATTGATTTTTTTCAAGGCTGGAGGTATAGATAGGAAGTATTGGAAGGTCACATTAAGAAAGCATTTTGATTTGTGAAAAAAAAAAATCGGCATATGTCTTAATTTTTTTTTCCTTTTGTTAATGGGGTAGGGTATAACTCATTGATCAGAGCACTCAGTTTACCCAAGCTAAGGTTAAGCAGCATTGAGCATAGTTACCAAGCAGATAAGTAACCGCTTCAATAGTCGCCCAGCTGTAAATGGGTACCTGCTCTCATTAAGGACATGAGATGAAACGTCAAGGGAGAGGAGATGGGCGCCGCCCTCAATATGCTTGCTCCCTAGAGAAGCTGAGGTCTCTGTTACCTCCCTCCCCAACGACCACATAGGTTATGGAAACTTTTACCTTTACACCTTTTTTTTTTTTTTTTTTTTTTTTTTTTTTTTTTTTAAAATGTGGGATGACCAGTGTTTTCCTTTAATGTTGCACGTAGATTTATATGATTGCAGGTATGTTACTGTGTCCTGTTCCCTGATTTCCTTGTCTTTTGCTTTGCTGTAGCTCAGGGACATGCTCGTTACCCAGGTCATAGCACTCCCAGCCCATTGATAGACTACTTCATCTGTATCTCTCCCAGCAGTCTTTGATTTACATTTGTCAGCGCAAATGTATTAATTGCAGCCTTTTTTTTTTTTTTTTTTTTTTTTGTTCAATTAAATCTGAAAAGTAAATAAAATGGCGAAAGTTTAGAGGTCCAATGTAATTTTTTTTTAAATGGAGACCACGGAAATTGAGATGAAGAAAAAATATGAAACGAGAAAAAGAGGTTGGAGGCCCCACAAAAAACAAGTTGTATTGGCAAGACTACAATGACAGATTTCACATCAATCAGCGCTAACTGCTGCAAAATTTCTTCGATTTTCCAACCTTTCTACTGTATCTGTCCTGTACATGAGTGTTTTGCTGCAAGTATGAAACTTCACTTCAAATGTGTATTTCCCAAAATTCCAGTGTACCAAATGTGAGATGATGTATTCCAGCAGATCAATGATACTACAGTGTGGTACATGTTTGTGGGTGTGGGTGTTTTTTTTTTTTTTTTTTTTTTTAATTGGTTGGGTGGGTGTTTTGTTCAGTCCTTGTAAATTTTTGTGCTTTCATAAAACCTCGGTTGTGTGAAACTAGAAAGTTGAGCATGTGTGAATTTGCTTTAGTGGCTGGACGTAAACTGTAAACAAGCAAATGTACGAAACTTAGCTGTATGAATGTTTGGGGGTTTTGTGTGCTTTAAACTTTGATGAAGAGTGCATTTCAGCACGGAATGTTGGTGGACAGTCAGTCTTGTATTTAAAGCACTTGCTCTTTTTAATTATCAACTTTTCCATCACAGATTTTGACATTGTGTATGGAAACATTTACAAGAGCTTTTTTGGACTTAGTTATAAAAAGCCAACATTCCTTTCATTCTTGCTTTTCAAATTGAAGTACTGAGCACAAAGTGAAGTATTTATTGCTGATGCCTTTTTCTTTTCATTGTATCTGGAAGAATGTGGGAATTGTCAATGGCGGTGAAACCAACTCTACTTATGAAATATTCCAACATAGCCCGACATGATTACTTTTTGTAGTAACTACATGATTTTGCTCCTGAGGTTTTTGCCTGTATTAGGCGTATCTGTTCCCCAGCTGTAAGGGATACGAGGTGTTTTTTTTTTTGGGGGGGGGGTTTGAGTGTGAGTGTGTATGTGTAAATGTGTGTGTGGGCCCAAGTGGGATTCAAACCACCGCACACTTCGACCCGGACATATCGCTTTCAAGGCAGGCGGGTTACCTCTATTGTGAGAATCTGCTAAAAAAATTATCGGAGAAGAACAAAGAGATCTCAAGTCGTTTTGTAATCAGCAGCTTGTACGCAAAGCAACTGCCATTTTGACCGATCCCTCCCACGCTTGTTTTCAGAATTTCAATTGTTGCCTTCAGGACGCCGTTTTCAATGCCACAACAGCAAAACAAACAGAAAAGGAATTCCTTTGTGCCAGTAGCTATCCGAGTTTTAAACTCATAATACACTGACTGATGTTGTTTGTTTTTGTTTGTTTGTTTGTTTGTTTGTTTTGTGTGTGTGTGTGTGTGTGTGTGTGTGTGTGTGTGTGTGTGTGTGTGTGTGTGTGTGTGTGTGGTGTGTGTGTGTGTGTGTGTGTGTTTTCACTTCTCTGAATTACTTACCTAGCTGATTGCCATGTTATGTATGTAGCCAATGCATACAGGTGTGCATATGCATGCTTATGTACCCATAAAGTGTCTTATTTTTGGCTTTATTGATTTTTTGAAGTGCTTGTAAATTCATACGTCTTTCTAGCCAATGGTTTTAAAACCTTGATTTATTGGTGAGTTGGGGTGTGTGTGTGTGTGTGGAGGGGGGGGGGATGAGTGAGAGTGTGTAAATGTGTGTGTGTGTGTGTAAATGTGTGTGTGTGGTGGGGGGGGGGGGGGTGGATGGTGGGGGGGGGGGGAGGCGTGTGTGTGTTGGTGCGATGCATGATGTATACGTGCGTGTGCGAACACGTTCGTACAATGCGTAAATAATGGTGATCATGTCTTTTGTAGTCAATGTTTTCTTTAAGAACATTGTATCTAAACATTGGTGTGTGTGTTTGCGTGTGTGCGAGCGCGCGCGCATAGAGTGTGAGTGTTTGTGACATTTTTATTTGAAGTTATCATATAATGTCTGCACAGATATGAAATGTAGCTATTTCGTGTATTTGATTATGATTTGTATCAATATGCTGTCAGTATTGTAATTGCCCTTCAGGGATGATTTAAAGTGTTTTTGACTTGACCTCACTTCGACTTTGACTCTAGACCACCATTCCTCCTTATTGCCTGTATCATGTCTTATAACAACCTGAAGGTCGTGGCTTAGCCATGTTTTTAAACTGTTCTTTTTGTGTGAAATTTTTGGTAGTTTTGCATTGTATCTGGTATCCATGTTTGAATTATGCATGTCTTCCACTTTGGTTTGCCCCTCCCCTCCTCCCATTATTTTATTCAGGGTCAACATTTTATGTGAATTATTTTGAAATATACATTTGATGCTGCTTTCCAGATGATTTTACTCTTATAAAAGTTGAACTGGAAATCCATTTGCCAGTAGCATGTACATTTTTTGGGAGTGCTTTTAAATGATTGGAGAAAATGTGTGCCTCTTCCTTTTAGAAGATCAACAAAAATGATTAACAAAAAATCGACGTTTCTTGTAACCAGTATTGGCTCCATTTTTCATGTATGTCATAGCAGCCTTGTAGAAAATTGTGTGTATGAAAAAGGGTTAGGTGGTGAGCACACACCACTGGCACTTGACTACCCAACTGACATTTTTTACTGAGAAAAATACAAACTTTGCATAACTTACAAGTTATTTTGCACACACTTACCGGGGATGGCTGTACTTTCTGGCTGTAAAGATAACGCGGCTGGAGTTGATCTTTTTGTCACATCTGTGCTTTAAAACCCTTATTGCATTGAACACAATGTGGTCTGAACTATTTCAAAAGATGGTGTAAGGATTCTAAAGTCAGTTGGTCAGTCATTGTGTCACTGCTGGTCAGAGCATTGGGAAAAGCCTACCTCCCCCTTCAGCCAAAAACTGGAGTAGGGTTGGGTAGCCGGCTCGCAGCTTAATTAAATATTATACAAAATGAAAAACTTCAGGACAACTTGCTATGACTGCAATGCTGCTAAGGTTCCTTATTTTCAATGTTTGTTCCCACAACTGAATGAAAGTATTTATTCCACCAGAAAAACATTGTCATAAGTTGATGGAAAGTGTTACAAAAATGACCATGAATAAAACAAAAGGACCAAGGTTTTGTTCAGAGTTTCGTGCATGAATGCTGTTAGAGTATGCAAACATCTTGAATGCATTCACACACCATTTCTTTTACTTCTCTCTCTCGCTACCCCTCTCTAGTGTCTCGTCTCTCCTCCTTTCTTTACATTCAAATCTACTCGACTCAATGACAATATACATAGGTATTTAATGCTTTTAGAATGCTCAAGCACTCCTGAACCCATTGTAAATCAAGTTACCCCAAAGCGTAGATTTTAAACCTATGCAGAGTGATGCAAAATCACTTAATCATCAGATTTATTTATGGAAAGTGGGCCTGTGTAAGTGTTTTAAATGTCGTTTATAAAATTTATTTGGGTAATTCTGGTGCCACAGTATGCCATGACTTAGAACTGTAATGTCAGCCCATGCATTTTGAAAACTGAATTAGCAATAGTAGCTTACAGGATTTTGTAGGATTTTTTTGAAAGCGCTTGGTATCGGACTTCATAAGCAAACCCCACACATCATACATACTATAGGAAAAGGCATTCTAAAGTATGCCCTTAATAAAGTAAACCGTGATATGCCATTTCCTTTCAGGCTCGATTAGCATCATTGATCTCTGTTAATCTGTGAGTGAAAGATTTAGGAGTTTATTAAAAGGCAGGACATTTATTTTTTCCATTTGATGTGATAGAAAAAGTAACCTAGGAAGATTCAGAGTGGGTAGGTTCATTGAAAAGTAGAACTTTTAAAATATTTTTTTATTTTTTATTTTGACGAGACATGAAAATGGTGTTGGAAGAATATCTGCAGTAAGTAGGTTTAATAACAGGCAGAATTTCTTTCATATCAGATGTGTAAAGCTTACGGGGAAAATGTTATTAATTTGATTTACTTTATTTATATATGTATGCCAAAGTCAACAGAAAGTGACAGTTTTGTGAAATATGCATTTGAAAAGGGGTTCGCATCACTAAAAGCAAGGTTACGGGATCTTTCAAGAATACAAAACATTAAAAACAAAACAAAAAATCCCCAGAACGATCAAAAACGCCTGTCAAAACCAGAACACCCTTCTCCCTTTGACGATCCGGGTTAGAATTCCGGAGTTAGCATCAGTGCCGACTCCACTCCTCCTAACAGTCCTTCAGATGAGGCTACAAACCGAGTTCCCGAATGCGAACGCTCGAAGAACATCTTGCGCACACGGGAAAACCCGTTCACTTTTGGAAGTAGCAACATTTGTGCCGGTGGGAACGGATGACAAAATTTACAAAACTGCTTACACATGGGGGCAGGATGTAAAACAAGCACATGAGTGCTTTTTTCCATTTCTTCGAAATAAAAGAAAACATAAAAAAATAAAACGGAATAAACTCGAGCAACTATCCGTTGAGCACCCACCCATATAGTTCACTTGCACCTTAGTTAGTAACACACACGCCGGTAGGGTGCACCTGCACCTATTCTTACTACGACTACGCCTAGTATGCAACACGCTTCAGCACAATTAATCAGCGGACGAAACATTACATATGAAACTTCCTTGATTTTTCTGCCGTCAAACAAACCCAAAGTTTTGTCTGACATTTCAGGCACCGAATAATATGGATGCTTTTCTTGGAAGAATCACGAGTAGTGTGTGAATCGGCGATGCCACTTTCTTTTGACGCTTGCTGATCGCAGACTGATGGCTTGTCATCTCTGTTTTCGACTCGTATCAATCTATAGCAGAACACAAAAGTCGTTGCACAATAGGGCTAGACAGTATTCGTCAGTTCTTAATTAACTGGATTTGCTGAGCTGAGCAACCGGAGCTAGATCTATATGGGTACAACACTTACTTAGGTCTACCATCAGGGCTGTTACGCACGTCAGTCTTCAACGCTGAATATATTCTATGCTAAGAAACCTGCTATACGCCTTCATTTAGACACCAGCCAACATCGAAAGCGTTTTTTTCCCCCTCTATCTTTTGCTTTACTCTTGCAGGCTTTATTTTAAGGATTAAGAATATAGCAATGATCACATCACCCTGTTGTTGCTTTTTTTTTTTTCCCTGATAAAAATTTACGTAGTTTGATTTTTCGGTGTTATAGTGCCTAATCATTCTCATATTGAAAGCACCTTTCTTTTTTCGGTTAAAAAAACAAAAACAAACAACAAAAAACCCCAACAAGACAAAAACCAAGGTAGGCCTACATACGATTGAGAGAATTTTGGAACACCATTATGTTGTATGGTACATAAATCAAACACGCGCGCGCGCGCGCGCGCGCACACACACACACACACACACACACACACACACACACACACACACACACACACACACACACACACACACACACACATTGTATTAGGCCTACATCAGTGTTTTAAATCGAAACTAGTTTTTTTACTGAACTGATTGTGCCAGTTTCCTTATTTTCATTTCACATTTGCGATTGTATATAACTTTGTTTTTGTTACTTATGGTTTACTCTTCCCTTGCTGTGCACTTAGTTATTTATTGAAGATTATTGAAGATTGGTTTGGACGGACAGCCAACGAACAAATACTGGAAGCAGACAACAAAAACAGTTGCAGACGACAAAGCTTTGTTCCCGCCCGGAAACCAGCAGCCAACGAAACCAAGCCACGCATGCGCAGAGCGTATGTATCGAGAGGACGCTGCTGTTCTCTTCTGCAACACTGTTGTTTGGAAGTGTAGAGTGTAGTTGATGATTGAGCAATGTGACGGATTTCTGTTTTGATTAGACGTGGACTCGTCATTTCCAACATCCGATCGAAGGTACAGTACACAATCCAACCTGCATGGTTAGATTAATCTCTCTCTTTGCCAAACTGATCGTGGCCTTGGCTTAGTCAATGGCTGTGTCAGCCTGTATTCCAAACCGACGCCACGCAGTTGGTGTAACGCGTTGTGCGCGGTTCTTACATTCTGGCACAATTCTGGGGTTTATAATCGTTTAATGGATAGTCACTGTGTAATTTTCAAGCAGATCTAATGTTCATTTGTGTTTATTAAGTGGATTCGTGGTATTATGTGTGCGGAAAGTCGCTTGGAATAGAAGGAAGCTTCGCACGACCGCCATGTTGCATATTTTATAGCGTTGTTCCACTTCCTGTTTATAGTTGGCACGTTTCGGCTTGCTCTTCGTTGTTAGTGATCGCGACACCGATCTATAATCTACTGTGCCAGATGAATTGCCCTTTGTTCAGTGCATTGTATGTATTCATTTCGAGTGCAGGAAAAGTAATCATCGTTTGCTTCCTCTGAATGGCTTTTTCTTCATATAACTTGGGCATGATGTTTCCGGTTCATGTCAAAATCGTATTTTCCCGTTTTCTTCATTACCCCGCCCCCCTTTCTACCCCCGCCCTTTCGAGTTTTGCCCGCAAACACGCACACACATAGGCCTATACACACGTATGCAAATTAACACGTATGTATTATGAACAAGCATACATTGTATACACACACACACACACACACACACACACACACAACACCACACACCACACACCACACAAACACACATCACGCATGCAGGCACACAAACACACACCAACACACACACACACACCCACATCACACATACACACATCACTCATCACTCATAGGCATGCAGGCACCACAATGCTAATGCACTCACACACACTCACGCATGCAGGCACAACAATGCTCATAGCACTTGAAAGCATACACAGTGATACACACTCAAGCACACATGCACAATATTACAGAGTATTTAGTACTGGCTAGTATGCTTTTGTGCTTGCATGAAAATTCAAAACACACACCAAGTGTATGCACATGTGATGTGTGTTGAATGCACACACACACACACACACACACACACACACACACACACCACACACACACACACACACACACACACACACAGGGTCAGTCACACTCAGTGACAGTTATTAGTTCTGGTCAGTATCAGAGTATGAGTATAATTCTATTAATTGGTTGCATAGATTGTGAAAACATACACAACACACACACACACACACACACACACACACACACACACACACACACACACACAGAGGAAATGTGTTAAATGCTAATTTGTTTTAAAATGTTATTTAGTGTTTATGGTAATTCAAGATTCTTTACTCCATGATATTGATACTTCAAACTTTTATGGTCTATCCTTCCCCCTTCCCTTCTCGCTTTGTGTGTGTGTGTGTAGTGTGTGTGTGTGTGTGTGTGTGTGTGTGTGTGTGTGTGTTTTGTGTGTGTGTGTGTATCATTGTATGTGTAATATCACAACTTGTGAAGATACATTAAGTGATTAACTTGATTAAGGGAATTTGAATGCACATAGTGTACACATTGTTATTAAATGCACTTGTAATATTTAAAAAGCTTTTTGTTACACACAAGAAATGACTTACCCTCATCCCAAGCACTTTCCCCTTCCGCCACCATAGTATCAACTAATTACTAGCAATTAGTGATACTTTAATAGTATCATGATCAATTGTTTTGAATTTTTGATTGAGTCATGTTGTTTTAGTCAAAAATAGTTTTGTTCGCTTGATAACTGGTTGTTTTGTTTTGGTGTGTGTACTGTATGTGTCACTGTGTGTGTGTATGTGTTACTGTATGTATACACATATTATATGTGTGTGAGGATGCATAAGCGGTTGGCAGTGGATGAATGGTCAGGGTTTTTTTTGTTTGCTTTTAAAAATGTCAGGGAAACACTTGCACACATGTGACACCTGCACATGTGATGTACACAGTACAGGTATAACAACATTGACTTTTTCATCTTGCAATTGCATGCAGTGATATATAGTGAGTTTGTGACATGTACACAGATGCACACATGTTAATTGCTGTATATTATGCATGCACTTTATCAACTAAGCAAGAGAAAGTATGTATTTTATGTGTTTTTATTAATTTAAAGTATTATTTAATTTTTAAAAATTATATTCTTAAGGCACACAGTAAATTTTATACCAGATTACAAACTGTAAAAAGTGATGTTTCTTTTTTTTCAGTTACCTGTCATTACAGGTGAACTGAGGTAATTTAGGAAAACTGTAAAAAGTGATGTTTCTTTTTTTATGTTACCAGGTGAACTGAGGTAATTTTGGAAAGGCAAGCCGGCATCATGGTTTACGATTTTGACGTAAAAACGTTCTGCCAGAACTTGCGTGCCACAAAGCCGCCCTATGAGTGCCCCATCCAGAAGTGTGGCAGAGTGTATAAAAGCTATTCTGGGATTCAGTTTCACATGTTCAACTTTGACCACGACAGCCCAGACTCGCCCGTACAAACTCCTAGATCTGGCAGTAAACCAAACAAGAAAAAATGCAGCAACAGCAAGTGGCATCCAAGACGAGAGCAAAGGTCACCCTCGCCGCCAGAGTTCTTCCGCTCCCACACCCGAGAAACCTTGTCCTATGCAGAGTCTCAGAGGATCGTAGAAATCAGCCTGGAGGGGCGCACACATCGGATCGATATTTACGAACCTTTAGAAATCATATCCCAAGATGAAATAGATAATCAGGACAACACGGAAAAGGAGGAGAAAGGAGAGAAAAGTGCACAGAAGCCTGCCAAGTTCACCACCGACCATGGAAAAACTCGGAAGGAGAATTCTTCAGCGGTGTCAAACCATCACCATGCCTCCAAACTTCCAGAGGTGCAGGTGAAAGTCTTGGACTCGTATACCAAACCCAAGAGTGCTGCTGACCAATCACCGTCCTACTATTGCTACACCGAGAAGTCAGTTGAGGAGCTGGATGAAGAGGTGGAATATGACATGGATGAAGAGGTGAGTCTAAAGATGTAATAGACCTGTTTAAATGAATTATCATTTATTATTTTGACACCTAACATCGCTGTTTTGAATATAAATTCCATGAATTTTTTTGTAGTGTGTGGATGTGTGTGTGAATTTTTTTTTTAAGGTGATAACGACTGCTGGTTGTGGGATGGTGGTACCATAGATCATGACATCTTATTCTTACTCTTACAGCATGCATCTGAAGCTACACAAATGCTATTTGTGCTAAATAGATTTCTAGGTATAGCACCGTAGGTGGCGTATATTGTTTTACAGTCCGAAACTTAAATTGACATATTTTGTTCTACAGTCAGTAATCACTTATTTGGGTAACTGACACTGACATGATATTTTATTAGATTTAATTTCAAGTTTTCTTACTAATGTTGTAATGATCTAGCTTCTAAAAACCTTGTTCCATGGTGAATTGGTGTACTTTTTTTTTTGGTACCAGTTGTCAATTATTCAATATTATTGTCATTTTTCCCCCTGCACTTTCTTCTTTGTGATCAGGATCACGCTTGGCTGGAACTGATGAACGAGAAGCGCGGCGGAGACGGCACATCAACCGTGTCGCAAGAAGTGTTCGAGACCCTGATGGACCGCTTCGAGAAGGAGGCGCACTTCCAGAGCCAGACGGCGGGCAAAGACCAGGGCACCTCTATCGACGAAGACGCGGTGTGCTCTATCTGCATGGACGGGGGAGTGTCAGAACAGCAACGTGATCCTCTTCTGCGACATGTGCAATCTGGCCGTGCACCAGGAATGCTACGGCGTGCCCTACATCCCTGAAGGACAGTGGCTGTGTCGCCGCTGCCTTCAGTCCCCATCCAGGGCGGTAGACTGTGTCCTGTGCCCCAACAAGGGAGGGGCGTTCAAGCAGACGGACGACGGCCGCTGGGCCCACGTGGTGTGCGCCTGTGGGTGCCGGAGGTGGGGTTCGCCAACACGGTGTTTCTGGAACCCGTGGACAGCCTGGAGCGCATCCCCCCAGCGCGCAAGAAGCTGACGTGCTACATCTGCAAGCAGAGGGGTTCGGGGGCCTGCATCCAGTGTCACAAAACAAACTGCTACACCGCCTTCCACGTGACTTGTGCCCAGCAGGCCGGGCTGTTCATGAAAATCCAGGCCATCAGGGAGCCCGGGCCCAATGGCGGGGTCAGCGGGGTGACCAAGACAGCGTTTTGTGATGTGCACATGTCACCCAACAGTGAGTGGACTCCCATGTTGGCGGACGATGACAGTCCCAACAACAGTATTTCCGCCAAGGAGGCCAAGGCCAAATCCAGGATGAAGATGCGCAAGGCGAGGAAGATCCTGGCCGAGAAGAGAAACGCCGTCCCAGTTGTGTCTATACCAATCATACCTCAGGAAAGGTAAGGGTTTTTTTGTTTTGTTGCCCCCCTCCCAGTTTTCTGTTGTGTGTGTTGTATTGATATGATACGAATTAAGGGAGAGGTTTGATTGTTTGTTAGTTATATATCAAATTGATCAACCGTTTTTCAATAGTGAGCCCATTGTGTTGTAGGTTGTTTTTGTTTTTTATTATCACAAAAACTAACAATATAAGAAGTGTTTTTTTGTTATCATTATGAGTAACAAGTACTGTCACAGTATCAGATTCATTTTATTTTTTAACATTTTACTTGTGTGTTGACTTTTCTCATAACTCATTATTCTAATCATTGACTTTTGAAATGTATTATTATACTATTAATTAGTGGGAGGTATTGGCATGGCATGTTTCATGATGTTTTACTTTTAATCTGGTTCTCCAGGCCCACTGTCTCAGGGATGAATAGTGAACTTGTACTTGTACTGCTAATTAGTACATTACTTACTGTGCTGCTCAGGCAGCTGGTTGTGCTGTCAGTTGAACTGTTGTCATGTGACTGAGTGGTGTTTTGCTCATTTAGAGTAAATTTGACTAGAGTTTAAAAAACAACAACACAATTTTCTCATTTCAGTTTTATTCTGGGTTTTCTTTGTTTTGACTCCAAAGTCAATGACTCAAGAGCACTGTCTCAGTGTCTAGATACATGTACATATACTCAATACTGTATACAGGTCTCAGTCTCTAAAGTTGAGTTCTCTTTTTCTGTCTCTCTGTGCTTGTCAGTTGTCATCTGAAAAAAATTGCTGAATCATGAATGGTTGAGCTTTGTTACAGCATACAACAATTGATACTAAGTGTCTTATTCAATTAATGCATGCATGCTCAGTTGAGTCAGTGTGTGTAGACTTGTGTACTGTATCAGTGTATGATAATTGATATATTCTTTTGTTGAACAAGAAGTCTAAAAAAGCTCCAACTGTCCAAGTTTACCATGAAAATTTTTTATAAAGATTCTTTTGGTTGTGGAGTTCTACTACTACTAGCACTGTATGTCTGTAGCAGTTTTGATAAAAATAAGAAATTTATATTAGATTATTTCATGTGCAGTGTGATGTAGATTTTTATGTGTACTAAATCAAATTAATTTGTGAATTTGGTCAAGATGCATTATAAATTATGGTATGTCAGTGTCATCCAGTCCTTGTCGCTAAACCTTACTTCTTTCTCAGTTTTTGTCAAGTTGTCTAGCCTCTAGGCAGTCTAGGACTAGCTGTAGAATTGTGCAGCCTATAAATTTTTAAAATCTGAATATGTTGGGAATGCAATTTAACCATGTTTCTTAGATCTGGATCTATAGATCTAGATACCAATACACTATGCACAGTGAGTTTTTGCTTTTATTTGGAGTATAGAATTAAAATATAATAAAATATTTTAACTATAACTTATTTGGAGTAGTAAGATTCTAAGATTAATATTAAATTGGCTTTACTCCTTTAGTCTGGGGGCTGCTGTCATTGATAGATCTAACCTTTTGAACAGTCTTCAGACAGTTGAACTTGATAATTTGTCAGTGAAGAGTTGATTTGTTCTTGCAGAATTGGTAACTAAAAATGTTGCATTTGGGTGAAAATTAAGAACAAACTTTGGGCAAAAAATTTCTCTAGTTCAAGTGTAGTTCTAACAATGTAACATAACACAGTAACAGGCATTTTATTTAAATAAATAGCATGCCACACTAATAACTAGTACTACATGACATCACTGTCTCAATTGAAACTTTGTTTTGAAACTTTCCTTAAGTGAATTGGAAAAGTGATTAAAAGAAAAGACTAAATATAATTTATAAATTCCAGGAACTTTCCCTTTAAAAACAAAAAGTCATCCATGAGGAGTTCTTCGTTCATGACATTTTGATGTGCACCACCATCTTTCCAATGATTTCTTTCATGATGACCAAAGAAGAGGCAGAATTAAGGACCCCCACATCATGATAATAATTTTAGATATAAAAAGTTTTTTTTCAATAGTACTTTGTAAGTTTACTTACTTACGTTAGTCAGCCTCAAATTACGGTCCTGGGTGAAGGTTAAAAGTATTTTTTTCTTAGTGTTAGCTTTTGTTTTTGATCAAACCTGTCTACACTCAGTGTCTGTTGTCTCTGTGTTCTTTCAGTGATTTCTTTCATGATGATGAAAGAAGAGGCAGAATTAAGGAGCCCCAAATCATAATTATAATATAATATCTATTTAAAATACTAATAATTTTTTCAATAGTACTTTGTAAGTTTACTTAGTTTAAATGAAAAAAAGTTCTTTCCAGCAGTCTTGTTAAACTTAAATTTGTTATTTTCACTTGTCAACTCTGCCACATTGCTACATGATGACATAATCTCCTCCTATCCTAGCTAGCAAGAATTGGGGAAGGAAGTTAAAATCATAAAATGGCATCTGAATTGAGCACTCTCTCTAGTGTTATGGAATACATGTTTTTTTTGTCTTCTAAAACTAGTAAAGATGTCACAGTCAAGTTATTTTGCTTGAATTATTGATTTGATACTAGTGGGCAGTACTCATCTTCATTTTTGTTCAGGCTAGATTACTACTAATTAATAAAATTATACAATGATAAATTGGATTTTGGAACATGATACTGATAAATTGATAAGTGATAATGATAATTAATATCAAATAGTATACAATACTTCGTTTCCTGGATTGGCATGTCAGACCTGTGCTTGATGTTCCAGAGACTACCTCAGTACCTGTTATACATAAGCTAAAACAGTACTAAAAGCCATTTTAAAATGATTTATAAACAATCTTTCCACATGAGAAAGGGACCTCTGTAGTCTCTCTTTCATTTAATATTAATAATCTTCCATAAAAATCATGATTGATACTAACATTGATAGCCTGACTGAGGGTGGATTCTAGTTTTTGTTGTTTTCATGAAAACTAGAATACTGAATAGTCTACATGTATTTATAATCTCAGTAAAATCATGAAGTTTATCCAAAAAAAAACCCCACAAAAAACGCCAATGTTCAACAAAAACAAATTACAAAGAAGAAAAAGATAGCAACCCCCCCCCCCCCCCCCCACGGGAAAAAGATTTCTCCCCTCATCATGCACGTCGCACGCACGTATGCATGTCATGTGCCATTGGGAACAGATGACAAAATATATTATACAAAACTGCATACACATTGCGTCTGGATGATAAAAAGCTTATGAGTGCTTATTCCATTATCCTCGATATAGAAGAATATAAAAAATAAATAAACGCACATACGTGCGCATGTGTGTGCCGCACAACACTGTGTAGACACACACAGACACACACAGACACACACTCTCTCTCTCTCTCTCTCTCTCTCTCTCTCTCTCTCTCTCTCTCTCTCTCTCTCTCTCTCTCTCTCTCCTCACTCACTCACTCACTGTGATCAATCCAAAGTAATTTTTATTTTCATTGCATTTGCAAAGTTCAACAAGTTCGATTTAAATGTTAATTATATTTAGTACTAATAAATATTGTGTGAAACCTTTAAGAGTTCAATAGGTGGGTGGGTGTGTAATTTTACACTAGACAGTAAGTAGACACTAGACTGGTCTGTGAACATTCAAATAGGTACTTTTCTTGAGTAAAGTTTCATGATGGGTTCATCAAGAGTCTATTATAATATAATTCAATATTCATATATTCAAGACAAATTGTTAGCTGTATAGATCTCTCTGTTCTCAAAATTTTTTTCCCTTGTTGGGATACTGGGGATCTTTTACATTGAAATAATAGCATATCCCTGAAGATTCCATGCTTGGAATTCCCCCTATTTCTATTGCTTTGTGCCTTGTTCCTTATCTTCCTGTCACCTCCTTCTTGTCTATTTTCTACCTTCTAGGCCCATTCTCCTGCGTTTTTTCCAGAAAGTCTTAATAGATAACAATTCTTTTCCATGCTGAAGTCAGATGCACTGGGCCTGACTTGTCAGGCGCTTAACAGCAGACATATCTCGTCATATGGCAGACATTGCATGATTGAGACAACAGTTAAATTCAAATTATAGTTGCTGTTTGAGCATTTGAAGAAGAAGAAAAAGAATATTTCTCAACATGAAAAAGTGATTCCATTGGCATGATGATGATCTCCCATTTGATATTCTCAAAAATTCTGTCTGTCATATTATAATATAAATTTAAATCAAGTCTTTAAGATCATACTGTATTATGTAATTTTGTTGAAAGGTTTCTTGGCTTTGTGCTTAAATTTTCTTGTGTGTGTTTGTTCTAGGGGTCTAAGTGAGTAAGTCTGTAGTTAACTGTTGACTGCTCAGTAGGTTTTTAAAAATACTATCCCTATTAGCATGATCTGGAAACCGAAAAATTTAAAGGATTAAAAATATATATAAGGTGTCTTTTTGTGTACATTTCAGATTAAGCAAAATATCTTCAGTGGTGTCCCTCACAAAGAAAGATCAGTTTTTAAAGAGGCTGCTCAGTTACTGGACATTGAAAAGACAGTCCCGCTTTGGTGTGCCCTTGTTGCGACGTTTGCAGTCCAACCATATGAACAGAAACAGAGAACATGTAAGTTTGGTTTTTGTTTGTTTGTTTTTTTGTTTGTTTTTTGTTTTTTACTGTTATTGATACTAATGATAGCTATTCATTTATCTTGTCTTATTTTGTTTAGAACATTACATAGTCTGTTACAGTGTTAAGAAAAAAAAGTTAAAATCTGTCTGTGTCTGTGTCTGTGTGTACGTGTGCACGCCCTTGTGTGCGTGCTTGTGTGTGACAGTGTGACTATGTGACTGTGGGTTAATGTGTATAATAAACATGTGTATTATTTGCACAACTACTACTGTACTAGTTTCGTGCTTTGTAACATTTTCTAAATTTTACATGATTTATATTTATACAATATACATATAATGTAACATATAACCTAACTGTATTATTTACTAATTTAGTGCATGTATGTTACTTGGTATGGTAGAGATCCGACTGTGATAAAACTAAAGTGGGATTTTTCCCCCTTCTTTTTTGGCACAGTTTTACTAGTTGAGTTCTTTCTCCTGGTGGCTACAGTCAGCAGCTGATTATTCTGTCTTTGCTGTACAGTAGCTCTAAAGGAAAAAGAAGCAAAAAATAAAAGCGGAAAGGGGTATTTGGTGAAGTAGAGACTGAGGCCTTTGTGATTTAAAAAAACAAACCAAAAGAATTTGAAGAGGGCCCTACAGGTCTTGGCCTCTGCTTCACCAGTTATTTATAGTCCTGCTAAAGAAGAATTCTGTGGCCCTTATGTAGTCACTACTGACAAGATTCCGCTTCACAAAGATAGAGTTTTAGATAAAATTTTACAGAGAATAATGGTGTCTGGTATTATTGAAAAACGGCGCAAAGTTTAATTTGTATCAATTTACAATCTTAGTAACTTACTGTTCATTATCTAGATACATGTAGGAATGTGGTGTGAATGCATTCAGTGATAGTGTGTAATAACTGACCATTTTTGCTGTAAATGTAAAAAATTACTAGAACAATGGAAGCTTTTCACTATTCATGTGACTGCTGTTCATTTGGCTTCATTTAAAAAAAAAAAAGAAGATAAATTTAGACAGTGCAGTTGTTTTAAAATGTTGCTATATTTAGAATTCATGTTCATGATTATGTGTTCATTGTTGTATGTTCTTTTCAGCTGAAGAACGACAAGCAGAGCAACGCTCTGCGAGAACAGCTCAAATATTGGCAGCGACTGAGGCAAGATCTTGAAAAAGCCAGGTTACTGGTGGAACTTATCAGAAAACGGGAGAAGATCAAACGCGAAAATGTGAGTATCTCAAGTTTTAAAGTGTGAACACTATCTATATGGTCTGTGCTCTTTTTCTGTTGAAACGTGAAAGAGAGAGGGGAAAAGAGATATGAAATGAAAGGCGAACTTAAAGAGAAAGAAAGAGCGGTTATCTCGGTCCCGTTTTGTTTCAAATTTGCACACCGTCAGCAGTTTGGCAATTTCTTGAGGCATGCTGATGCAAAGCGAGGCCTCAGCAGGGGTAGAAAATGCATGGGGGTGATAAACAGCCCTGCAGGTAGATGCAGCCAACACTGTATCATTTTATGACTTGTGGGAGCTGGAGCCATTGATAAAGATGGGAGCTGAGTCATGTCGTTTTTTTTTCCAGACATATTAATTACAGACATCATCATCATCTTCATCACCATCATCCATCATTTTGTCTCCTGTCTCTAGGCAGTCTAGTCTAGCTGGTTCTTTATTTTTTCTTCTTTTTTTTTTTTTTTAATCAAACTGCACTCATTTGCTTTTGCTTACTTTGGTGGTTTTTGTTTGTTCATTGTTTTTTTTGTTTTTTTTTTGTGTTTTACTTGTAACACTTGACCTACTAGTTCCGTATTTTGTGTTATACATTATGTTCCAAGTTCAGGGTGTTGAAATGAAGGGAAGAGATAGATGTCTACAGTGTTATGTTCACTGTTACTTTTTTGTCTATTTTTGAAAGATTTTTTCTGTTGTTGATTTGTTTAAATGGTTATTGTGTTTCTTGCTGTTATTGCCTTTTTTGTGCCATTGCTTCTGTTAAAGCATCAAAGTAAATCTAGTAAATTAATTTACATATTGTCAGAAACTGAGCTTCTAGTGCATTTACGTCAGAAACATCACTGGAGCCACATTACATTTTTAGGTTCCAAGATTAGGTTTATTTAGTGATTTGAATCTATAGAGGCATCAAAAACAGCGTTGAGCATGGTTACCTCTTGGGTAGGTGACCTTTCATGTGCCCAAGCTTCAGTACAGTTCCCCAGTTCCCCCAGCTTTAAATGTGAACCTGCCCTCTTTAGGGACAGGGATAGTAAACCAGTGAGGGAGAGGAGATGGGTGCCGCCCTCAATATACTGGCCCCTAGAGAAGCTGAGGAAGAAAAAGAGACAGGCCGAGGAAGAGATGGGAGGACAACACATCAGTGAATGGACAGGCCTAGAACTCAACAAAATTTTGAGAATGTCAGAACAGAGACTGAGAGAGAGGAATGGAGGGAACTGTTTGTCAAGTCTTCAGGGGTGTCCCCATGGTCGCCAGACTAAGGGATGGATAGATAGTAGATAGATAGATAGATAGATAGATAGATAGATAGATAGATAGAGAGAGAGAGAGAGAGAGAGAGAGAGAGAGAGGAGAGAGGAGAGAGAGGAGAGAGAGAGAGTAGCTGAGGTCTCTGATGCTTTGCACCCCTACGACCCACACAGGTTATGGCAATATGGGACACCTTTACCTTTACCTTTTTATATGGGTTGCCTTGACAAGCAGATAACTTTGCTGTTGAACTGTATCTATGTATGTATTGTATGTTGAACTGTGTACTGTATGTGTGATTTCAGATGCGGCTGCACCAGCTGTGTCTGGAGCACCAGCTGCAGCCCTTCGCCATGCTGCTGAGGCAGACACTGGACCAGCTGCAGGCCAAAGATGGGGAGGGATTCTTTGTGGACCCCGTCTGTCTGGATGAGGTCAGTATATGTGTGTTGTGTGTGTTGGGGGGGAGGGGGGGGGGTTGGGGGGGGGGGGGGGGAGGTTGTGTGTGTGTGGGGAGGTTGTGGAGGGGGGGGGAGGTTGTGTGTGGAGGGGGGAGGTTGTGTGTGTGTGTGTGTGTGTGGAAGGGGGGGAGGGGGATGTAAGGCGTATTGTGTTTTGTGTGGGTGGGGATGGGGGGTTGTGTGTGTGTGTGGGGTGTTGTGTTGTGTTTGTGTTGTGTTTGTGTGTGTGTGTGTATGTCGTGTTGTGTTGTGTGGGTGGGTGAATGGATAGGTGGGTGTTGTGTTGTGTTGTGTTGTGTGTGTGGTCTTGTGTGTATTTGTGTGGTTTTTGTATGTGACTGTGTATGTGCGTGCATGTGTATGTGTTAATCAGTTACAACCTTAACCTACCAAAAAAAAATTCACCATCACCCAAACCTCACACCCAGGTCCCAGACTACACAGACTACGTGGACACCCCCATGGATTTCTCCACCATGCGGGGCCGAGTGGACGGGCACGAGTACCGGTCCCTGGAGGAGTTCAGCACCGACTTTGAGCTGATCGTGGGCAACTGCATGGCCTACAACAGCAGAGACACTCCCTTCTACAAGGCCGCCCTCAAGCTGAGGGACCAGGTCAGTTAGAACTGTCACTCCCTTACTTACTTTCTGACTTAGAACTCACTCGCTGTTGTCTGTTGTGTGTGATGAGGAGTGGGGAAGAGGCAGGAAGGAGAGGAGGAGGATGTGGGGGGAGGGGGGGTTTGGGGGGGGGGGGGGGGTTGTGGTGGTGGTGGTGGGGGGGGGAGTTGTGGTGGTTGGTGGTGGTGGTATGGGGGGAGGGCCCTTAAGCTGAGAGACCAGGTCAGTCTGTCTGTCCCTTACTTTCTGACTTAGAACTCACTGCTGTTGTCTTTTTTTTGGTCTTTTTTTAATATTAAAACTGACTGTTGTCTTGTTCGGGGTCTGATGAGAGTGGGGAGGAGGTAGGAAGGAGAGGAGGTGGTTGTGGGGGCGGGGGGGTGGGGGGGAGTGGTGGTGGGGGGGGTTGTGGGTGATGGTTGGTGGGGGGGGATTGTGGTGGTTGGTGGATGATGAGAATGTTGATGATAATGATGATAAATGGTTGTGGTGATGGTGATGATGATGATGATGATGATTGAACAAGTATGATCTAAAGCTCTAAAACTGATTTGCATTTAACATATTATTTTGTGGGTGAAGTGGTAATCACTCCTTACACAAATTACAGTTTTTAGACAATTACTCTCCTTTCATTATCTGAATTCTCTGTGTCTGTGTGTGTGTCTTGTATCTTTGTGTTCTGTAGTTTGTCTGTTGGCCTGTGTGTGTGTGTGTTGTATGTTTGTGTTGTGTAGTCAGCGTGTGTGTGTGTGGTTGTATCTTTGTGTTGTGTTGTCTATCTGTTGGCCTGTATGTGTGTGGATTGTATCTTTGTGTTATGTTGTCTATCTGTTGGCCTGTATGTGTGTGGATTGTATCTTTGTGTTATGTATATGTTGGCCTGTGTGTGAGTTGTATCTTTGTGTTGTGTATCTGTTGGCCTGTGTGTGAGTTGTATCTTTGTGTTGTGTATATCTGTTGGCCTGTGTTAGTGCCAGTCTCACTGACTGACTGTCAATGAGTATGTTTTTGTCAGTGTATATGATCATAGATCTGGATCAAGTATCTTGTGTCTGTTTCATGTCTTCTTTTCCTTTTCATACAATATAATCTGACTTCCTTCTCACTACTGTTATTTTTGTTTTCTCTGTTTCTTTCAGTCCCTTGGTGTTGTTTTGTTTTTTTCCTTCTGTCTTTCATGTCATGATTTTCAATTCCTTTTTCGTTTCTGAGTAATTTCAATTTTTTTTATTGTTAATTTTTATCCTTGTTTCTTGTGGGTTTTGTTGTTGTTGTTTTTTTTCTTTTCTATTTATTTGTTGTTGTTTTCTGATTATTTTCATTCCTGTTCTCTCAGTTGTTTTGTTTATGTATTTTGCATTTAACTTGATTATTATTTCTTTGTTTCTGTTAGTCTTTTTTTTCTTTTGTTCTATCTGTCCTTCCTGACCTTTTATTTTCAGTTGTTTTTTTCTCAGTTTTCTTTCATTTTTTTTATATTCCTGATTATCAAAGGTTTTATTTCCATTTATTGTAAGTTCTTTCTTTTTTTCTTTTTTTCATTAAAAAAAAAAATTGTCTTTGTCAGTTTTTCATTCTTCTGGCAGCTTTTCTTTTCTCTTTTCACTCTTCTCACTTTTTTTCTCCTCTCTTTTCTGTTTCATTCCTTTCTCCTTCCCATTTCTGTGCTTCGTCCTTTCATTTGTTTACCCTCCTTTTTTTTTCTTCCCTTCTTAAGTTATTTTTCCTCTCCTTCCTCCCTCCCTCTTTGTTTTCCTTCGTTTTTCCAGTCTCCTTCTTTTTAGATGGAAATTCGTCTGGTTATTTGCTGTTCTTGCTCACTGCGGTATACATGTGTAAGTAACAGAGTAAACTGGCCGCTGTTCACTTGGGTCTCTTGCTTCAAAGCACCCTGGCTCTAAGTCTTCAGGATGGTTCTGTCCAGTTTATTTTTAGATTCGTGGTTGAAAGCATTTTCTGTCGTGTTAACCAGCTTGTCTGATGAGCTGTGCCAACGTGGAAAGTACTGCCTGTGTGTCTGTGGTTAGGGCTATTCCTGATAGCACTCATGGACCTCACTGAAGCAGACTTATACACTACTTGTGGAATAAATCGTTAATTAGCAAAGTTGGTTTAAAAAAAACACCAAAAAACGGCAAAACCTTGATAAAACTCTCTTGGTTTTTTGGATTTGATTGAACAATGTTTCAGTTTCTTTTTTTCTCCATCAGTTTGCTTTCATCCTTTCTCTCTCCTTTCCTCGTGTTTTCCTGTGTTTTTCCACCAGTCTTTTCTCTTTTTAGAGGGAAATTTGTCTAGTTATTTGCTATTCGTGCTCATGAATTCTCTGGCTGATGAAAACAGAAAAGACTGTGGTGGTTAGTTCTTAAAAAGCGAGAATAAACAGAGACTCTGTAACTCGCTGTATTTGATTGGTCTTAGCAGCTGATGAAAAGACCATGGATTGGTCAGTAACTGGTAGTGAGAATTACCACAAGACTCCCAATTCTGTGTTAGGATCTTCTGATGTTGAATGAATTTTTGTGTTTCAAACAATGATGCTACGGCCAATTTCTGAGCTCTTCATAGTTTTTGATTGATTTAAAATTTAGCTGATGTCTTTTATGATAAACAGAAGATCAAAAAGTCATTCCAGTATGTTTTGCTGACCTTTCTGTAGCATTGTCTTCTGGAATGAAAGAAAATTAGAATTGCTTCTGACATGACTAGAGGCTGTGAAGTTGGTGACAGTGTAAATGTCCCAGACGTGATAATGATGAGTAATCAGTGACACTGATGAGCCCTCAACTGCCAAAGACAGTAATGACCAACTAACTAATGAACTGTGTGTTTTATCCACTGCCCTCTTGGGCTAACATGTCATATGAATATTTTGCAGAGCATTTGTTCGAATAGTCTGTACAGAGAAGAAGTATGGATCCATAAGATTATTTTGCATAGATCTGTCCTTTTTGTTTTATACTGTCCATAATCTTGTTCTTGTTCAGTTTTGTCTGAAGTGGTATTTATTGACTTAAGATTGTGTACATGTGTTATGTGTATAACCTATAGGAACACTTACATTTGGAAAGTCAAAGTATGGAAGAAGTAATATAATTAGATTTAGAAAGAGTGTGCAGAAATAATGCATTTTATTTAAATATATCTCCTCAAATTGCAACTTTTCAGAGTGTGAGTGTGTGTGTGTGTGTGTGTGTGTGTGTGTGTGTGTGTGTGTGTGTGTGTGTGTGTGTGTGTGTGTGTGTGTGTGTGGTGTGAGAGAGAGAGAGAGAAGAGAGAGAGAGAGAGAGAGAGAGAGAGAGAGAGAGAGAGAGAGTCCCTCTGTTGGGATTGTGCAAAAGTTTTTTGATAATAGCTTCAAGAAGCCCTCGTTTGCTAGCCTTCCTAGTGAGGAATTCAGTGTACATGTATAATTTGCACAGTTAACAGAAACTGCAGTTTAGGATAATTGGTAAGAGTGGACAGAAACTTGGACACCAAGACGGATTGTGATTGAAATCCTGCCTCCTCGACTCCTGTAGTAAATGGTTGTGTTCTGCTCTGTACATGTGTACATGTATACATCACACATAACATTCATTCATTCTTGTGGATAGGCAGTGAACTAGTTGAACTGTGTCCCATTTGCAAAGATGGGGGAGGGGGGCGGGCTATTTCTGTCTGGTCTGTGGCCTTACTGCCCACTCACTGGGTAACATGAGTGGTCGTCACATGAAAGATGAAAGGCAGTGGTCATATCCCTAGGCCCCAGGTGGAGGTTAGTTGATCTGATTAGGAACCCCTCATGTGGACAAGGCACAAACAGCTGTGACATATAGGGGGCCCCTGGGGGCCTAGTAGTCTGGGCCACAGATTTGTTCAGCAGTGATTTCGCAGCTTGTCAAGACAGCTCCAAGCTGTACAAGTGTAGGTGGATCATCATAGATTGAAGGAAACTTGTCCAACATTTGTCCTACCAGATTCTTAGACTCAATAAGACAGGTGAAGTTAGGCTTAAGTCAAAGCTGGCTTGCTTGCTTGCTTCAGGCGGTGTTTGACTGACTTTTTTTGGTCATAATTTGGTTGTCGTTTGATGTATCATACTTTTTTGTAATGAAGCACTTAGAACTTGACAGTTTGTATGGCAACCTATTTGCATTGTGTATAGCACTCTAAATTTAGACAGTCTAATAAAAAAATTGTCATTCTTCTGAATTTATTTGGGATTCCCAAAGCTTTTATTTCAAAGAAAAGTACAGTTTTTTGTAGGCTCCTCTCAAGAAATACAACTGTTCATGAATAACTTAAAGTTATCGTCTAAGAATGAGATTGAGAGTATATGAGCCATAGTTTCCATGAATACATCATCAGATCAACAGCCACCTCCACTTTATCAGTGTAAATTATACTGTGTATTTATAAACTTTGCTGGTGTCTTAAGCTGCTCTGTTTTCTCATTTGAAAACCGTCTTCAGACAGTAGTTGTAAATTTGCTCTTTTTAATCAAAAGCAGGGTTGCCGTCTTTTCTCTTTTCAGTGGAATTTGTTTAGCATAATCAAACAACCCTCACTTAAAACTTCTCTTTAAAGAAAAAACCCTATCACTCCATGGCAAAACACTCTACTCCACCCCTCCCAAGAAGAGAGGGAAAAAAAAAGGAAGGAGAGCGTTCATTCATTCATTCATAAAATTGACACAGATCTGCTGGCTTGAGAGTGTGTGTGTACGCGTGGTTGGCATTCAGCAGCCAGCCACTCCGAAAGTCCTTTGCATCAATTCAGTCACCCTCATGGTGGAGTGCAAAGCGATGTGCAAGTGAGTGTGAAAATGGAAATGAAAGAAACAAGTCAGTCTGAGGCTGGTGGGATTCAATTCAACATCATTCACGTATCGCTACATCATCTGCTTTCATCATTATGTATAGCACTTGCTCAGTATGCTGCACCTTGTATTTTTAAGTGTCAGTTGATAACAGTTTTGTTTGTCAGATTTTTTGTTTTGTTTTGCTTTTCTGTCTTGGCTTAGACTAGAGCTCCAAGGTTCACCAATGATGAGATATTTGCGTATCTGATCTCTACCAATTATCATGTTGCTGGCCCCCCCTCCAAAAAAAAAATCTAGGTAGGGCTCTGCGTTCTGACTTCAGGAATGGTGTCTTAACATGACACCTGTGTGCATGCATTTAAAAAAAAAGTTTGTTGTTCCTACTGGCATGAAATGGCCTATCTTCCAAAGGCGGAACAGGTTTTTCATGCATGTGTGCAGGAGCAGAAGGTGTTTTGCATGCATTCATACACAGGGGCTCGGTTTATTCATCTGAAGGACTTGACATTCAGTTCAGTTTTCTCATCTAAACTGGAAAGACATTCAGTTCAATTTTCTCATCTTAAACTGGAAAGAAGTGGCAAGGCTGGGAATCAACCCAGAAGGCTCACGTTTACTTGCTAGGCAGGTGAACATCTTAACCATCCTGCCACCTTCCTTCTGGGATGAATTTCATACCCTGCACATTGTCAGTGGAATGATATCCTCCACAGATGGCTGGAGTGGAGAGGTTCCATTCTTTGATCTTTTCTTGTCTTCTGGGTCGTGTTTCACTTGAGGATGAGTTGATAGCCATCAGACAGAGCGCTGGTATGTTTGATTGAATTTCCAAGGTTTTTGGTAAACCTATGTTAACTCTGCCTGAGATAAGGTTTGAATCGTGTTTCTAGATTAAAAAAAAAAAAAAAATCTCGACTACTCTAGGCTGCGTGAAGTTAGTGTGTGAAAAATGCATACAGTATGTCATAATAGCATCCACAGAATTTTTGTAAGAGGAAAAAGAAATTCTGTTGAAAATGACAACCATAGAGCTTTGAAAGAAAATTTTGTTTGAAAGTAGTTCTACATAACTTCATTCTGTTGTGAAACTGTTCTCTCCATTGTGTGAAAACATTCTTCACAGCTGTGTTGGTTGACTGATGTATCAGGAAAGAATTCTGACAAGAATTTCAATGGTTTGACCGAATTAAAAAAAAAAGATTTTTTGAAATAGGGAATTTGGATTGTAATAAACACTGTTTGACATTGCCATGCTTCTTGATAGAATATTTAAAGTCAGGTAATTTAAGTGTATTATTTGTGTGTGTGTGTGTGTGTGTGTGTGTGTGTGTGTGTGTGTGTGTGTGTGTGTGTGTGTGTGTGTGTGTGGTGTGTGTGTGTGTGTGTGTGTGTGTGTGTGTGTGTGATGTGTGTGTGTGTGTATGTGCGTGTGCTGTGCTGTGCTGTGTGTACAGATGTGCTAGTGTGGTTTTGTAAGACCCATAAAACCCTCCATGAAGCAAGTAGAGCACAACCACAACTAACACATGACCAGTAAAAATATGGTATCCCTTATCTGTTCTGTTTAAATCACTGAGCATTGTGAAACTATACTGTATAGGTCTACTTCTCTAAACGATTGTTGGTGTGTTTTTTGTTTCCGTGATGTTTAGTCGGCGATCCGTTTACCAAAGTGTCAGTTCAAACTCTTTGTAACAGTCACTGTGACATTGTTTTGGCTTACTACCGCTTAGTCATCCCGTTTTCTATGGCCTCCGAAACCTCGTCGAGTTCTTGATCTTTTATTTTCCTTGTATGAGAGGGGATGTGTGTAAATCATCCTGCTCAAGTTTATTTTGTCTTCAGCAGTGCTTTGACTCCGCTTGAGTAGTTTGACTCTGTGTTAGGTCCAGAACTCCTTTTGCTCCCTTGCTTAGTAGCGTGTAATGTAATGTGTCCGAGCAACCCGTGAGGGTTGTAATGGAAGTTTGCTTCGTGCTTGACTCTCTGTAAATATGACTAAGGTATCCTAGTGTCTGTTGAGCTGTCAGTCACTACCAGAAAAATGTGGTGAATGTACTGTTCAGTCATTGACCTGAGCATTGCTGGAATCCCACCACAGTTGAACTGTGGATGATTTAGCTTGCCGACCGGTGCAACAATCTGATTTTTAAAACTGTGTGCAAAGTCTTCGGTTTCCGTCTGCCTGTCTCTCCTGTATGCTAATCAGCAAAAGAGAGAATCTGAGAAGACTGAATTCTTGAAGAGAGTGTTTTTTTTTGTTTGTTTTCAAACAGTACTTGAGTTTGTGCTTGGATTCCACTTCTCTCCCTGAATGTGTGGGCCCCCTCCCTCTCTCAGTCACAGAGACTAGGTCAATGACTGTAGAGTGTATACTGTAGTGTAATGTAAAGGAACACACACACTCAGCTAACTCAGCACTCGCATAAGCCATGCTGGGGGGTCAGATGTTTGAAACCTGGCGCAGTGGCTGTGGGCTTATGTTCCGTCCATACACGCAACTGGAGCATCA
This sequence comes from Stramonita haemastoma, assembly GCA_030674155.1. Lineage (NCBI taxonomy): Eukaryota > Metazoa > Mollusca > Gastropoda > Neogastropoda > Muricidae > Stramonita > Stramonita haemastoma. The sequence goes on along the minus strand of CM060332.1, from coordinate 53,339,945 downwards.
TTCCCCCTCCCCCCTCTCTCTCTCCACACACACGCACGTACGCACACACACGCACTCACACACACACACACATAACGCACACACAACACACACACCACAACACATACACACACACACACTACAACACACTACACAACACAACACAACACACCACACCCCCCCACACACACACACACCTTACACACACACACCACAACACAACACACTCCCCCCCCCTTCCCCCCTCTACCCCCCACCCCCCCCCACACAACACTTAATTGATGATGATGACCTGGGCACTTTGGAAATGGCAGAGAGTGAGTGAGGAGAAGGGGTGTGCTGTGCACAGTACAGTGTTTACTACTACCATCCATGTGTTGTGTGTTTACCTGTGCTCAGGGCAGAGGCATCATTCAGGCTGCTCGCAAGCTGGCTCAGAGGGTGGGCTTCGACATGGAGACAGGCTTACACCTGCCGCAGGCTCCTGCCCCACAAGAGCCTGAAAACCTGGAAGATTGTGAGTACCATACTGTACTATACTATACTACTTGTGTGAGATTTGTATTATCGGGGGCAAGGGATTTATCATGTGTACTCTGTGTGTGCCAGTAAACACCTGTATTGTGGAGTCTGGTGTGTGTAGTTATGCAGTTTGAAGTGGTTGGGTAGGGTGTGAGAGAGTAGTATAGTAGCTTGGAAAGTGGAAGTCTTGTTCCTTTGTGTGTGTTGTGTGTGTGGTGGTGTGTGGTGTGTGTGCACGCACGTGTGTGTGCACACGCACTTGTGCACAAAAATCAACATTTTTCACAATGAAGCATACTCTAAAAATATTTTAAGATTTTTTTGTTTTTGCAGTTTACAATATGTTTGCCCATTAGTGCCGTATAAGAAAAATTGTATCAAAAGTGACTACCAATAAAGTGTATGGACAGTTTTCATTGCCAGAAAAAAAAACCTGACTCTGGCTAAAAGATTTGTCAGGTATTGATATATATTTATTATAAGCTAAAGGCCATAGTCTACATACATTAAAATGTTGAAAATTATATTGTAAATGTTATGTTGGGCTTGTCATTATCAATAACAAACTTTTACTATAACACAACAATGGGCATTCACCTTTTTAAAAAGAAATCCTGTAGAGCTGGAGTATGGCTGCCTCTTGCCTGTATCATGGTGAGATAGTTGAAAACAGTCATGATGCATAATTTATGCAAACTTCTCATCCAGTGTGTTCTGGATATGGTCTGACAGTGATCCTTACTCTCGACTGAGTGAGACAAAGCAATATTCTAGTGCCCTCCCTCCTCCCCCAGGGTGTTTAATTACTCCGGAGAACATGCATTGTGCATGCGACAGTGATTACCACAAGCAGACAAAGTGAAATCACTTTAAAAACATAATCAGAATATAACTTAGACATGGGTTTTGGACATAATGCGCCATACTTGTATAGTGTGAGCATTGAGATAGCTTCTCCCTTTTCCTGTATTTTGGCTCTCTGCCTGGAATAATTTGTGTGGAAAAAGGGCATTTGTTTATAGTTTGCAAAGCACAGCACTTAGGATCTGGCCAGTTTCCAGAGATAACATTTGTTTAACAATTAAACAATTACTTCTTGTGTCACAGTTTGTCCAGGAAGACCTTTTTTTTTGTTTGAAGTCTTGATTTTTCTCATTTATAAAACACAGATATAGGCGTGTGCACACACCATGCACGCACGCACATACCCATGTGCACACATACACACAACACACACCACACTACACACACACACACACACACACACACACACACACACACACACACACACACACACACACACACACACACGCACATGTGCACAGGGGGACGGGATAGCCTGGTGGTCAGAACATTGCGCTCGTAATTTGACAACCCGGGTATTGAACCCAAGCACAATGCTCTAGCCAACCAGGCTAAAGGGATGAAGTTGAGGCTAAGAACAAAGTGGGGGTGATGATGATGATGGTGTTGTTGCTGTCGGTGATGATGATAATGGTGGTGTTGATGCAGTCAGTGATGATGATGATGGTGTAATTCTATCGTGATGATGAGTGTGATTGTTGCAGTCTCCAGCTTCATGCAGCAGGTGAGACAGAGCATGCCCCTGAGGAACAACTGCAGACACTGCTGGAGAAAATGGACACCGCCAACAGCCAGCTGTCTGGAGGTAGGCCCTCACAAACATGTCTCTTTGTGGTTTGTTTATTCATTTATTTATTTATCAAATTCATGTATCAATAGATGCATGTGTCAATTTATTCATGTTGTACTTATAAGCATCATTCACATACTTTTGTTCCAAGGGTTGTGTAGTTTTAGCAAGTTAGTATGTAGTGTTAGCAAGTAAGCTAGCAGCTGTCTTATCCATTGTAGCATTCTGGGTCTGTTGAATAAATATACAATTTTGGGTAACTTACTTGGTCAGAGCTGCGAAGAACTCAGGAAACAGAGAAATAAACACATTGGTGTGTTACCTAAACTCAGCAATAGAGAATCACCCCTAGTCACTGCACTGCATTTTTGAGAAGAAAAAAAAAGTATAATAGATACATGGCAATTTCCCTGTCTCTTTTAAATGCATGTATAACAGAATTAATGCATGTATAACAGACGCCATAGTTGGGTGGTAAAGACTGTTCAACTTCAATCCCCTGGGTCATGAAGTCATGGGTTCGAATTCGGCAGGATATGGTAAATTAAGGGTGGGATTTACAATCTCCCAAGTCATCTTCAAGTGCAGACCTGCCAGTGCCCCTTAATTCCTCTTGTGGATATATACACATGCAGATAAAATATACAGGTTAAAGATCCTGTAATTCATGTCAGTATTCTGTGGGTCAAGGAAACATGAACACACCCAGCAAACATCCCCAAAGTCCAATGCAGCTACCTTCATGGTGGGCAAAACAGCACATACACACAGTCTCACCATTGGTGAACCTCAGAGCTTAGCCAAGGAACACAGAAAAGGAAAAGAAAAAAAAGGAAGCCTACATGTAATGCATCTCTGTGTGCAGGACGGAGAGCCAGGTTTGCCAAGAACATTCGCAAGCAGATCATGATGGTGCGCCGAAAACTGTCCCACCAGAAACGCAAAATTGAAGCTGCAGATGCCAAAAATCATGATGCAGGTAAGCATGAATACTTTCATGTAGGGTGCCATCTTCTGCTTGCATGCTCGGTAATTAGAGAGAGATGGAGAGAGGAGAGACAGATAGAGAGAGAGAGAGAGAGAGAGAGATTTGATTGATTGCTTTATTTATTCTTTTATTTGGGGGATAATGGAATAAGCACTCGTGTCCTTTTTCACATCCTGTCCCTGTGTGTATGCAGCATAGCAAATTTTTGTTATCCATTCCCACCAGCATACAGTGGCCTACTCTTCTGAAAAGTGGAACAGATATGTGCACAAGGCGTTCTGCATGTGTTCTCACAGGGGATCTCAGTTTACAGTCTTATCTGAAGGACTTTTGAGGGGAGTGGAGTTGGCACTGATGTTAACTCCAGGGGAAAAATCCCTTTGTGTGGAATTAAAACTGGGATCAGCATTTCACAACTGAAGTGTGAATCACTCTCACCACCAGGCTATCCCGTACGTCAAGTGAGAGAGAGAAAGATAGAGACTACCCTTGTAATGCTAAGGAATAGACTGAAGTCTTCAACCCCTCACTCCTCAGCATGTGCTAGGTCAGTTAAACCTGAACCCCAACTCTGTGTGTGTGTGTGTGTGTGCAGGCACAGAGTCTGACCACAACACGGAGCCTCCGCCCTCAGTGACGGCTTCCAAATCCCCGTCCCCCACCCCCACCCCTAGAAGCCCCCCTCAGGCCACCCCTGTGAGGGGAGGGCCCGGCAGGGGAGGATGGAGGGGGAGAGGGAGGGGGCGGGGGAGAGGGCGGGGGAGATGGGGCCACCTTAGACGTCAGAGCTCAGCGAAAGGGGAGGAGGATCCATCGCCGAAATCGCAGCCAGGTGAGACAGTGTGGTGTGGTGGAGCGGGTGTGGCTTTGTGTGGATGGAAGGAAGGATGGACGGATGAGCAGAGAGAATGGATCGGTGGTCTAGTAGATGATGAAAACAGCCGCGTGTGCTGCTTGACAAGCAATTTCTCCGTGAACCAGAATCTGACAGGGAGATTGTCAGGTGGTCTAGTAATGGATCGGTGGTGTAGTCGGTAACGCGCCTGCCTAGAAAGCCAAAAGGTTGGGTCGGAGTGTGCGGTAGTTCGAATCCCGGGTTAAGATGTGTTCCAGTGTGTCACTGAGCAGGTAGTTAGAGTCTGTTTTTCTGGTCACATCAGACAGATTCTGTGGTTTTTTCTGGTCAGATTGTCCTGTGTGTCATTGAGCAACTAGTCAGACAGAAGTCTGTGTTTTTCTGGTTAGATTGTTCTGTGTGTTATAGAGCAAGTAATCAAGACAGAAGTCTGTGTTTTTCTGGTTAGATTGTTCTGTGTGTTATAGAGCAAGTAGTCAAGACAGAAGTCTGTGTTTTTCTGGTTAGATTGTTCTGTGTGTTATAGAGCAAGTAGTCAGACAGAAGTCTGTGTTTTTCTGGTTAGATTGTTCTGTGTGTTATAGAGCAACTAGTCAGACAGAAGTCTGTGTTTTTCTGGTTAGATTGTTCTGTGTGTTATAGAGCAACTAGTCAGACAGAAGTCTGTGTTTTTCTGGTTAGATTGTTCTGTGTGTTATAGAGCAACTAGTCAGACAGAAGTCTGTGTTTTTCTGGTTAGATTGTCCTGTGTGTTATAGAGCAAGTAGTCAGACAGAAGTCTGTGTTTTCTGGTCAGATTGTTCTGTGTGTTATAGAGCAAGTAGTCAAGACAGAAGTCTGTGTTTTCTGGTCAGATTGTTCTGTCATAGAGCACGTAGTCAGACAGAAGTCTGGGTTTTTTTTTCTGGTCAGATCCTGAACCAGACGCTGTGGAAGAAGAAGCCACCAACAACAAGCAGCAACAACAACAACAGCAGCAGCAGCAGCAACAGCAAGACACTGCCACAGCCACAGCCACAACAGCAGCAGCAGCAGCATCGGAGCAGTCGCCTGAAGCCTCCACAGCCAGCAGTGTCAGTCGCCGCACCGCCGTGCTCTTCACCAGCAAGAAAACGGTCCGCACCTCCCCCTCCTCCTCCTCCCCCTCCTCCTCCATCCCCCTCCACTCCTCCAGGTCCCCCCCTCCCCCTCCCTCAGCGTCCAGCGACCCCCCTCCCCCCCCCAGCCCCCACCTCCACCCCCCGCCCCGCAAAATGGGCCGGCCGTCCAAGAGCAGCAGACTGCAGCAGCCGCTCCACGTGGACACCTCCTCGCACCCCACCTCCCCCACCCCCTCCCTCCACTCCCGGGGCCCCGCCAGCCCTTTGAGTCCTTCCCCCTCCTCCTCCTCCTTCTCCCCCGCCTCCCCCCCCTCCTCCTCCTCCTCCTCGTGCCGCAAACGCTCGGCCAGTGTGGGACACTTGTCGCCGGCTTTCGGCCGGCCTTCCGCCCCGAAAAGGGCTATGTCTCTGGTGGAATCGAACCCCGGGCCCGGAGAGGAGGGTCAGGGGGGGAAGAGAGTGGAGAACCACGTTGGCCCCGACAGTGGTGTTGTTGCCCAGCAGCATCAGGACGGTTTCAGGAACAACCGGTTGCGGAGTTTCCGCTCCTCTCTGGAGTCCATAGACAGGGTGTCGGATTTGAGTTCTGAGGATGAACCCGAGACACCCACTGCTACCTCCAGTCACCAGGGGCTACAGGTTGGTGCAAGTTTTTTTGGTGTGGTTTTGGATAATCTCGAGTTATCTTTGAAACATGCAGTTATCTTTGCATCTTCCTGCCCATCCCACTGATCAAAACTTCAGCTCTGGTTTACGTTGCTGACTTGGAATGTGTTTGTTAAAATGGGCGGTCAGTCTCTTGTGCTGAAAACGTCACTGAAAGACTTGTTTTAGAAAAAAGCTTCTTTGCATCTGATATTGTAATCTTTTGATTTAGTACTTTGGTGATTGATAAGTATGTATATGTTCATGCAGAAGTATTTCCATTAAACTTTTTGAAGTCAGATATGTAATTTAGTCTTCTCTTTTTTATTTTTTGCAAATAATGTAAGTGCTATTCAGGGTGTCATAGTGATAATGATTATTGAGGGTATCAGCTAATTTATTTGAATTGACATCGTGATAATGATTGCTCAGGATATCAACATGAATCATTAATGTTCTAGAGATGGTTTGACAAAATATCAGAAGTGGATGTATAAGGGCTTGAGATCTAGTAATCTAACCAACTTAATGATAGATAAAACATTTCAAGTATCATTAGGACTTCCATGACACTTAAGTACTTTAACCTGCTGTTGATCTCAGAATCATCCAACTATCTTGAAAGTAATTTTGTTTAGGAAGGAAATGTGTGAGTATTTTTTTTTTTTTTTAAGTGGGTGAAAAGTTACCTGAATATGAGGGAGTAGTTTTTGAGAAGGACTTGAGTGGGTGCTTTAAGGGACTATTTCATTTTACTTTTTATACTGTTAAAGTTGAAGGAAGGAAAGTGATAACATTCACTTGAATGTTGTGAGTAAAGTATTCTTGGTTTATGATGGAAGTGAACGTTTTCAGCATAGCAGACTGATTGCTACTGTTCTGTTTTGGGTTGAGGTTGTGTTGACATGTTTATTACTCTCTCATCCTATGTACATATATCTATATTTCTTTGTAAATTCATATTATAACTGTATTGATTTCCTCCATACCTGTATCCCATGTATCATGTGCATGTAACCCAATAATTTTCTTTCTGGCTGGGTTTGAAACCTTTTTTTTTTTTTGGTTCTGTCGTAGTCCAGTATTTTTGGGTGTATGTGCTTGTGTAATATTATCCTCTCTTTTATTGGGTTTTGTGCATGGTTTGCTGCCAGATTCATTTTACTCACAGTATTTGTTTTTGTTGTGAAAGCATAATTTACACATGAAAAGCAGATTCCTCCCAAAAAATGTTGATCTTGTCTTCCAATTTTCAGTTTTCTACCACCCTCTCTCTCTCTTTCCATCACCTGTCTGTCGGCCTCTGTTTGACACTGTCCGTTTCTGTTATGTGTGTGCGTGCACGTGCGCACGCGTGTGTGCGCGCGTTTGTGTGTGTGTGTGTGTGTGTGTGTGTGTGTGTGTATCTCTCGCTCCCTCCCTCCCTCTCTCCTCTCTCTGTCTCCTCTTCTGTGTGTCTGTTTGTCTCTCATCTCTCCTCTCTCTCTCTCTCTCTCTCTCTCTCTCTCCTCTCTCTCTCTCTCTCTCTCCTCTCTCTCTCTCTCTCTCTCTCTCTCTCTCTCTCTCTCTTCTTTCTTTCTTTCTTTCTTTCTTCTTCTTTCTTTCTTTTCTTTCTTTCTTTCTTTCTTTCTTTCTTTCTTTCTTTCTTTCTTTCTTTCTTTCCTTTCTTTCTTTCTTCACCATTCACATTCCTTTCATCTCTCCCCACCCATCCCTTTCCTATTTCTCCATATTCCTCTTTCAACATCCTCTTCATTTACCCTTCCCTGATCTTGTGCTATATGAGTATATCTCTGATTAGTCTGATGCTTGAAGTGGTTGAAAAAGATGGAGTACACTTAGTATCATTCATGAAATACCTACTTTGGCGCTTCAGGACAAGGAGTAGCATATATATTCTTAGAGCTTCACTAGTTGTCACTCCACTTGTCAGTTTTCATTCTGTCAATTCAAGTTACACTGTACAGTCTACAGGGTTCGCGATAACCGTAATTGTCGGTATTTTACGATTGTAAACAGGGAATACCGGAAATTTTCGAAGCAGCCGGTACCGCGTAACCGGTTCTGTTTGCCTGTGACCGATTAGATTTCCGTCTAAAAAAAAAAAAAGTCTGAAGTGACATTTTCTGACAGTCTGTCATGGGCCTGTACTGTGCTTACCGCACCTACCCCTTCCCACCCCTTCCGACGAACATCTTTAGCGCCAGCCTCATTAGCCTAGCACGCAGAACAGCAAGCTTTACTGTGAAAGAATAGAGCTTCGCGCTCTTCTCGGCATGACAGCGACTTCCATTCACATCGAGTAAATGGGGCCTAGATTTATTTATTCTGTATTCTTTTAATCTTTTATATCGAGGATAATGGAATAGCACTCCTGTGCTTTTTCACATCCAGTCCCTGTGTGTATGCAGTTTTATAAATGTCATCCGTTCCCACCGGCACAGGACGGCCTGCTCTTACGAAACAAGCAGGGTCTATGACTATGAATTTGCGCGTTGCTTTCAGAGAGAAGAGTCGAAACCAAATCTAATTGAACAAAGATCTAGATGAGCGCTAAGCATAGAAAAAGAAAGAAGAATATGTCACACGAATGATGCCGCCATGCAAAACAACAGACTGACACGACAGTGCACAGGCGCTAGGCCTAGAAAAAAAAATCCTATTTCCTTCGTGGCTTCATGCCCAGAAGCGAGTGGCAGCAAGCAGCACGGCAGTCAAAGTCTGAGAGATTTGCGTTCATTTAGATTTAGTTTTGCTGCCCAACAATCCCACCCCTCCCACCCCCTCACTGAATAGCTTCGTTTTGTTCACAGTACGTACCGGATTTTATTTTCTAGGACGATTTTGGGGAGTTGGTCAAGATTCTCTGAAATGGCAACTCGCTGTACCGGTTTTAAAAAATCCTACGCGAACCCTGAGTCTATAGTCATGGCGTAGACTGGGAAATAGCCTTTGTTAACAGGTGGTGTATGGGTTTTGTGGGTTTGTTTGGTCTTTGTTTGGTGTTTTTTTAATATTTTTTTATTTCACTGTTGGTTCAGTAGTTTGTGCTTTCAAGACTTTTTTGTTGGAATTTTGTTGAAGTTGCTGATGTCACTTTTGAACATAGGAAGGTGATGACTTTAATCAAGTTAATGAAAACATAAGTGTGTGCTCTTTTAAAGTGGAAAATGAGACAAGCATTGTATATTTATAGCACATTTTCAGGATTTTGGCTCTTATGCTATGAAAAGACTGTGGGAAATTTAGCTCAGGTGTTAATTATGTTTATGTAACTAGTGCAAGGTGCTTCGTTGTGGGGACTCAGAGCTTAAACAGCAAACCATAGCTTCTGATTTTGTTTTGTTTTGTCTTGTTGAACATTGTTTCGACCATACACAGCAGCCCATACTCTTGCCCCAGCACATCCTCACCCCCCCCTTCCCTCCCTCCCCCCCAAACTCCCACCCCTCTCTCTCATTTTCTTTTCTCTGCACTTGGTATGTAAACATCATCAGTCAGATGAGGTTTTGATGGTAATGATGTTCATCATAGCAGTTCTTTTCAATTTTGGTAATATATTCTGAAAGATTTGCTTGTCATTGACAGGAGTTTGTTTCCAAGTTTTATTTTGATTATGTTCTTTTTATCTTTACATACTTTCATTTGGGGAACAATCTGTGACCACTAATACTAATAATAGTGGCACTATGGGTATTGAAGGGTTGGGGTATTTTTTGCACTCTATAAATCCGTTCATGTACATACATTCAAAATAGAGAGTGACAAAGCAAGCTTGGTAGCTTGTGTTTTGTCTCTAATCCCCATCTCTTGCCCCTCCCAGTCTCCACAATTTTAATGGTTTTATCTTGGAGAAAGTCTTAATGACAAAGCCAGTTTGGAAATTATATACCGCAACCAAATCCAAGAACAGGGTTAGATTTGTGCCTGCTTTTCTGACGGATACTAGCAAGCTTCAAATCCAGGGCAAATTTCTGATTTTCCATAAGGAAATGGAATGTTAACAACCTGAAGAAGTCTGCATTAATGATTTAATCATTAGCTGCTTGTAAATATACCACTTCAAATTATTTTGTCTTTTCAGTTTTTTTTTACTTCCAGAAGTAAAGACACAGCTAGAACATTAAAAAAAATTCTGACGAAAACCAGAACATGGTTGAATAGAGTGGGTAGAATACCGAAATACAGATGCATCAGAACATACTTCTTCTGACCTACACAAGCACTTGAGCAAAGAAAGAGGCAAGTTTCTCCAAAAAAGTACTACATAAATCAAATATGTCATTAACAGTAGAAACCCCCTGCCAGGTTAACTGTCCGTTCAGAGTTTAGTCAAGTTGAGTTTACCTACACATACCCAATCCTGAGAGACAGGCATTGGCAGGTGGAGTTAAAGGCACCAAAGCCATGTACATGTATAATATAGACTTCCCTACCTGCTTTTTGACATGTTCATTTGGAAAACCACTTACCCACATACCTGCAGACTTACTGCTACTTAAAACAAGGATGGGAAGTGGAAAACGGGTTGTCAAGCCATACCACTTTTCTCCTGTGTTTCTGCAAACTTTGTTCAGAAAGGATTTAAACATACAGTTTACAAGTTTCTTCTGTCATCTGCTTGGGTTTTTTTTGTTTTTGTTTTTTTTGATGATGTTCAGTTTCTTTAGTATTTAAAATTAGATCCTCAAACTTGGAAGAATTTCACAAACTAACTTTTTAAACAAGCGTCTGCTATCAGAGCAAAAGGTTCATGAAAAGTTGAACAGAGAGAGATTTAGAAGCTCTCTAGACACATCAGTAATTTGGTCTTTTTCTTTTTCTCTCTTCCCCCTTTTCTTTCGATATCTTTTAAGTTTATCAGAGCAAGACTATAGTCCTCACCTCTCACACATTGGAAAGACAAGATAAGCGTTTAACACACTGCAGTAGGAAAACCAAGCAGGCCTTAAGTTACCAGATAACGGGGCCTCTTTTTCCTTTTTTTTTCTTTTTTTTTTTTTTGCATTGTGTTCTCTTACCTCCCAGTCCATTCAGATTCTGCCTTTCGTTTGGTCCTGTGCCTGTGCTGTGTCATGTGAAGTCAAGTCAATCTGTCCTCTTCCCCCCTCCCCACCCCCTTTCTCCTCTCCTCTCTCTCCTGTGTTTGGTTTGGCTGTCCTGTCCATGGCACCCTGGTCTGTGTAGAGGCTTGCACCTCGGCTGTCCCTGGGGAAAGCAGCGGCCATCTGATGTTAGATATGGCCCCTTGCTCCTCCCCCAGTATGGGCTCACCCGCCTCCTCTGCTTCTGCACTCTCTCCTGACGGGTCTCCAGGTGAGCCAGCCTGTGAGAGGGTGGGTGACTGACGACCGATGATGGATGCTTCACCTCTCCCCCCTCCCCCCCCTCTCCACCCTGTGTTTTGTCGTCCTGTCGTGCATCTTTTTGTGTGTGTGCGTGTGTGTGTGTATGTGTGTGTGGCTTGATTTGAACAGCTGAATGCTAGTATAAGGGAGGTATTATAGTTCTGTGGCTTAGTATGTAAAAAGAGAAATATGGAGGGTGATAGTATATGTTGATGTAGCAGGATAGATTCTGTGCACTCATGCGCACTTATGGTTTGTGTGCAACACGCACACATACACATATTTCAGCCAGTGTTTTGATCTGTAATCTAATCCAGCCTGAGTTTGGGTTTTTTTTCTTCTAATAAAATCTTTACTATTTAGTATTTACTGTTAAGTGAAGTGGTGTTATTTTTTAAAATCTAGATATCATCAGCTTCAAAAGGTTATTATGCGATAAAAGCAAAGACATTTAGGTAAAAGAATTGCAGAACCATTATTTTTCATTCAGTCTTGTAGTATTAATTTTCAGAATGTAGTGATATCAAACTATATTTATAAATATAATAATTGATCCTCTTACTTGGATATTCTTATTAATTGTAAAATTTTCTCCAGGCAAGTGCTGGTAACTTATTTTCCTTCCTTTTTGTTTTGTTTGGGAGTTTTCAGCAGTTGGGTATTATGATTTGCATGATGGCATTTTGCGGAGTTTACTTTAATTTAATCAGAATTTGGGAGTGGCATTCTACCCTCTTTTTTTATTTTATTATTTTTTTTACATACCTACTGCTGTATCTTTTTCTTTTTGTTTTATGGCTAAAGTTGAGTACAGGCTTATTTGTTGGTTTCCCCTCAGAATTTGATGCTATACTTGCAGTACTACTTCATTTTTCTCCTGCCTGTCTGTCCTTTTTTCGCTTTTCTTCATTATTCACCATCAACTTTCCGGGTAAGTAAATCATTTCAGCAGCATTTTCTCTCTCTTTTTTAACATTGGTTTAAAATATTGATGCACAGTTTCAGGCGTAAGTATGCTGGAATTATCAGTATGCATTGTTATTTGTGAATATTATAGTACACTTCTTTATGTCTGTACACTCATTTATTTTGAAAGATCCACTTAAATGGTCTCCATAACAGTATTTGACTAGCTTTATATAATTTTGAAGGTGAGCAGGTAAATTTGATGTGAGCAATCTCACATTTATTGTAAAAAACCAAAAAAAAAAACCAAACAAAAAACCCATAAGATAAAATTCATAGGCTTTGATATGGTTTAAGCTTTAGTTAAAAAATAGGTAAATGAAAAGAGGTCGTTTGTTTTAAAAATGTGTTTGATAAGATAGATAGAATGTCTTGTTTCATAATGCTTAACTTTCTTTATCAAACCCTGCACATGTACGCGTGTGTGTGTGCGTGTGTGTTTGCACATACACATGTTTGTATTATATCCGCACGTAAGTTAAGTTAATTTGGAGAATAAGCCCAAATCATTTTTCTGAATATTGACTAGTATTATTCTGTTAACTGTTATTAGCTTACATATTTTGAGAAAAGGATTGCAGCTGATAAGTTTTGGGTATATATAATATATCATTGTTGCATGAGCTCACATATCAGGCAATAGTGTACAAAGATAGTAAGATTTATTTCTTTTCAGACCCCATAAGCATAGCCATAGGGATTCTGATGGTATTTGTAAAACTGTACACATTTCAAAGATTTTAGATACATATAAAAATCCATTTTTTGTAGGATTGATGTATGAGTTCAAGATATTTCAGTTAAACCTTTTCAGTTCTGCTAAGTGGAATTGATAAAAATTGTTGGACTGTGTTAGAGAATAAAGATGAAAAAATCAAAGTGAATAATATTTAATTTGACATCATATAATGCTCTCTGTCTCTCTGTCTCTTTCTCTGTCTCTCTCTGTCTCTGTCTTTGTCTCCTGTCTCTGTCTGTCTGTCTGTCTGTCTGTCTCTGTCTGTCTGTCTCTGTCTTCTTCTCTCTCTCTCTCTCTCTCTCTCTCTCCTCTCTCTCTCTCATCTCTCTCTCTCTCTCTCTCTCCTCTCTCTGAACCTAGGAGCTTTAGTGGAGAAAAAAGAGAAAAAAATCCAGTGGATTTATTCTGATTTGCCCTACTTTCTGTACCTATTTTTTATTTATTATTATTATTATTATTATTATTATATTATATTAATTTATTATCATAACCATCATTATTATCATCATTATTGTTCATACAGAAGTAATTGCTGTAATTTATAATTTAAACGAAAGAAATTTAATTCATGTACCACATTCTGCGTGAATTCAAACTCTTACTATTTGTTCAGATTGCATTTAAGTTAAGTCATTATTCCAAATGCACGATACAGAAATCATATAATATATACCACTGACCGTTATGTATTTAGTAATTTACATTACAGTGTATCAGGTCTGACAGTAACCATGTCAAAAACGCCCCTCAGACTTTTTGAAAAAAAAAAGTTTGTTTTTTTTTCGCCCCTCAGACTTATTAAGCTACAGAAATGTGACCTTTAAAAAAAAAAAAAAAACATTAAAAAAGATAAAGCTACTCCCTCCCTTGCATTTTTACTTAGTAGTTTTACAGATGCTTAACTCTACAGTCATTCCCAGGTTAACTTTCTTCAAATTTTAAGGTGGGTAATTTAATCAAGGGAGATTGGCCGTCACACATAAGTTAATTTAAAAGGATGAGATGTCTGCATCACAGGTAAGGCGGAAGAACAGGACATAATAACTTGTACTTTTGTATGGTGATCTCTCTCTCTCTCTCTCTCTCTCTCTCTCTCTCTCTCTCTCTCTCTCTCTCTCTCTCTCTCTCTCTCTCTCTCCTCTCTCTCTCTCTCTCTCTCTCTCTCCCCTCTCCTCTCTCTCCTCCTCTCCTCTCTCCCCTTTGATATTGATGAGCCCCCAGGGTGAATAGGAGCATTTTTTTTGCTTTTTTTTGTGGTTGTTTTTTTTTTGTCAGTAAAGGATTAAAAAAAAGAAAACAGCAGAAAGGAAAAATTCAAGTATGTATTTTGATAAATTATTATTATAAGATATATATACTCAGACATTAAGAAAATGACAAGTATCTCTACATAATCAGTAAACTGTGAATGAAAGTGATGTAAAGAATGTTTTAATATAAAACCTAGTACTAATCTTTTTTTCCTTCCCATTTACCCCCCTTCCCTCTCCTTACCTTACCTTACCACTAATACCAGCCACACACTGCCCCACCCACAGCTTTTTTAAAATTTAATTTTATTATTATTTTTTTTTTTTACTCTCCCACTCTCAGGTAGGTTTGTTTTTCCTGGTATTCATATATATTTCATTACTGTCTTTCACTTCTGACATGGAAATTATGGTAAGTTAGTTTGTCATATTTCTGTTGTGACAAGTCCAAGCCAAAAGAATGACTGTAGAATTTTATAACACAATCCTAAGTTTTCTACTTATTTTGTAGATCTATGTGGAACATCATCTTTTCATCGTATTCCATATTTTTACGGATTACAAGGCGCTACACTAAGCTGTAAATTCTTAATTTAAAAAGAAAAGTCTGAGTTTAACTGCACACAACATGTAGCACTCCAAATATGTACCAAAATGACAAAAAATATAAGCTCTCAGGTAGTGAACAGAAAGAAATAAAAACTTAGTAGATAAAATCTTGCTTTGAGTAAACTCTTTGGGTGAGTGTGATTGTAGCATACTCACTGGAAATTTCTTGAAACAAAGAACTAGGGTATCCAAATGTAAAGTATTCAAATTGAAAATTTTATTACCCTTGTCTTCACTGCTGCAATCATTGAAACTTTTATCCCATCATGATCACCATACTGAAAATCAGTTATTGCCACTAGCTGTGCATATTTAGTACGAGTAGTGGCTGTTCTGTTTCTTGCTGATGAAAAGTGAAATACAGCATATTGATGCACTTTCGATTGTGTGTACTGTAAAGTTTATCTGTCAGTTATGATGCATTTATGGTGGGTTGATATAAAAACAGAGCATGAAATCAGGTGTCAAACCCTTATAGCCCATCTATTTGAATCAACCTCAGCACAGTTTTAACACATTTTAACCATCAAGCGCACTGTATATATATAGGCTGGATTTGGAGAGAGGGAAGAAAAGTATCGCCTTATAGTCTGTAAAATACGCAGTCATTGTTGAATTTTCTTTTCTTCATTTTTTTGTTGTTGGAGTGAATCCATGGATTTGGATGGTGCCATGCTAGGTAGCGAGAGAGGGTAGAGCGAGACTAGTTTGATAGAGTGCTGTGTGTGTTCCATTGTAGGACAGACACGGCGTAGTCCCAGTGTGGACTATGACGATCTGATCCCACTGGAGCCACTGGACCTTGTGTGGGCCAAATGTCGCGGGTACCCATGGTACCCGGCTCTGGTAAGTAGAGTCATCCGCTGTTGGGCAAGTCATCACCATCCTTCCATCCATCCTCACCGTCCGTCCTTCACCCTCCAGCCCTGTTTATTTCATCTCTTCTCTTCTGTTGACTTTGTGCTGCCTTCAGAAACCACACACACGTCCTTCCAAAAACGGCATCCTTCAGGGCTGTTCAGTCTCTTATTTCTCTCCCACCCCCACACCACCCCCTTACCTTCCCGTCGGGTATTTCGGCCAAGGAGTCCAGATTTTCATCATCGAGGCAGTGCTAAAAGTTAGTTGAAAATGATCTTTGGCCTTGGGTTTAAGTATGACTGGAAGAAGAGATGAGGTATTTCAGTCAGTAGTTGATGTTTGTGTAAATCAGTAGAGACTTTTTATTTTCTTTGTTAATTTGTTTTGGTGGGTGGGGTGGGGAGGGGGGGGGATTTTTTTGGTGTGCGTGTAATGTTTTCATTACTGTGATGTTGTTGGAGTGTTCTCCTGCATGATTGTGATGTTTGGTTTTTAGTGAAGATGTTGTCAAATTTTTTGCCCCCCTTTTTTTTCTTCTGTTCTTCTCTGTGGCTGTAGCCCTGTTACTGTTAGACCCTCTGTGATTTTTTTTTCTTCTTTTTGTAGTTATTCTCACACACACACACACACACACACACACACACACACACACACACACACACACACACACACACACACACACACACGAACACATCACAAGTACACACACAAATGATAAGCATTCAAGAACAGGATCTTGTTTACAGTACAGGTGTGCATGAGGGAGTGAGAGAGTTCACACACACAAAGCGAGCATGTATGTTCGCACATGTGTGCGCTTGCGCACGCACACACACACACACACACACACACACACACACACACACACACACACACACACACACACACACACACAACACACACACACACACACCACACACACACACACACACACACACACAACACACACACCACACACACACACACACACACACAACACACACACACACACACACACACACACACACACACACACACACAATCACCCCACTGACACTCTCACCATCTCTCTCTCTCTCTCTCTCTCTCTCTCTCTCTCTCTCTCTCTCTCTCTCTCTCTCTCTCTCTCTCTCTCTTCTCTCTCTCTCTCTCTCAGGTATATTTGAGTGGGTATTCCCCTCTTCCACCTTTTCTTTTGGCCCCTCCTCCCTGCAACATTTATGATTAAATAAATATATTTTATTCACATTTCATGCACAAGTTTTTTTTTTTTCTTCTCTCACATCCTCCCCCCCCCCCCCCCTTCCCATGTTCCATTTTATATGTGCTATAAAGATGAAAATAAAATATTTGCAGAAATGAAAGATAAAATTTCCCCCAAATGTTGTCATGAGAGCTCATGGTATGTTTTAAACATGTTTCATTCAGCTGTGTGAATGACTCAATTTTATGACTGTGAACTTCTTCACTAGACTTTTTCAGATCTGGTAGTTGTTACTAACGTGTATGTGCATGTCTAGTATCTTGAAAAATTAATCATCTTTTCGATTTTTCTATTCAAATCTTTTATCAAAGATGAGAGTACTCTTTGTTGAAAACTTTTTTTATGGTAAGTAATTTTGAAATTCAAAAAGTACATTCTGATTGACCCATAACTTTTGATAGTGTTTTGGTTTCAGTTCTGTCAATCAAAAGAGAAGTTGAGAAGGCAGTTTTTATTACTTGATAAAAAGCGTGCACTTGGCGGAGTTAAAACTCTGAATTGTGAAGATTTGCAGTTTTCATTATGTTACAGTGTTGACTGTGGTATTGATTTTATTGTAATATTTGTTGTATAGAATATCTGTTAAGAAAATGACATAGATAAAGAGTTTGTTTCAAGATTTTCAAGACTTGCCAAAAAAATTGGTAGTTTTATTGTGTATAATCTACATTTATTTTGTGGCAATGGGGTATTTTTACTGTGTTATTGTCTTATGAAGAGGCTGTTAACATCCAGCAGATATTTGCTGTCAGATTGTCCATTTCTGTGAAGGACAGTGCTGGGAAACCTATCACTTTTTATCTTTTTTTTGGTTTGACTAAATTGACTGTTTATTGAAAACCAATTCATGCAGATCTGTGACTCGGATCACTCATAAACATTTAAAATGTTCAGTTATTGTGACATTGTTCCAAAAAGTATATATACATTTGCTGTCAGTATTACCAACCAGTTAAGATCAAGAAGCTGAATTATAACCAATAAACAAAGTCTTACCTTTTCCATGATGTAAAGATTTAGAGCATTTTGACTTGACTGTTGGGAAACCAAAGATATGTTCACATAGTAAGGATTTACCCTCTGCTTATCCTTTATGTTATAATAAGGTATCAAAGAGATTGATAGAAATATTGAGAAAATTCAAGACGAAAGTGTACCATAAACTATTCCACATGTTCATGATTCTGTTTGGTTTATCAAATCAAACAGCCATTAAAAAAAAAAAAGGGGGTGTTATTGTACACAAAAAAAACAAAAAAAAGGGGGGGGGGGCATGTTGTGTACCAGCTATTCTATAAATCTGAAACACATCGTACCAGGTTGTTTGACTGGCTCCTTTGAGTTTTGAGTACTTTAACAACAGTTATAAATCCCTGATAAGACCCAAGTGGTCATTGGGCTCTTAGCGACAGCATACTAACCATTACTATACAAAACCGTAAGGTGTGGGGATGTTAAAACAAACACATCATTGGAGAGAGAGTAAGGTCATGCTGATGCTTTTTTCCTTTTTTCTCATGTCTGTTACTCCATATAAATACAGCTGATTTCTTTTCTCACTTGCCGCATTTGCCTTGTTCTCAAATAAAACTTTTATATATCCATTCATAATTCAATCACTGCTGTATGTTTTATATCAGTGTGACACAACAGAAAGAAAACTGGCTGTGATAACTATTGTTTGCTTTTTTTGTTTTTTTCTTTGTCTGAGCAGATTATAAATCCCAAAATGGCTGTGATGATGAGTATTGTTTGGGTTTTTTTTTCTTTGTCTGAGCAGATTAAAAATTCCAAAATGTATGTTTCATACCACTGTGACACAACAGAAAGAAAACTGGCTGTGATAAATATTGTTTGGTTGTTTTTGCTTTGTCTGAGCAGATTATAAATCCCAAAATGCCCAAATCGGGGTTCTCTCACAACGGCGTTCCTATTCCTGTGCCCCCCGACGACGTTTTAGATGTTCAGCGACGTCAAGATGATCCCCGCCGCCCGATGATCCCCCCTTCCTGGTGCTCTTCTTTGATAGAAAACGCACATGGTGAGTAGTCGCGCAGCTGGCTCTCTCTCTCTCTCTCTCTCTCTTTTTTGTTGTGGGATGAATTTTATTATTAACCATGTAATGTGATATTGTCAGTATTACATTAACATGTTTTTTTTTGTCTGTATATTATAACATGTTTATTGTTGTTCTGTATTTGATAACGTGTTATATTGTTGTCTGTATTTTGTTAACATGTTATTGTTGTTTGTATTTTTGTTAACAACATGTTGTGTCTAACAGGTATTTTGTTGTAAGTGTTGTGTACCATAAGCTACTAACTCCATATAACATCTTTCAAAAGCACTTAGATTAAGTTTGTGAAATTAAAAGAAAAAAAATCTTTGTGTTTTTTTTTTTTGAGAGATATCTGTCTTTTATGAACAAATTTCAATCTGAAATGTGTTTGACAGATTCCCATTTTTTTCTTCTAGATATTCGTTGGGAGGATGGGGGGAAAGAGAACATAGCAAAGGAAAGGATTGTTTTTGCCTGGTTCAAAATGGGCACACTAGCTGATGGATGACAGGCAAAGAATACTCACAATAATAGGTGCGATTATTTATTTTAATTATTTTTTTAATTATAGGAGAGAGACTTGCAAAAGTATATAGGGATCTCCACTTTGAGTGCCAGTAAAGGAAAACAGTTTTGTGAGTAGCCATGTGTGTGCAGTTGTTTCTGTACTTTTTATGAAGTGAATTCAAGATGGAGGGATTTTTCTTAATGACATTACAAAATGTGACGAGAAAATAAGTGTGAAAATTCCTAGAATTGAAGTTTCCTCTTGTCAAGACATGTTTTCTTGTTGCCAGTCAGTTGAAATAATAGATCTATATACAAGAGTCACCTGACTTTGTGATAGTGTTCTGTAAAATATTTTTGTAGAGTCTTGTCAGACACTTGCTGTTGACATAACAACTGTGTTTTCACCTGGGTAAAATCCACAGAGACCAACAAAAAAATGTTATTTTTATGTATCTGAACTAACTGGTAAAGTTTAAGTTTATTTTAACTGATACACTCTTTTTTTTCCTGCTGTTGCCGTGTTTATTGCTTGGTTTTGTTTGTTGTTGTTTTTGTTATTTTGTTTTGTTGACTAAAGTTCTTAAAAGAAGAAAGAATTTTTTTATCTGTTTTTATACCTTTCATTTTTTATTTTATTTGATCATACATTTTTGTTTAGGAAAGGGTGGTCTCTGTCTCTCTCACCTGCACTATTGTGAATTCTGTACTCTACATCAGCTGTAGAAAAAATATCACAGAGCTGTATAAACATTTTCACATTTTGCAAATCTTGAAAATTCATCGACCCAGATGTACCATTTCTGCTCAGCAGTTGTGCAACTGGTTTCAAGGGCCGCTGAAGAAACGTCTGTTTTGAGTCTTAGAGAGTGATGGGGGCTAACAGAGGAGGAAATGTCCTCTGTTTGTTGACAGTTGGTGCTAATATCCGGAAGTGGTGGCATATGTCATAACAGTTGAAGTGGGAAGATAAATGCCCGTTGCTGCTGCTGCAGCAACGTTTTGAGAAGAGGGCTGTGCATGTTTTGTTACCAGGATACTGAGGATAGATAGCTTTTCTGTAAAAAACGTCGTGTCAACTTTGAAAAGTTTTCTTGTAAAAATAATTCTTAATTAAAACAATGACAGCTGCGCCAGAGTGCTAGCACGAAGAGAACAACTTTGTCCACCAGTCAAACATTTTGATGTGTGTTGTAATTTAGTATGTTATAAGCTTTTTTTTTAAAAAACTTGTTTGCTATGTTGTTGATGTTTTTTGTTCACATAATTATTTATAGTATGTTCTGTTCAATAAAATCAAGTACTGACCTCTGGAGGGATGTTTGTCCTGTCCCTGATGGGGTTAAAATTTGATGTTGATTGTTGTGGCCCTGACTGTGAAATGGTTAAATTTGGTTGAGGTAAAGGATAAGTAATGTTAGCCCTGATTGGGTTAAAACTGGCAGTTGTGTTAGGCATGATAGGTTAAAATTGGTTTAGAATGAGTATTGGTTATGTTGGGCTGATTGGGTTAAAATTGGTTGAGAATGAGTATTGTTATGTTGGCCTGATTAGGTTAAAATTGGTTGAGATAGAGTATTGGTTGTGTTGGGCCTATTGGTTTAAAATTGGTTGAATGAGTATTGGTTGTGTTGGGCCTTATTGGTTTAAAATTGGTTGAGATTGAGAAATTTGTTTTTTGGTTGTCCTAATGAGTCTAAATTGGTAGAGATAGAATATGGTCTGTCATTCCTCATTAGGATTAAAGTTGGTTGATGATCGTTTGTGTTGTTTGCTTGCTAGGTTAAAATGAGATTGAATCTAGCATTGCCCAGATAGGGGTTAAAACAGGTTGAGATTGAGTAAGGGTTCTGTTCCCCACAATGGGGGGGGGGGGGTGGGGGGGGGGGGAGTGTGAGGGTGAGCAGTAAGTACTACAGGTTCAGGTGGACCACACCAGGAAACAGACATCTCATTATGTACAGCTTTTGTCCTTGTCTCTTTGAAATACCAAACAGCCACTAGGCAGGAATGGTGTGTGTGCACACTCACATGGCGCATGCACATACGTGTTTGCTCTTATGTCTCAGAAATACCAACCAGTAGGCAGTTTCACACACTTGCATGCATTGCACCAACACACACATGTACTCACGCACACACGCACGCTGTGCGTGCATGCGTGCGCACACGCACACACACACACACACACACACACACACACACACACACACACACACACACACTCTACAACACCATACACACACACACACACACACACACACACACACACACACACACACACACCACAACACACACACAACTTCTTCATATTCTATCCCTATGCTCCTCCATGACTCTCTGACTCTCAGGTACCCCTACATTTCACAATGCCTCCATAATAGACCTCACACTTCAAACCACACCCCACCCCCCACCCCACCCCCACCCTCCACCTACTACCAACCTCCCTCCCCCAATGCATTCCATATATACCCCAAGATTTTCCACTTTCACAGAAAAGCTAGGTAGAAGCTGGAGGGGGTGGGGGTGGGAGGGTGGGGGTGGGGTGGGGGCAAGGGGAATGGGGGAGGGGTGGGAGGAAGAGGGGTGAACCTGAACTAATAGGGGTGGACCAGGTGACTTTCTCTGTCTCTGTCTCTGTCTGTCTGTCTGTCTCTGTCTGTCGTCTTCTGTCTGTCTCTCTCTCTCTCTCTCTCTCTCTCTCTCTCTCTCTCTCTCTCTCTCTCTCTCTCTCTCTCTCTCTCTCTCTCCTCTCTCTCTCTCTCTCCTCTCTCTGCAGCTGGTGTAATTATGCTCTTAGGGGCAACTTGTCAGGTTTAATTAATCAAGGTTGTACTACCTACCTACCCTTCACCTGCCCTCCTGCCCTCCCTCTGGCTTGTTGTTGCTGTTGTTGTTGTTGCCTTTTACCTGGTAGAAGTGGAAGCAATAGTGGAGTAGTTGGTGGGTATCGTAGTCATCAGTTGTGAAGTGTCTGGTCAATTTGTTTTCTGGTGGGGGTAGGTGGTGTTGATTTGTTTTTAAAAACAATTTTTGGGTACTTTATGTATGTGTGTGTGTGCACACAGCAGCCATAATGCATGCATTACACTTGTGCACTCACAGACACCCACAACACCCACCCACCCCACCCCAACAACACACACACACAACACACACACACACACACACACACACACACACACACACACACACACACACACACACACACACACCCCACAACCTCTCTCACTCTCTCTCTCTCTCTCTCTCTCTTCTGCTCTCTTCTTCTTCTCTCTCTCTCCTCTCTCTTCTCGTCTTCTCTCTCTCTCTCTCTCTCTCTCTCTCTCTCTCTCTCTCTCTCTCTCTCTCTCTCTCTCTGTGTCTCTCACCACACGTGCCGCACACATCACCGCGCGCACACCACACACACACACTACACACACTCTCTCTCTCTCTCTCTCTCTCTCTCTCTCTCTCTCTCTCTCTCTCTCTCTCTCTCTCTCTCTCTCTCTCTCTCTCTCTCTCTCTCTCTCTCTCTCTCTCTCCTCTCCTCTCTCTCTCTCCTGCAGTGAGCATGGCTGGTGGTGGTTTTCACCTGTTTAATAAGGCTTGCTGTCTCATCCCTTTTAAAAAGAAAAGAAAAAAAAATATCAGTCCTGGCAATGGGTTATTTTGGGGTCTCAAGGATGAAACCATCTTCCGGTACAAATTCTTCTCATTGAAATCGTGCCAAGTGTGGGGATTTTTTTAATTTTTCAGTTGCTGGTTGTGCTGGTTTTTTTTTCTCTCTTCTTCTTTTGAAAGCTGTTGTTGGCGTAAAAGTAGCTAGTCGGTCAAGTGTTTGCTGACTAGGGTGATTTTTTGTTTTTCTTCATCTGTTTTCAAAATAAGAGTGGTTGTTTGAATTGAAAACGGTTGTTTCTAGATCTGTAGATGATTAAAAGAAAATGAGAAAAAAATTGGTTTTTGCAAGAGGGGGTGGGTGAACTGGAAGATAATTGAAAAAAGAAAAGAAAAAGAAATAAATTCTGTCTGTGTTGGCTTACACTTTCAAATTTCTTCTTTCCTTTCTTTCGTTGAATGTCAGAAAGCAACTGTCTTGTTTGTGATATGAGGGGGAAATGTGTTACGCTGACATTTCAAAAGAAAGGGTTTATTTGTTCCTGTTTCTTTTTTTCTGTTCAGCCATACCATTTTTCTTTGGCCTCGAATCTTCTTCTCTTCCACTGCTATTCTTTCCACTTGAACCACTGCTTCCCTGTGTCAGTGGTTTTTAAAAGGAAAAAGAAACCAACCCTTAAACAACCCTAATCTGAGCCCCCCTCTCTCTCTCTCTCTCTCTCTCTCTCTCTCTCTTCTCTCTCTCTCGTCTCTCTCTCTCTCTTCTCTCTCTCTCCTCTCCCTCTCCCTCTGCTCTCTCTCTTCTCTTTCTCTGTCTCTCCTCCTTCTGTCTGTCCCCTCCTCCTTCTCTCTCTTCTCTCTGTCCTCTCTCTCTCTGTCTCTGTCTCTTCTCTCTCTCTCTCTTCTCTCTCTCTCTCTTCTCTCTCCTCCCTCTCCTCCCCCTCCCCCTTCTCCCTATCCTGCTGCTCTTGTCTTCTCAACCCCACCCACCCCTACTCCCCCCATCCTCTTTCCATCCCTCCTCTCAAGGTCATTGTTTCAGGAAGGAATGCAGCTTACCTTGTGCCACATGTATTCAATAAAAAGTCCCAGGGGAAAAGAAAAAGAAAAGAAACAAAAAACAAAAAAAAAGAAAAAAAAAAAGAGAGACCTATTTGGGAGAAGAGTAACTAAGGGGTGGTGGAAGTCTAGGAGTGAGCTAGCTAGAGGGTATAGGAGTGATTGATGGACAGGGTGGGAGGCTCAGGGACTGTTTAGCCTGCCTCCTCCTCCTGCCTCCTCTCTCCCCCTCATCAGATCACTGTTTAGTCTGTCTGTGTAGTCTGCTGCCTGCAACACAGCCTGTGGTTTCTGCTGTGTGTGTGTGGGGGGGGTTTGTTAGTGTGTTGTGTGTGTGGGCATAGCTGTGTGTGGTGTGTGTGTGCGCTGGTGCGCTGCATGTGGTGCCCCCCTACCCCCTCCATCCCCAGATCCTCCTCCCCCCCTCCCCAAAAAATTCCCAAACCTTGTTCACTTTTATATCAGTATGTCTATAATAGGGGTTAGCTGAGTAATGGCTTAGAGGTCCCCATTTGGAAGAGCTAGAAATATTCTCCCCAACCCCCATCCCTTAAACTCTTCACTCCTATCCCTCACCTGTAAAGACAGTATGGTGATTGATCATAGTAGGGTTCGTATTTTAAGGATGTGGGGTTTTTGTTGTTGAGAAAGTGATTCATTAGCAGTTTATTGTTGGATATTGAAAGATGTATTTGTCAATTCATCACTGTTCTTTTTCCGAGGGGAAATAGCTCAGTGGTCAGACGCGCTCACTTTCCCAAGCAAATGTTAAGCAGCGTCGGAGCGTGTTTCCCAAATTGGATGGGTGGGCCGTTTGCGCACCTTGCTTAATGCAGTCCCCCAGTTCACCCAGCTGTACAATGGGTACCTGCCCTTTTTAGGGTCAGGGAAGGTAAAGAGTGAGAGGAGGAGATGGGTGCCGCCATTCAACATACTGGCCCCTAGAGAAGCTGAGGTCTCTGATGTCTCGCTCCCCTACAAGCACATAGGTTATGGGACACCTTTACCTTACTCTTTTTCTGACAGTGAAGGAAACACTGGTTTTTCCATACTGAATTTACCTCAGTGTTGTACAATATCTGCTAATAACTTTTTTGCCTCAGTTTTTGTGCAACTATTTGATAATTATTTTTTTACCACAGTTTTTGTGTAATATTTGTTAATTATTATTAAAATTTTTTTTTTTTTTTACCTAAGTCTTGTATTATATTTGTCAACAGTTACTTCTTTCTTCTTCCATTACACAGACACATCCCTCAAGCTTTTCCCCCCTTCTTGCCTGTTGTATATCTCTTCTCTCTCACTGACAATGTCCTTGTGATGGTTGCGTGTTGCAGGCAGTGGCTCCCTCGCCCTAAGCTGCAGCCGTTGGGGGTGAGTTCAGAGGTGGACAAGGGTCGACTGCTGGAGAACAAGAAAGCCAACGTGCGCAGGGCCGTGCAGAAAGCCTACGAGCAGGCCATCGTCCATCGCTGCAAGGTCAACGGAGAACCCAACCCCCTCTCGGACCATTCCGGTGCAGAAGACTGAGAAGATTGTGTGTGAGTTATCTCACGGAACTTAGACGATGATGATGAAGACTTTGAGTTATCATCCCCTTGGAGTCTTGAACGATGATGAAGACTTTGTGTGACTTATCATCGACTGGAGCTTTGAACGATGATGATGAAGACTTCCCTCCGTCTGAACTCAAAAGAGCTGAGTGTCGCCTGTGTCATATTTTTGCTCATTTGGATTTTGTGGAAGTACGTGTGTGTGTGTGTGGGAGGTTCGTGTTTCATTGACTTTTTGCCAAATCTGTGACTGAACAATGTCTGCGGTTGTCACGTTCGAGAACAAAGGAAAGTGGAGATAACTGGGTGAAAAAGTTGGGACTTTATATTCTGCAGCATATTTCACCTTGTTACGAAGCGAGGTTTAAAATTTTTAAAATTTATCTTAGGATTCACAACACGACGTCATCAGCAGAACCAAGAAGATTTGTTTTGTTGGTGGGTTCTTTTTGTTTGTTTTTGTATGTAGGTCTTCAGATGTAGATAGCTTTGTTATTTATTTTTTCAGTAAACCTCGGCTTTTTAGGGTTATTTATTGTCAGCAACTGGTGTGAACTTGTCAGAATATTGCCAGGAGTGTAGTGGTTAGAAGGTGTGCCATGACTGCTGCATTTGTCATGTTCATGCTGTGCATTGTTGTAACAGAGAATAACATGTTGTTGCAGACATCCACACTCACATGCCCATCTAACACTCAGGTCAGCTTTGAACACCAGCTTGGGGCAAGCTGGTTCATTCTTGGTCAAAAGTCTTACTTCAAAAGCATGTATTTGGGTTGGGTTTTTTTTCTTCCTGTTTCATGTTAAAATCTGTTGGCCGTTTTTCAATGCACACATTCAAACATTGAGTAAAGATCAGATTTCTGAGAGTTCATACAGATTTTATTCAGGTTGAAAAATCAGACATGCTCACAAAGACATAAACATACATGTCATCCTACACATCACTTACAACACGTGTGGCGCCGCACGCACACAACCACACACCACACACACACACACACACACAACACACACACACACACACACACACACACACCACACACACACACACACCACACACACACTTCAGAATAAAAAAGAAAAAGTTATGAAACTCATTAAGAGATTGGTGTTTATCACAAGTCTGTGGGAGAAAAAAAAAGTGTGAATACATTAAGTTAAAAAGATGTTTCTTTTTCAGCATATCAAAATATTTTTAACATTTTTAACTTCAGTCTCTGTGGGGGAAAAAAATTGACCTGTTGAAATAATCCACAAAAATACAGACCAAAGCATCTCTGGAAGATAAAAAAAAGATGATTGTTGCAATAATCCCCCAAAACACAGAGCTAAGTTCTGTGGTTGAAGGGAATATTGGTGGTGTATAGTGTGTGGTGTGTACAGCTAGGGGAGCTAGGGAGTTAGTTACATGGTGGCAGCTTGGTCAGAGTTGTGTAAAGCCGGTTTGGAGGTGCTGAACATGAGAATGATAACTGTGCTTGGAAGGATTTGTCATCCACTAGTTTCTCTCTTTCTCCCTCTCTCTCTGTCTGTGTCTGTGTGTGTGTGTGTGTCTCTCTCTCTCCCTCTCTGTCTCTCTCTGCCTCTGTCTGTCTGTCTGTCTGTCTGTCTTCTGTCTGTCTGTCTGTCTTCTCTCTGTCTGTCTGTCTGTGGTGTCTCTCTCTCTCTCTCTCTCTCTCTCTCTCTCTCTCTCTCTCTCTCTCTCCTCTCTCTCTCTCTCTCTCTCTCTCTCTCTCTCCTCTCTCTCTCTCCCCCCTTCCTTTTTCTCTTGGCTGGATGAAAAAAAAAAAAAAGTATTTGAATGTTTATCTGTTACCCTTGAATAAAAAAGAAAGATTAAAGGTTTATCTGTTACCCTTGTATAATAAACAAAGATTATTTATTCTGACCTTTCTTTCTCTCCTTCCCTCTTTCTCTCTCTATACCCTTCTCTCTCCTCCTCTTTCCTCTCTCTCTCTATAACCCCTTCCTCTCTTCGTCCTCCTCCCCCCCCCTTCCCCTCCCCTGCTTTCTCCTCCCGCCCACTCTCCTTTTTTTTTTTCTTACCTGGTAAACTATCCAAGAGAATGAACGATTCTAAGTGGACGATGAAGGTTTGTGATCATGATGTTGGAGATGAATGAAATAAAGATTACTTTTTTGGGTGAAGGTGCAGGTATTGTTTGTTTTTCTTCTTCTTCTTCCAGGTTTTGTTGTATTGAGTCATGTCACCAGGTAAAAAATTTAACCGTGTTGAAGGTATTGTGTATATTTATACATAACAAACATTCAAGTCAGAGAGTCCTGCGAAAAAACTGAAGATGGGATTGCTGTGTCAGAAATACAAGTCCGCTGTCTCTTTTCTAATCTCCCCCCCCCCCCCCCCCCCCCCCCCCTCTTCCCTCACCATCACCATTTCTGTATGTTTAAGTTTTTCTGGCCTTCTTTGCTTGTTCCGTCAACGTTTTATTTAAAACATGAGAAATGATGATTTATAGTCCAAGAAAAACAAATGCAAAGAGAAAAGAGCAATGCAAAGTATTGTATATAATGTTAAAAAAAATGTCCTTTAAAAGTTCTTGTTCTGTGTGCATGCAGCCTCCACTCTTCTACATTTGTGGCAGGTCACAGTCAACTTTGTCGTCAAGATTTTATTTTGGACCCACTCTCCTCCTCCTTTCTCTCTCTGCCATCACCCCCTCTCCATCCCTTCACGATTCATCCATAAAACTTTGAAACTTTACAAGCATATATGCACAGAAGTACCTCTTTTTTTTAATTCTCGATTTTATGATTTTTGTCTCCACAGAGGGACCTTGTAATATTGGGGGGGGGGGGGGGAGAGGGTTTGGAAAAAGAAGGAAGAAAGCACAGCACTTTATATGTATGATATATGTCTATGTATATAAAACAAACCTAACTTCCCCCTCCCTCTCCCCTCTCTTCTTGCTTCCTTAGACAGGAGTGAGTTAGTACTGTGTAGGCAGCATTTGTGTCATGTGTAAATCCTTTTGAAGCCATGCAACATAATATTGAAAGCCATGGAACATGAATATTCAGTGCCCTGGAAGTATCAAGGCCATGGCTCATGCATACTTCAAGCCATGGAACAGGAATATTGGAGGCGTGGCACATGTATATCGAAAGCCATGGAACAGGAATATTCTGTACCCTGGAACAGGAGTATTCAAGGCCATGGCACATGCATACTTCAAGCCATGGAACAGGAATATTGGAGGCTGTGGCACATGTATATTGAAAGCCATGGAACAGGAATATTCTGTACCCTGGAATAGGAGTATTCAAAGCCATGGAACAGGAAATTGGAGGCCATGCACAGGTATATTCAAAGCCATGGAACAGGAATATCCAAAGGCCTTGGAACATGAATACTGCTTGCCACGGTACAGGAATATTCAAAATGATGTTGGTTGTTTTTTTTTCTGGTACCCTCTGTTCCCAGTTGCACTTTCCTTCCTAGAAGCCCCGTTGATAAAAAAAATAATGTGAGCATTATTACCCAGTCATACTGTTTTATATTTTTACCAATATGTTACCTGTTTATATAGCTTGGTTGCGTTGTTATTGTTTCATCTGTTGAATTATCTATCATTGTTTCATGATGGGCAAGGGTGGCAGGCAGTTTTGCTGGTGAGTGGTGTACAGGTGGAGGTGGCATGATTCGCTTTGTTTGTTTGTTTGTGTGTTTTTGTTTTGCATGGTGTAATTATGGGATTTTATCGATTTCTAGTGAGGGAGTGACTGTTCCCATCAAGCTAAATAATCGCATCGGTTTGGCTATCCCCGTGTAGCAAAAAGTGTACAGTCTCTGTGCTGGTGTAAATACATCTGTTACCATTTTCACCCAGACCATTGTTCTTACGGCAGTAGATTTTCTCTCACCCTGTGTGCATGCGGTTTTTGTTAATTTCGCCCATCCGTTCTCGTTAGCATGAATGGCCTACTCTTCTAAGAGGCGGAACAGGTTTGAATATGCGCGCAAAATGTTCTGCATGCGTTGGTACACAGACCTGGGTTTATAGTCTTGTCCAAAGGAAGGCCAAACCAGCAGAACATATATAGGTTATAGACCAAGCTTTGGTGGATAATAATAGATACCGAGTTATTTTGTTATTTGGGGCTATGGGATTCTAGGAAATGATGTACAGACCAGTTGACTGGCATTAAAACTTTGCATATTGAACTAGGGGACGGGATAGCTCAGTGGTCAGAGTGCTCGCTTTCCCGCAGCATCGAGCGTGGTTACCAGTTGGATGGGTGACCGTTTGCGCGCCTTGGCCTCAGTACAGTTCACCAAGCTGTTAATGGGTTCCTGCCCTCTTTAGGGTCAGGGAAGGTAAAGCAGCGAGGGAGAGGAGATGGGTGTCGCCCTTAACATGCTGGCCCCTAGAGAAGCTGAGGTCTCTGACGCCTCGCTCCCCTATGACCACATAGGTTATGGGACACCTTTACCTTACCTTTTTTATATTAAATTAAGTACAGAGCTCTGCATTATCAGGTTGAAGGCATGTGACACAGAGGGCTGTTTCAGACAGCTCTGTCCCTCCCTCCTAATGCAGGACTCGGGCCTTGAAGTCTGATGCCTGTTAATTTTCAACACTGTTTTTATTGGGATGTTCTCTGGCAAGCTGATGGCTTCTTGAAACCTGCTGCATACAGTGAGATGGGAGTGGGGTTAGGGGGGGGAGGGTGTGGTTGCATGGTGTCAAAACTGGTATGAAGTGAGCTAAAAGTGGATCATCAGCTTTACTTTTTTTTTTTCTTTGGGAAGCATGTCTTCTTTTTTTTGGTATATTATTTGATTTCTTCATTTTTGCTCGAGAAAGTCAAACCATCACTTGTCTCAAAAAAGATGAAAAACTAAAGAAATATTCTTTCTCAGACTGTTCCTGATACACTTTTGTTAAATGAGATATATATGTACATATGCAATAGATAATAAGGACCATGCTTAAGTTGGATGGTGAACCTTGGAGCTCAAACCGAGGAATGAAAAAAATAGATAAATAAATAAATGAAGAGATAAAACAGCATTTAAGATTGGAATGTCATGTAGCCATGATGGTTTAGAAAAAAACAACAACCCCAAAACAACTGACAAGATTGGAATGTGGAGCAATGTTTGAACTAACTACTGTCAGGGTGCCTTCTTGACAGTCATTGTTGAAAGCGGAGGTTGGTGGTGGTGATGTGTGCTGTTTACTACTTTTACCCTTGTATGCATCTGTTGCTAGGGACCTGTTTCTCTCTCCTTCCACGTCTGTGACTGTTGGGCAGTGTGATGATGTAGATCGGTCAGTGTGATTTCTTGAAGAGAGAGAGAGAGAGAGATATGCACAGAGAGAGAGAAAGAGAGGACAACATCCTTTGTTTGTTGAGTCGGGTTGTTTCGTGGTCAGAGAAAAAGCAAGCCTGTGTCATGTTTTCTGGGGGAGGAGGAAGAACTGGGGTGGTGGGTTTTTTGTGATGATGGTGGTGGTTTGTTGGTGGTGATGATGGTGATGGGAATGGCAATGTTGTTTGTTGACTACCTGTGACAGAAGAAAAAGTCTTTGTTGTGGTGGTGATGTGTGTTGGTGTACAGTGGATGTTGGTTGCCCTTTGTTGTCCTGCGGTGTGGGTTGTTCAGTGAAGTGAGAAAGCCCTGTGTCGGAGTGGATGGTAAAGTAAGGTTGGGTAAGGTTAGGTGTGGTACAGTGTGAATGGTGGAAGCCCTCACCTGTCCTTACTAGCAGATCGTGTGCAGGTTTTCTTGCTCCAAAGTTGAGAATTTATATTTTGGTAACTTGTGTATGCTCTTGGTAGGAAGGTAAAGCTGTACAGGAAGAGAGAGGTGCCACCCCAATATGGTGATAAGAACTGAGGTAGATCGCTATGGTTTAACCTGTTTGCTTGTACAGTTGGGAGGAGAAGTGTTGCAAAATCTTCAGTGGTTGCCTCCAACAGTGGGATAGTGTGAAAGTGAAGGTAAAGCTGTCTACCTAACCTTGGTCTGCACACAGAATTCTTAACAGTGAAGAAGGGTTCTCGCTGTTTCTTGTCCTGCTTGGTTCATTCATTTTCTTAGGTGCAGAAGACCAGCAGTATCACTATCAGGTGCGCCTGTTGTGATTCTATAGCTCCACAGGGGCAGAAACTGGCCATGTGAAGAGCAGAAGAGACAGATAGTGTTGTGTTGTGTTGAGTTCAGAGGATGTATCTGTAAAGGGGATTGTGTGACCGATGAAATGAAGTTTCTCTTGCAGCCAGCCTATCTAGCCTGTCAAGGATATTGATAGAACTTCTGATTTTGGTTTAGTGTCAGCAAGATTTTTTTTTTTTATAGTGAAGATTTGTAAGGCAGAAACAAGTTGCAGTGAAGACTGATAAGGCAGAGAAACAAGATGTCCATGAGAAATCCTTGTTCACTCTTTGTCTGGCTACCAACTTGTGTTGATGGTCAGTGTAGAATCTGATGCTAGTTTTATAATCAGAGGTTGCAGTAATGCATTTGCCAGAAGCAAGAAGTCCACTGTGGATTCATGCTCCAATCAAGGGCAAGGCATCTTCACTATAATCAACTTTGTGCCCAGTTTCCAAAACAGCAGCTGCCTCCTATGCCAGTCAGTATACTGACTGAGAGACAAATATATTATATTCCTTGCGCTAAATTTTTTTATTTAAATCCTTCAATATCATCATGTGTGTTGTGATGGCATTGCCAGCCCAAAGGTGTAGCTCAAAAATGGGGTTAGGCAGCTGGTGTGTGTCGTGTGTTCTGAAGGTTTTTTTCCCTTTCTTTTAGGAATTAAGCGATTTGCATCCTATTGCTGTCATAAGAAGAAAAGAAAAAAAAAAAATATGACTTAATTTTTTAAGCATTTGGAAAGCAATAGATTTACAGCAGTTTTTCTTTTTGTTTATGGTTTTAATCTTTATTTAACATGACTTTTGGTGAAACTTATTTCAGTTTCTAAAAAAAAAAATTTTTAAATCCCCCCCCCCCCCCCTTTTTTTTTTTTTTTTAGTAAACGTTATATAAACTCAGAGGCTTTAACTTTTCAAGATATATACTAATATAGTTTTTAAAAGCCTCCTTTTTTCTGCTTTTTTGTGGTTTATGGTAAAAGATATATATTCAAGTTGATAAACAATGCCTTGTTTTTATTGTCTTTTTTAAAAACTTTATTTTAAAGCCATCCTTATTCATAGTTGATGACTGATATTTGTGGACTGTATGATGCTAGGAAATGTGTGTACAGTTGTTGTTTTCAGTTATGTGGAGAAAAAAAACCCAAACATTTGAAAAATTGTTAAATTCTGTGAACAGATATTACTGGAGAAAAACACATGGGAGTAACAAGTTAAAAGTATCACAAAATTGATTTATCAAAGATTCATCTCCCCCCCACCCCCCCCCCCAACCAAAAAAAAAGAAAAGTTGATGAACCTGACCAAAGAAATCAACAAAAAACCACAAAACAAAATGGAAAAGATCTGGTTTTCAGTGACAGCATTTGAGATATCTTTGAGCAACAATCATAACTTTTTTTTTTTTTTTTGTTAACATTAGTAAAGGTTACAAATCACTTTTAAAAAAAAAAATATAAGACATGAGAAAGTAGCAGGATGATGATTAACTGGGAATGGCAATGTTGTAAATGTTCAGAACGCCCTGAATATGAATCAGATTATATTAATTCAATTAACTGAATTAATTCTGGCATCCAATCTTGACCAAGATGTGTTTGTAAACAAGCATGGCTTCATCACATTTTGCATCTCACCTTTTTTTTTTTTTGTTTGTTTGTTGTTTTTGTTTTGTTTGTTGGCAACTAGATTTTGTGCTGGTATCATCATGATTTGGCTGAAATCCTCTGTCATTATGGCAAAAAAAATGTGTGTAGTAACAAATTCTGGTGTGTTGGATGTGTTGTGTACTTCCCCGATAATGCAATAACTGTGCATCTTTCTTGTCTACATACCGTTCATTCCCTCCATACTAATCTACAATCTGACTTTCATGGGTGTCCTGTGCTGTGTGGTATAATCTATGATATATAATGTAGCAAGTCATTGGCGCGGTTGCAGGTGGTGTTGTAAAATCCCAGATCTTGTGTGTTATGTTCCTGGTGGTGTGTACATTCACGTCCTATTTATACATTGTGTGTCCACTTTACCTTGCCGTGGTTTAGTATTTTATATATTACGTGTGTGTGTGGTGAGTGAGTGAGTTGTGAGTGAGTGGTGTGGTGTGTGTGATGTGTGAGTGAGTGAGGAGGAGTGAGTGAGAGTGAGTGAGAGAGAGAAGAGAGAGAGAGAGAGAGAGAGAGAGAGAGAGAGAGAGAGAGAGATTTTATATGTACAATGGTATGTGTGCCTTTTGTGTGTTTGTGCATACACTACATCACTGTTTATGGATTGGGGAATGACAGCTTATTCAATGTGTATAATGCTTGTGATTCAGTTGCTTTTTTTTTTTGCGTTTTTTTTTTTTCTTCTCGAAACACAGAAGTATAACTGAATGAAATATGTCGAGCAACTTGTGCTTGCAAATGAAGTGAAATAGTCTTGATTTTGATTTGTGTGATAAGCTCAAGTGATAGGTGGGGTTTTGTTGTGTGGTGTGGGTTTTTTTTTTGTGGATGAAAAAGCCATTTTTAAGTTGTATTCTTGTTTGAGTGCATTTATGAATAAATGTAGCAAGTTTCCTCCATTTCAGATTTTAAAAGAAAAAGCTATCATGAAATCATAATCATATATGTCTATATATACCCATAATTTTTGTGCATATAGCATCAAAATATCCCCCCAAAAGTCGTGAGTGGATCAATTTGTTGTCACATCGCCGAGTCATTTTTCATGACGTCTTTTAAAAACTTGTTTCATGATGAAAAATAAAGTCTTCAAAAGCAGCCAAAGATATGTTGGGGGTTTGGAGTTTTCCTGAATTTCTTTTTTATTCAAGGATTATTTTCTTTTTTAGTATCTGCGGAATTATCCATGTGTGCTGTTCTTTTTTTTTTTGTTGTTGCCCAGATTGTAGGTAATGTGCACATAATTATGTTCTG
The DNA here is from genome assembly GCA_030674155.1 of Stramonita haemastoma. Lineage (NCBI taxonomy): Eukaryota > Metazoa > Mollusca > Gastropoda > Neogastropoda > Muricidae > Stramonita > Stramonita haemastoma. The sequence continues at coordinate 53,305,349 of CM060332.1, read as the reverse complement.
ATGTCGTACTTTGGTGTTATTTGGAAGAAATGTGGTATTCCTCTCTCTGTCTCTGTCTTGTCTGTCTGTCTGTCTGTCTGTCTGTCTCTCTCTCTCTCTCTCTCTCTCTCTCTCTCTCTCTCTCCGTCGCTCTCTCTTCTCTCTCTCTTCTCCTCTCTCTCTCTCTCTCTCTCCTCTCTCTCCTCTCTCTCTCTCTCTCTCACTCATACCACATGGCTTATTATGTTTCTTTTCTTTCAGTAATGTTGTAATGTAAGCAAAATGGATGGTTAGTGCATTTTCATTGTCATTTGTATCCCCGGCACTAACCATCTACAAAGGGTTTTTTTCTTTTTTTTTTTAATTAAATTTTTTTTTTCGCTTCGTTGTTGTAGGTTTTTGTGTTGAGGTCCAGGGGTTATTAATGTGAATGTTAGCTGCTACTGGAATTTTTGTGGTGGGTTTTTTTTTTTCAGTCATCTTTCTTTCCTCTTCGTGTCCTTTCTCGTTTCTTCTTCTTATCATAATAACGATGTCTGTGTTTCCCTCCCTAACCAGCATCTCTCGGTATCCCATAATTTATACTGGCATTGGTATGAGTATTGTGTTGGTGGACATTGTTTAGAAGATTGTTGTTCTTTATGTGTATGGATGTTTGGAAGATTATATAATAATAATAATAATAAAAAAAACTTTTCAAGGAATTAAAACTGAAGTTTTGATGTGTTGCTTTTTTTCACAGTGTGGATGGTTGTTTTGTTTGTTTTGGATTTCTTCTTCTTGTTCTTCTTCTTGCTTTCTCTGTTTCTTCTTTTTTCTTCTTCTCTTTTCTTCTTCTTCGTCTTTCTTCT